>SSNR01000010.1:2402565-2498435 GCA_006937965.1 Callopanchax toddi | reverse complement strand
AGGACTCGGGTTCCAGAGCCAACGCTATGTGTCGAGGTGAGCCCGACTATATCTAGCCGGTATCGCTCAGCCTCTTCCACAAGCTCCAGCTCCTTCCCCGCCAGAGAGGTGACGTTCCATGTCCCGATAGCCAGTTTTTGTGTCCGGGGATCGGACCGCCAAAGCTCCCGCCTTGGTCTGCCATCCGATCCACATTGCACCAGACCCTTCATGTTCCTCCTGCAGGTGGTGGGCCCACAGGTGGATGAGCCCATGTATCCAGTTCGGGCTGGGCCCGGCCGGGCCCCATGGGCGAAAGCCCGGCCACCAGGCGCTCGCTCACGGGCCCCAACCCCAGACCTGGCTCCAGGGTGGGACCCCGGTAACCCTCCGGGCCGGGTACACTGGCTCGATGATTGTACTTGCATGAAGAGTCTTTTGAACCGCACTTTGTCTCACCCCTCACCTAGGACCAATTTGCCATGGGTGACCCTACCAGGGGCACAAGTGCCCCAGACAACATAGCTCCTAGGATCATTAGGGCACTCAAACTCCTCCACCACGATAAGGTGACTGTTCACGGAGGAGAAAAACTCCAATCCAAATCCAAATCCTGTTCTACAAATCACACATAAAAACTTCTGCTTTAAGGTTTTTCTTCTATCGTTTTAGTAAATTTGTTGCAGACACATCCACCACTGTATCATCTTCATCCCACAAACACCTTCAGTGATTGTCTTTTTTATCCCTATGCAGACACAAATCAGTAAACACAAGTCATGCACTGGTTTTACACCCAATTTTTCAACAGCTGACCTATGCAGCAAAACGATCTGTAGTGGAGGGTTGGCTACCTGTAGAGCAAGGGGCGGGGCCTGTTCAGGAAGTCACAACCTTTTGACCAATCAACACTCTCCTTTAGATTCCTATCTGAGCAGAAGTTTTTATGTGTGACTTGCAGAAAATGACTTGGGCAATAAAGGTGTTTTTTCCCTAAGTTGTTTACAATTTCATGACACAAGTGTGTCAATCTTTCTACAACAAAAGAACTCTCGTAGCACAGCACAAAGGTGATCCATTCTCCTTGAATCCTACTGAGTTATTCAAAGTCAGACCTTTTAAAAGTCTTTTAAATATGGAAGAACCTTGAGTTATGATTTCAGACCTTCAGTTTTAAAACCAGCCGGCGTAGACCGACCTGCTGTACAAGTAACAAAACTGAAGTGCTCAAACAATTACTAAGTAGGAAAAACAGAGGCAGTATTAGAGAAAAATATAAGCAGAAAAGCATAAAGAAAAAGCACACTAGGAAAAACAACTGACATGGTAGCAGGAGGATCTCACTGATCATCACCTGGAGATGAGTTGGATCAGGTGACAGAGGACGACACCATGTAGACCTGGAAGGCCCAAACCTATAGTGAGCAGCTTTAAATGTTAAATATTGACTTTTATATTTTAAGTCTATCAGCAAGATTGTGCATTGTTGAATTGCAGTTGATGGCTGCACAGACGCTGCACTTTGTCCCATCATACAATCTACTGCTGCAGAAAGTCACAATACACCCTGAGCTGCATGCTTTTTTGCATTTTGTTTGTTTTTTCCCAAAAGCAAAAAGGAAGATAATAGAAACAAAAACCATAAGCGACTATAGGCGCTTTAATGCTTATGCATTTGCTCCCTCAGTAACAGCAGATTGAAGCAGCAGCGAGCACACGGCCCTCTGCTGTCATCTGCCATGACAGCATCGTAGTGGTGTCTGCAATTACCTTCAAATCTTCCAGCTTTTTATCTTGAAGTGCAGTAAATAAAGGACATCATATCCTGTGATCACTGTGTCTATCACAGGACTGATTGCATTCATTCAGTCCAGAGGCTTCGTCTAACTAAAAAACTTGGGAGTCCAATAAGACGAGTCCTCCAGGCTGTGTGTAGGCTCTCTGCACCAGCTGAATGCTTCTGACTTCACGTCTGTCATGCTTCACTGTGTACCTGCTGGCTCTCATGATGCACATCACTGTCACTGTGCTTTGCCCTCCAAGAAGGTCGTGCACCTCCTCAGAAAACCCAGCTATTCGGATGCTCTGCAGCAGCATATGAGGGAACGGGTTTATCTTTTACATTTTATTTCTGCTCAGAGAAAATGTAAAACGAGGGATGAAAAAATAAAATTTTATTTCATTTATTAACTTGAACTCCATGATGCCAAGTGGATCCTATTTGTTATAAGATTCTAGGAGCACTACCTCTTTAACAGGATTAGTCTTTGACTCAAAAACTTACTGGATTGAATCCTATAAGTATATTCTGCCCTCTGGTGGAAGATCCAAATACTGCAGCTGTGAATTTCTAAATTTTATTATTATTGTTCGTTTAAAATAGAATAATAAACATGAAATAATATCTCTGTTGACATTAATCAGTAAATAGTTAAAATAAAATAACTCTTTTTGATTTTGTCTTTAAAACATTTTTATTTGAAATATTGATGATGATTAACACGCATGTAAACAATAGGAACCATCCCTACCAATATTCAGCAAGTGGTGATCAGCTGATCCAAAGTTTTTGTGATCTCACCATAGCTACGAGCTAACTCATGCAAAGAAATCTTCCACGTGAAAGTTTTACTATTTTCAGGTTGATCAGAATAAAAAAATAATTCTGTTAATTAAAGGTGTTTAAGATCAAACTGATCAATATAAAATCTGTATCAATAGGTCACAGCTGAACGCAAATCAATAATCCAGTCACGTTATATCTTTTAAGTAATATTATTTACTTGTACATTATTTTTTTTTAAGTGTTACTTTTTCTTACTTCCTTAATTTTTGTAAAAATTTAAAGCCAGAAATCAAATATGGTCACTTTCTCTAGAGGGTTAAATATCAGTGAGGGGGTGTGTTTAAGCGTGTGTTAAAGAGAGAACCTTAAAGGTCCGATGTCCTGGTTTTTCGTGTTTTCTGACTTATCTATCATGTTGCAACGTTGAGTTCTCACCTTAAACCTGCCAGAAAGAGCAAAATACTGAATCTATCAGTCTGATCCACATCGCTCCGGACCCTTCGTGTTCCTCCTACAGGTGGATGAGCACATGTAACCGGTTCGGGCTCCATGGATGAATGGTGACCCTAAGAGGGGCACAAGTGCCCCAGACAACATCATTAGGGCGCTCAAACTCCTCCACCAGGCGGTTCAAGGAGGAGCCCGCTGACAGGAGGCCCCCAGGTTGACCCAGGACTACCTGGACAAAGTACATCTCCAGGCTGAACACCTGGGCGTCCAGCGGAGGAGCTGACGGAGGTGTCCGGGGCGAGGGCAGTCTGGGATGCCCTACTTGGGATGCTGCCACCACAACCTGGACCCAGATAAGCGGAGGAAGGCAAAAGCAATTGGAAAAAGTTGTAAAATCCTTCCACCCAGGAAAAATAATAGTAAAAATAAATACCTGAGGGTATATTGAGGAAACTTCTGACCACAACCACATTTCTAGATGCTCATGTTTATCAGCAAAATGTCCAATAAATGTCAAGATTTTTTTCCTTTACACCACATGGGTTCAGATCCTTCCACCCCGAGGCGTGTCTGGTTTATGTAACGCTTCAGACTCTGACAGCGCTAACGAAGACCTGTTGCAGGGGTTTATGCTTTCAGGCTCATAAGTATCAGTTAATCCATCACACCATCAGACACGTGAGACTTTCTGACATGATGTGACTGCGCTGTTGAATCTCTCAATACCTCAGTTTACATTTTCAACATGGACTAGTTGCGTTTATTGAACGTACCTCACATGCAGCCTTCTCCCTCCTGCTTCGCTAGTCGCTGCCAGACGCCGGTTTAAAGACAGGATTCAGATGGAGGCGTTCACCTTTTGAGCTGCTTTCTTTCTCATGGGACTCTCATGCCAAAAACAATCAGGACAACAAGCCTGGTAGCTCTGCTCCCTCTCAGTCCATAAAGTGGGTTTATAAAGTGCTCTGTGAAGTACTTGATTCACTTTCAGATATGGGGTTTTTCTCTCTGATCTCTGTTCTTCCCTGAAGAGCCTCTGCACCAGAACAAAAACATGCTCCGTTTTTTTTTTCTTCTTATGGCTGAAAATCCAGATTTTCTCTTTCAGATAAAGATGTCAGGCTGAATTTCAGGGTTGATTGTAATGTTCAGAAAATCAGAGGGAACCGCCACCACGGGTTTGAATACTTCGCTCCGTTTCATCAGCGAAACGCTTTCATGTCGGAATCCGAATGATTCTCTGAAGAGAGAAAAAAAAGTTTCTGATTCAAACGATAAATTTGCAATATGTGATCTTCAAAGAATTGCTGTTTGATCTTTCTGCTTCAAGTCAGAGATTTTCCATCTACTTTTCTAAAAACCCTGAAAATGAGGAGTTTCTCTGCTGCATCTGAAAATGGAATAAACAGCAGGAAGTGAAGTTTTACTGTTCGGGGAAATGGATGGAAATACAGATTAGATTTGAAAAGATTAAAAAAACGCTAAGGAAATAAGTGGACCTGTAAATGATTTTGTCTAATTTAACCAGAAAAAGTTTAAACTCTCCCGGTTTGGGGTGAGTTTCTGCCTCTTAGAGGAGTTCTGGTGTCTTTTTCAGTGATGGTGGGATGGAGGAGAGCAGGGGTAATGATGGAGCTGCTCCGGCTTGTCACGATGAAAACATATTGGACTGTTTGTTCTGGACTTGGATCCGGACTAACAGAATGAGATCCTGGCTGATCTTCCTCTGTAGACTCAGCTTTAATGAAAAGGTGAGGAGCTTCATCCTCTGGGGGGAGCTCCTAGTACAGCTGCTGCTCCTCCTCGGTGAAAAGAGTCAGCTGAGGTGATTCTATGGGATAAGATTTGTGCCAAAAGAATTAACCAAAAAATACAGTCACACACAAAATATGTCAAAATAAAGCAACCAAAAGGATCGTTTCAGAAGCAAAAGTGTGAAATTCAAAAGCAAAAAATAACTCTAAAACCAAAATAAACAATTTCAATTAGTAAATATTTATTTTTCTAAACCAAAAACTTATTTTTACTTCTTAACAATTCATATTTTATTTATTTGAGACACCTTTTTGGTTCTCACTTAATTCTGCTTTATTCAGACCATTTAGGCTTTTATTCTGAAGGGCATGTTTTGGTTCTGTCAACAGCTCTTTGCTTTTGCTGCATCTTGATTTTGCTTTTGAAAGAAAGTCTCAGTGGGAGGGGCTTTCCAGTGCATCAATCTCATTGGTTGAGGGTTTGGAGTAGATGGCTCTAGCTGTCTGCCATAGAATGGAGCCACTACTCCAGCCAATGAGATTGAAGCACTGGAAAGCTCCTCCCAGTGTGACTGACCTAGGGTTAGCAAGAGCAAAACCTAGGCAGCACAATCAAAACATGCCCTTCAGAATAAAAGCCTAAATGGTCTAAATGAAGCAGAGCTAAGTGAGAACCAAAAAGGTGTCAAAGAAATAAAATATGAATTGTTAAGAAGTAAAAATAAGTTTTTGCTTCAGAAATATACATATTTATTATTAATTTGTTTGTTTTGTTTTTAGAGCAATTTTTTTTTTTTTTTTTTTTGCTTTTGAATTTCACACTTTTACTTCTGGAATGTTCTTTTTGGTTGCTTTATTTTAATGTATTTTATGTGTGACTGTATTTTTTGGTGGATTGTTTTGGCACAGATCTTACCCCATACGATTCAGGATTAGGAAGCATCCTGGTCCTGGAGGGTTTTTTGTTCTAATTCCATTGAGAGGAGCCTCCAGGGCTGGGAACACCTTGGGGTTCTCCAGGTGGAGCTGCAGGTCTCCTGTGACCTGAAATAAGTGGTGGAAAACATAGGCATAATGCATAAAACATTTCCATGCATTTAAAATAAGTCTCTATCAAATGAGACATTCAAATAATATTTATGATCAGCTTATTTGTAAGTCAAACATTTCTTCTTGTTGTTGTTTATAAATTGTGTTTGTTCTGATAGTTGATTTGTAGAATATTTGTTTGTTCGACTTTACGTTTTGTCTTTCACAGACTGTAGTGACATATGTCAACCATAACTCAACTCATACAGTTTGTGTTAGCGGTGAAATTAAAGCTTTTATTTTCAGGATCTTTGAAAATGCGGCAGTTTAATGCAACATTTTTATCCTCAGAAAAGCCCAGAGCTGTCCCTGATTTCTCGTCGTGTTTAATCAACTCGAGCATCAGACCTCTACACGGTTGTGACACTTGTTGCATATAAATATGAGTTCTCGCCTCATGTGTGTTTTCCCCCCGCCGTTTGTTGACTCTGAGTCGGACTGATAGTGAAGCCGCTGCCATAACTCGGCCTTTAATTTCAATCTGCTGAGTGCACAAAGTGCCGCCTCCGTCATAATGAGGCTGCTTTTCTGAGCGCGTTTCAGATATGCTAATTATTTGACACGCGGGGTCACGTGTTTTCATTCACATGCATGAGAGGCCTCGTCAAGTTCAGTTTCAGCTCATCTCTCTCTCTACATCACTCCATTCACACTGATTTACTGCTCTGTTTTTAATGTCGTGGGCAGGAGGAATTACTTTTAAATCTAGATTTTAATGAGTTTACATCTCATTTACTCTAATTGCTTTTCTCATTTCAAACAAGACAGTTTATTAATATGTTCTCAAAGCAATTATAAGTGCTAATTTTAGACTTATTATTATTTCAGGTCTGTGTCTCTTGCGGCGTTGCATAAAGACAAGGGTAAAGCCATTCTGGTAAAGAGAGGAAAACCCTCAATGGTCACTGAAATAACTTCAAACTAAAGAAAATATAAATAAAAGCTCACTGATAATCTACTGAAGAAAATCAAATGTTGCTTTTACATTGTGGTTCAACAGGATACAAGAGCTAAAGAAGATGACTGAAATAAAATGATGGAACCCATAAAATATGGCAACCATAGAGACGTACGTGTGTCAGTTAATCGGCAGCTCAGGTGTCTTTAACCTGTTGATCGGTTCGTCTGTGATCCATTAGTCAGCCTGTTTAAAGGCTGAGAGGTAGTCACAGTGCTGTCTGGCATCAGGGTGAGGACCACGCTGGACGTGGACCACAGGAAGCTGAGGACCTTGTCTCAGGAAATTAGATCGTTATTGACCAGCATGTTAAAGGGAAAGACTAGAAGACCATCAGCTTGATGTTCCTGACTCCAGTTGGATAGAATATTCAGAAATTTCATCTCCACTGGACACTAGACAGACAGTCTCCCTGGGCGTTGACTCAAGAGGACAAACTGAAGCCATGATGGTTATGTTTATGTATTTATCAGACGCTTTTATCTAAAGCGACTTACAAATGATAATGTAATCAATAGGTTACTTTGAGGCTAACAAACAACTAAACATAGAGAATCTTTGGACGTTGCTAAATGCTGAGACTTTCTTGTGAATTGTCAGACACTAAACGATGAAACTGCGGTCGTTAACTACCTCGGGTTAGCTGGGGCGAGCCTCACATTTGTGTGTAATTTTAACAGTCCTGGTGAGAAGACACCTGACTGGTGAGGAAGACAAGAAAGCCTCCATTAATAAAGTCTTGATTTGTGGACATCCGTGCATGTGGAGTCTGAAAATGAATTTTTAATGATCCACCTGAGTGTGATGGATCTCATGTGTTAGCGTGTTGAATTAAGCGTGATGAGGTGAGACGTTCGGCTGGTCCGAGTTGGCGGGAGATAAATTGAATTTCTCGACATCTCCATCATCCTGCGTTTCTTGCTTTATGCCTTTAATGGCTGCAGCTCTGTAGGTCTCAGGCACTTTAAGGGCTAATTTGAACAAAGCCACCGTGTAGCTGCTTTGACTCGGTGCTAATGGCGCAGAGCTGATGTCAGCGGCTCTGAGAAAACGACTCCTCTCCTCACGTATGACCTGGATCACTCTTAAGTGCTTCTCTTCTCTGAATGTGATGCTCAGGATGAACGACAGCTCAGGTATTCTCTCCTTTTATTCTAAAGCAGCGTTTTGACACATAAATATTTTCAGTGCAGACCTGCGTTTAGTGTCGTTACCTCTACGTCAGTTACAATCTATCATAACAGCTTTAACCCTATAATGCCATTCGCATCATATTTGATACACGACTTTCGGAGACCTCTACATTTTTAGTGAGAGTTTTATTTTCCTGAAAAACCTGATGCATATTGACCCTTTGCACGTGACGTCACGCCGCTCACGGTACGAGCCCCTCAGCCATAGTGGAGGAAAGAGGACTGTTTTACACACATAGAAACTCATGGGAAGCTAGTCAAAGCAAGCCCGTTTGTAGCCTTTTATCGCTTTTATTTAGTTGGTTTCACAGTAAATTGGTTGTAGTTTGCTGCTTCACTATAGTGAATTCCAAGTAAGTTATTGATTATAATATTGTTCCAATGTAGGATTACGTGTGTGAAAATTACGTTATTTATTTAGCATCATTCGCCATTATGAGATTTCTCGTCTCGTTCGGTGTGAGAGTAGCATCCCAACCCATTGACCTTGCTAGCCACTAAAACTGGTCGGAGCCGGACTATTTTTAGTTGTTTTTTAAAATCCGTTCCAATGTAAAGTGAACGCTGTTCATCACATAACGTTATAAATCCAGCGGGGTGAATTCTGGCAAAGTCTGCAACTTGTTTACATCGGTGAAGCAGCAGGGAGAACGTAAGCTAATGTTCGGATGCTAGTTAGCGCTTAACGTTTGTAAATATCGCTCTCTATGAGCCCCACCTAGGTGAGCTAAACCTTCCCACAAGTGAACTGGGCTTGGACCAGTAGGAGACAGGCTAAACTGGTAAAAAAACCTCAGTCGCCACTTTTGCTCTCCGTTCAATACTAAATAGCGATCCCTATGTGCCCCACTTAGGTGTGCTACTTCCTCCTATAACTGAACTGGGCTAGAACTAATTGAAGCCATGCTAAAAATAGCAAAAACAACTACAAAAATAGAAAACCCTTAATAATAGACACTAATTTTTCCTTTGTGCTGCCTCGTTTCGCTTACTGTTTACTAAGCCTGCCCTCCAATGTGGCTGACCCACGTGATTAGGTCTCGTTGGTGCAAAGGGTCAATAATAAGATACATGCAGTTAACAAAATAACCACCAGGGGTCAGTGTTTTTTCCATCTATAGACCTTCAAATTGGACATCCAAAATGCCTGCTCTCAGTCAGTGACTCAGACGTAGTTTTTCATGCAAACCTTTGTCAATTTTCAACAGGTTATGGTAAGAAAAACATTTTATTTGTTACTGAAACTTCAATAAGAATGTTTAATGGATTAAATCAATGTAAAACAGCTTAAAAATTTTAAACTTAATTCATAGTAAAACCATGTTGAAAATGTGTGTATCAAATTTGATACAGCGGGTTTATAAGGTCATATATTTACATCTCCAGATGTAGAGTTAGATGAATGTATTGAAGAAGACTCAAACGACAGACCTTACAGGAGGACATCATATATAGGTTTTAGTGACAGATGAAATGCTAAACCCATGCCCCTGCAAAAGTTCCAAGTTGTTATTGACACCTCTTACAAATGCAGGACATGCCATGACAAGCCTGGGAGGAAGGAACACCTCACCCTCACAAAAGGCCAACAAGTGTGCCTCCTGATGTGCAAAAAGACGACATTGACCATTTTTCAGCATGAGGAACTCAAACAGCACACAAGCAATCACTTCATCATGTTTACTGTGAAAATACAAAGTCTATCTTTGCCTGAGCAAAGACGGGAACTATTTTCCGATCTACAATGCAAAATAAAAACCAAACCAAAAGAAAGTTCATATAAAATATCTATAATGTTGTTGCACAGTATGTTCATTTGTATGCTTAAAAAAAACTTTAAGGAAGTTTTAAAGAAAATTCAGTGTCTTAATAGGATATAAATGTGTTATAAATGTTTTATTACTATTCAGATGAACAAAATGTGAGTAAAAAAACTGCACAAAATACCCGACGTATCAAAAACGATACAAATTAAAAAGTATATTTGCAAAGTGATATTTCATGTCTTTTTTTTTTTTTCCATTATTTATAAGGTCCAAACAGGACTCCAAATAAAAAATAAAAAAAAAATCTGAATTTTCTAGGTATTTTTTGATGGGTTGGGTTTTACAGGGTTGTTCTGAGGTGGAGTTCTATCCAGTAAGAACCACACCTGCCAGTGACATCACTCAAACCAGGTGACTAGCTGTTGGAGTCGAGCCTCTGAAGCAGCAGAGATGTCTGCAGATGTGATGAAGAGCTGCCCTAACCCTAACCAACCTATAGATTTAATGTTTCTGTGTCTAATTTGTTCAACACAGTTTTTAAACATTTCAAATGTTGTCAGTTGGTGGAGCACTCACCCCTCCCCTCCAGATTTATTCTACTCTCTGGATCTTCTCTGTCCCTTATCTTCTGTGACGATATAGAAATGATCTCAGTTGACACATTAGTTATTTTTGTCAAGCAGATCAGTGAATTTTTGGCTAAAAGGTTGTAAATTATTTAGTTTATCTCAGGTTTGAAGGTGTTTTTGATTCTGCTTATAAGGATTCTTATGAGCATCAGTTTCTAAAAGTGATGAAACCTTTAGAAAAGCTTAAAAACATTTTAACAGGAGTTTATTTGATCAGGGTTCCTACAGGTTTCTTCAAGTCAAATTCAAGTCTTTTTAAGACCTTTTATATTAAAATTTAATACTGATTTTACTGCCCATTTCACAGGTGTTGGTTCCACCGACAAAGATAAACAAAATACGTGAACCAGAGCTAATTTATTTCTAAGAGAAAAGTGAAATGTGTAAATGATGACAAGCAAAGCAGAGGTGTGAAAAATCAAAGACTATTTCAGAAGGCCAAACGATGTTAACTTGTTTTTTTTTAACATTGGTTGCGTTGTTTTTCTTTAACTATACTTAAAAAAATTTTTTTTTTTAGAGTTTATGATGACTTGACATGAGGGAATTTGGTAAACAATGTAGCTTAAAACGTTTTTTTTCCCAAGTCTCTTAACATTCTAACATAGTATAGCTATAAATATATATATATAAATATATATTCCCTCGCAGTTCTCTAAAAACCTCAGCCAATCGGACATTTCGGACCAAAAGCAACTATTGGACAATCCGGCTGTCTGTCTCGCTGAAGCGCCTCACTTCCTCACTGCTTGGATCCTCCATTAATGGAGCATTTTTCAGCAGAACATCCAGGAAGTGAGAGATGGACAGAAACAGCCGGCTGTTAGCGCTTCCATTTTAGGAAAAAATATCAGAGTCCCAAAAAGAGAAACACCTTTTCAGCTAGCAGAAAGCTAAAAACGTTCGGACGCAGAGGAAAAACTTCTTATATGTGTTTGGGTAAAATAGCTAGCTAGCACAGTGCAGTTTTAATGCCTTCACGCCAATTTTACCTAGCTCAATCGTTTTTCTTTTGTGTACAAAAAGGCTCAAAAACATTGTTTTCCACTGGTTTTAACCAATGACGAAAAGACTTTTTATCTCGCCACACTTTGTTAAATTTACATTTCACCATAAGCTAACCCTAGCATGAAATTGGTAGCTAGCTAAATAAAGCGTTTAAAAAAAACCTAATAGGTGACGGTCAACCTTTCTTGTGGACTGCTGAAGTTTTGTTTGATTTTTCGTGTTTTTCCTTGGCTTGTTGCTTGTGGTCCGTGTCGTGTTTACCGTCTGTGGTTGTGGTGTCCAATTCCACCACTCTTTACTTAAGCTACGTTATTTAATCAGAATCATGGTTGACAAATGAAACCTTTAAGGTGAATGTGATACAGAGAAGTTACATACAGCACATTTTAAGACCCAGATGCTAAAATTCAAGACGTTTTCAAGTCTTTTTAAGGTATTATTTCCACATTCATGAATTCAATGCTTTTAAGACTCTGTAGGAACCCTGTTTGTACAATAATTTCTAAGTATTCCATTTATTTACATTAAATTAAAATGTAATTGCTGTATATTTCTGTTGTTTTGAATGTTTATTTCCCAGCTGTTTCATGTTTAATCATTTTATTTTCCATCCGTTTAACATGTTTTATTCCTCAGCTCCTTCCCCTCTCCGCTCACAGTCGTGCACATGAATCTCAGCTTTGTTACGATGTTGCATAATTACCAGCTTTGTCACCACTAACATGCTGCGTGAGAGAACGGGACATGCATGACTTGCTCCGAGTCGTCTGTCTGATAGCAAATGTTGCATTTTGGTCTTCCCCTTTTTCTTCTAATTTTGTTTTGTGTATGTAACAAGCTGCGTCTGTTCTTCTTTTCATTTGTAACCTGAATGAAACAGAAAAGGGGGACAAGCAGGTTCATTCTATGTGCATGTGCTTTCCCTCTAGACTCTGGCTGCCCTAACGAGAAATTCGATAAATCTGCTTCCAAACCATCTTGCACAAGCTTTGCATGTCCACTCTGGTCCTGAGGAAATTAACAAGCGAATAGAGAGCGCCATCGACTTACGGAGTGGCGATAAGTTGAGAAGAGAGCATATCAAGCCTTTCTCACTGATGTTTAAAGACTCCAGCCTGGAAGAGAAGGTAGCTGGGGTTTTAGACAGGAAACTGTTTTTTTTTCCCCCACTATTCCTCCTCGTATCTACTCTGAAGACTTCCAGACTCTAAACAATTACAACCATTCTTTGTCCCATCATGAGTAAGCTAAAGGTCCCTTTTTGTTGCTGCAGAGCAAAAGTAAAGTGCCTTGTTTTATTTTCATTATATGAGTCAGTTTAACAGTAAGTAGAATTAAATTCTCTAACTAAAATACGGAGTCCCAAGTGTGTCATTTTATTTAGTTTAATTAGTCAGAAAACCTTTTACTTTAAGGAAATTTAAAACATTACTTAGAAAAAGTTAGTTTATTCAAACAGGTTTTAAAACTCTTCATCAAACTCGTTGACATTTCAGTTAATGATGTGATCATTAGAGTCAGATTATAAGATGTCTAAATATTAAAAGACCATAATACACAAATACCGGTAAATGACCTCTTATTTAAAAAGTGTATTGCTCCCAGAAAAAAAAAAAAACATCCCTCTCTGCTGTGCTTCAGCTCTCTTTGTTAAACTCCTCCCTGCTGAGGAAGCTTTGGTGCATGTGCAGGCTCGTAACCATGGCAACAATTCATGTGATAGGGATGGACAGCTCTTGGAAAGGCTTGCTTCCTATAAATAAGGCCAGTATATTTTATAATTGTGTCATACTCAGGTTTTATTTAAATACAGTATCAGCATAAAGAGTTTTTTTTATATATATAAATTAAATTAATTAATTGATTGGTTGACTGATCTGATGGCAGTCGGTTTCCAAAAATATTTTGTGTAACAAAATCTCAGAATAAAACTGGACATAATTACACCTTAGGGCTAAACTGCAACACAAACATGTGCACAACAGTCAGATTCCTTTTGCTAAGTTTTAGTGAAAAACATTACAAAAAGGTCATACATACCAAGTCAGTGTTGTTCCAACTGACAATCTTCATATTTTTAGTCATATATACAGAAACTATAATTCCATAATAATATTATAATTAATTTTAAAAGTCTGCATTTTGTAATGCCTTACTGGTGTGAGGTTTCTCCTGGCTCTGATTGGTTGTTTTCAGTCTGCCTCATTGCATTTTTCAAAATAAAATTCTACTATTTTAGATCAAACATCAAGCAGAAATGGTTCAAAGTTTGTTTTTTTAGTAGCTCTGTTCATTTAGTTCAATTTAACTTAAAACATGTTAAAGTTTGAACACTGTTCTAAAACTTTAAGCTAGGCTGAAATATTACATTTTAAAATAAATTGACACACTTTGGACTCCATACTATTACCATGATAACTAATAGAAATTGGCTGGTAAAAATGCTATCTGTTGTTTTTCTAACATTTTAATTTTTCTGATTAGTTTAGATCTCATGACTCATGTTTGATTAAAAACATCTGCTTTGATGATTTTTTATTTTTTTGCTTTGCTGAGCCTAGAATAGTCAGACTCTGATTTTGACTGACTTGTTTTGCCTGAGATACAGCGCCCCCTTTAGTTTACTCATGACCAAATGTCCAATAATAATTTTCAACAATTTGGTGGGAAAAGTTGACAAATTCAACTTTTTACTTTTTTACCATTCTTGATTTATTTATTTATTGTGAGCACACTGCATTCCCTAAAGAAAAAGAACACTTTTTTCCAAAATCATCACATTGTTGTGAGAGTTTTACCCTAAAATACTGAATATATTTATTAAAGGGCCTGTTAAAGTTACTTACTGAAGAGATTCATCGGTCTCAGGTGCAACTAAAATTTTAATTTTGAGTAGTAATTTCAAAATATTTAGGTATTACGACATGGAGCACATCAGTAAAATTTAGGGGGATTGTGGTTCAGGGTATGTGGGTGTGGTAATCACTTCCCTAAAGCTAATACACATGACAATACTCTGACCTCAAAACCAGACTTTTACATAAAAAAATCTGAATTTTTTAAAAAGATGCATTACCAGAAAAATTATTATCTTGCACAGATATGATGTATTTTTTTCAAGCATTTTTTTTATGTATTTATTGCGGCAATTTTTCCCAATATAAACAACAGTGACTCCCAAATCTGGCTAAAATTTAAGTTTGGGGTGATTATCCTGTTAAACTGAAAAATATATTCTATTTAAATAAAATAATAATAATGTAAAAGCTAAAACAATAGCTAAAAATAGATTAATACAAATTTAGTGTGTTTGTGATTTTATTAGATGTTTTATTAACTTTTTATAGTTTAAACAGTGATTTATATGGTATTTGTAGCTATAATTATAATATTTTTGATTGAATATTTAAAGTTGTCATCAGGTAATTTTTTTTTGTTATAACCATGAGATATTATGCTCATAATTACTAAAATTTGTTTCTACATGTTTTTTTCTTTACTGAATGCAGTGAAGTTTGTCGATTTCAGTTTGATCCCTGGACACTTTTCGCTCCATAAAAGTTAACCTTTAACCTTTTGGTTACTAGCCCTCACCCTTTCATTCTTGTGTTTCTCCTTTTCTCAAAACCATCATTTAAAAAATGTTTAAACACCCCTATTTATTTATTTCTTCTTCTTCTTCATTTGGTTGTCCTTTAAACCTCCTCAGTAAATGTGCAGTGATTTGGTGTGGGCCTCCCTCATCTTTTTTATCCTTTTTGCCAAAGTTGTGACCAAAGTTGAAGCATCGTCTTGCTAATTTCCCAGCACCCTTTGAGAAAGAGACAGTGAGGTCGGGGCAGCAGGTGTAACTGGGTGGAATGGTAAAAACCGAGAAAAGTTAGGAAGCTAAACTCCTAGCTTTTCCTTGAGTCAAACTTTGGCACACTGCTATCTACTTGACATGCTAGCATGCTAATTTGAAAACACCAAACAGAAAACTCACCTCTGAGCGGTGAAGCAGAAGACCTTTTCCTAAAGTGACCTTTTATCAAGTAGGAAATGATGCTTTGTGTTTACAAAGAATTCTATCTCAGACATAAACCCTGACTTGAAACTGTGGCTAATTAGCCTAGCCTCAATAAGCTAGCTGAGGGCAGCAGCTAGATTAGTGCTTTCCAAAATTGTTTAATTTTCTATATTTTTACAATACAGCCTGTAAATTAAATATATATCATGCTTCACTTACAGAAAACAAAAATAAATTAGGACTTCTATGTTTATTTTGAACTAATTTCAGAAGACATGAAGACAAGTACTTAGCCTTCTGAGCTAACGGGCTCATTTGAAGCTATGCACTGATTTGATACCCAATTAAATTATGTCAAATTGAGGAACTGCATAAATTAATCAACCAAGTTAGTAATATGTCAGTTTTATGCTATTTTTAAATCTACCATTATACTGGTTACATCTATCAAAATTTAAACGCAAAATCAGAATTTACTAAAGGAGAAGTAATAATTCTAAGGAAAAAAAAGCATCAAATTTCAATATTTTTTCAATCTTAATCTCAGTTAGCATTTTAAGATTAGCTTTAGAGCTCATTTTGACTCGGCATTCTTCGTTGGTGTCTTGGCTAAAGTGTCATGTGTGGGGGAGTGCAGCAGGACCCAAATGCAGGAGGAAGGAGGCAGGAACAGGCCACGAGACAACACAGCTTTATTACTGGCTGAACTCAGGAGACACAGGACACACAAGGCTAGAGATACAACGCAAGGGAGTGACTGAACTAAACAGCACATAGGCAGGGAGGTGATCAGGAAGACAAGACACACCTGTGGAGGATTAATGCATGGAGACACAAGGAGGGAAGACATGACAAAGTCTAGCATGTGCTTGTTGGCTTCTCACCTTCCCCAGGACCCCACAGCTAACCCACCAGCTCCTGTCTCTCTCTAACGCTTGTGGTTGAACCGTGGCATGCGTTTGTGGCAGTGCATCCGTGTGTTTGCTGCTTTTTGAGTCGTTCGGTCTTCACTGTTTTTGTCTGAAAACTTGTTTCTCCATCTTCCCTTCACCTCCTCTCCCTCCTTCCTTTCTTTTCTTCCTCCTTTCACTGCAGTACTCACAGATGAGGGACGAGGTTTTCAAGTCCAACCTGGTGTGCGCCTTCATAGTGCTCATCTTCATCACAACTATTCAAAGTCTGCTTCCCTCTGCCAGGTAAGGGGGAGGGGGATGTTGTTGGAAAAATGCTACCAGATCTGTTTAAAAATGTAGAACCGAGGAAATAAGCGAACAAGCTAGGTGTAGCTAGCTAGCTTACACAAACACAGAACTCTCACCCCGCCCACCGGCTGTAATCTCTAGAAAGAAGCTAAATAATCTCAGTTAGGGGTTTAATTCTTCACTGACTTTCACCTTTGTTTTTGAGAAAAAGAGGTTATTAAAGATGTCAACAACAGAACAAATTTACACCTGTGACCCTAAAAAAAGTGGCTTTGTTTGCATCTTTGCGCCACAACTTCTCAGAAGATTTGTTTTCTCATTGAAATCGTGAAACATCTTTGAACATTATATCCTAATAAAATAAACATCTTTTATTTTGTTTATGCAGAATGGTAACCATGGTGATCCAGTTTTCAGTCCTCATCATCCTCCATTCCTGCCTGGTTCTAGTTACCACGGCGGAGGATTACAAGTGTCTGCCTCTGGTCCTGAGAAAAACTTGCTGTTGGATAAATGAGACGTATGCAGCGCGAAACGTCATCGTCTTCGTCTCAATTCTTATTAACTTCCTGGCAGCAATGATCAATATTGTAAGTATCATTTTGGATGGACATGTTGGAAAACATTATTGAGTTTTTGCATAAAGTGTTGCAGCATAAGTTACGGGAGAGCCAATTTTAGATAATCTGTCAAGAGCGCCAGCTTTCGTCAGTACCGGAGAGCCGTATCAGTGAAAAAAGCATCATGCTCTGTATTACAGTTACTGCCATTGTCCGTCCATGGATTAGGTGGTTACTTTTGGAAGATCAGGAACAAATATTACCTCTGATATTTAATAATACAACTCCCATCAAAAGATGGCACCAAAGACTCGGTGAAATATGAGGAGGACCATATTTAGTTACAACCGAGTCTTTTAAAGACACAAAATACACAGATTTTTACCATGAGTCACATCACTTTTGGGACTTTTTAAAATCTGGCCAGGAAATGCAAACAAATTGCCACCAGCTGTTTGGGTTTGCAGGCAAAAAGCAGCAGAAGCAGGCAATTAATATTTAAAAATTGGTTATTAAAGAGCATAAACACTTGGATGGACCGGACAGAAACGATTGTGATGTTTTGCTATCAAAAACTGGCTCTACGTTCTGACTCAAACAAAGGAATAATGACTCTGCTCCCATCTGAGAGTCGTTGATGTCCATATTTTTGTCATTCAATCAATCAGATGTGATAAAATATGAGTTGTTTTTTATTTAGCATCTCTTATGTTTCATTGCTTTGCTTACATATTAGCTTTGTTTCTATGCTAAACTGACATTTAACAAGACACTGGATACTAACACGACAGAAACAAGTAAACACAACAGAGAAACTGACCATGAGACTGAGAAACTGAGGACTAGATATACCGGGAGAATTTATTAGACTGACGTTAAGATGACTGATTACAGATGGCAAACAGCTGAGTGTGGCAGAAGAGATCAGGGGAACTGAGGAAAACAACAACATTTCTATGAGTAGATCTCAGATTTCTTGTACTTTTTATGACTTGTAGAAACTTAAATGAGAAGCGCTTGTGAAGCCAGATTCCTGACCACGTGACAACTTTTGTCAGACACATGCCGTGCAAATTGAAAAAGTTGAAAAAGGCCCTGAGTCTCACCCAAACCCAAGACATTTGGAAACACAGCCCATGCAGGGAGCTATTGGCTATAAAGAAAACAAGAAATATGACTGATTTAAAGTGATAATATGCAACTTTTTCATATTTTTAAATCTTCTCCTTGAGACAGTCTGTGCTAATATGACTCTTTACAGAGTTAATGAAAAGTCACTTAGCCCCATCTGGTGATTAGATCCGGAATACCACGATTGCAAAATCTCCGTCGCCGTCACGGTACCCAGGAAGTCACGTGTCTCACGAGGGTTAGGCTAACACAAAGTGGCTAGCTGTTATGCTAGTGCTGGAGTGTGTTTAGCTCATGATTCCTGATTTTTTCCCATCTCTCCCTGCTTGAACACAGCTGATTTCTTTGAAGGAGTAAATAACCGCTCCTGTAGAAAGCTATGAAGGCTGAGGAGACATTTCTACAGGTAGATTTAGGCGTTTAGAAGCTGAAACAATATGCTAACTTGTGTAATGCAGTGATTTAAAACGGACACCAGAGGGCGCCCAAAACAAGCAAAACTGCATATTATTACTTTAAGTCGACTCACATTTTCACAAATTATAGTTATAGTTTATTCATAGTTCTTGGACTACAAGGACACAGAGATTACTTCAAACAAGTATAAAAAAAAAAAAACAATTAGACTCAGTTTCCTTGATGGACAGTCTACAAACTAACACTTTATCGCCCCCTAGTGGACTGGAGTTGGAATAGTGGAATGTACAAACAGGAGTTTTTCTTTTTCAACTTGCTTATTAGTAAGTAAGTAAAACTTTATTTATACTCTGGATGCTTAACGTAATTTCCAACCTTGGTTTAAAAAGCCCCCATGACATCATTTGAGATTAATTTAGTTTAAAGATTTTGTATCATTTTATTGGATTTTGTGTCAAACTGTATATTAGGCCAAGTTATTTCCATTATATTTTGGAGAGAATTTGGGTTTCTCTAATGCTGATCCTGAATCAGTTTAATCTAACCAACCCTGTTGGTCTTTCACAGCTGTGGTGCGACTTCGATAAGTCCAACACCTTCAGGAACCAGACGTACAACGAGTCTGCCTCCATCCCAGACATCTGCTTCTACCCAGAGGTACCGACTAAACGAGGTGTCTGAAATCTGCAGTCAGGTCCATCTGTTGTGTTTTTTCACTTCTGCGACAGTGGCAAAATGATGAATTAAACATCCTCGACAGCCGCTCGCGCCCAGAGGGAGGTCTCGCCTCGGACACCGGCGACTGATGGAGCCATCACGACGTCACGCGGAAAATATCCATTATGCTATTTTGCTCACACAATATGCGGCTGATTGATGGAGTCAATAAGGAGCTGCGTTTTTATAGCTCGAAGCTCGGGTTGAGTCATGTATCATTGCTTGTATACATCACAAACTTATTTCCTCCTCAGGGTCCCAAAAGCTTGTGTTTGCAAATAAGAGCTGCTTTTAGACGAATACAGAAGAGTGTCGTTTTTGTTTTAGCTGCAGCAAAACCATAAATAAAAAATGCACACTCCAAATCAGAGACCAGTCTGTCATCTATTAGATTTAATATTATATAAGTAGACTCTGCAGAATAACCCCGCTGAGCTAGTGATAATGTCCTCTGTGGCTGGATGATGATTCAGTTGTGATGTCATGAAAGTTATTTCAGTTTGGTCCCAGACTTCACATTAATAATAAAAAAAAGTCGTGTCACAAACCAGAACATTGAGTTTGGAATGTGTGGGTGACACTTAGACTTTCATTTCTGTTGCATAATGTGACTCTTTGGCAATAAAAGTAAAGATAAATGATTCCTTTGGCTATTTATTACATTTTTTCTTTATTAGTTTTCAAAGACTTTGAAACTGTATAAGTGAATCACTAGAATATTACTATAAAGCTACGTATAGTACCTTAATCTCATACAAGTAATGCCCTGGAAACTGTTTTAGCCTATTGGTGTGTAGATAATGAAAATACATAATCCTAAATATAGTAGAATGTGGTTTTTTGTGACATTATATTTAAAAAAACAGCTGAAGTTTTTCCACATTAGTCCAATGAAAGGTTTCATTTTGGTATAATTGCTAAAACACAACCAGCACAGTCCCGGTTAGAAGGACAGATGTTTACAGATGCTGTGATCTACAAAATATAGAGGCACAAGAAAAAAGTGAAGGATTTAAGTCAGAGTGTTTTAGTTGATTCACTGTCTGATATTAACCAGCCTTTTCCCTGTTGCAGTATTTCGTTTTCACCGGAGTCCTGGCGATGGTCACGTGCGCCGTGTTCCTGCGGCTGAACTCGGTGCTGAAGCTGGCCGTGCTGCTGGTGATGATCGCCATCTACTCGCTGCTGACCGAGGCCTTCTACACGTCGCTGTTCGTTCGCTACGACACCGTCCACCACAACACAGAGTGAGTGAGGACGTCTGCCTCGCTTTATTAACTCATTTAGTGGTACGATCTAAAGAGGTCCAGCTGACAGCTGCATTCATTTATTTGTGTTTTCTTAGATGAATTAGAGTCACATGTCTGTAGATACAAGAAATCTCATCTAGCACGAGTTCTGTGACATCTACTGGGACAATGTTTGAAGAAATAACCATGTCAGACCTGTTATAAAGAAGAGAAAAGCCCTTAGAATAAAAATACTGATGATCACCGTCACTGTGTGGAGCTGACAGGAGTCAGATTAATTTATTCAGACCATTATAAAAAAATAAAGGTCAACATTTAAATGAAAATCCTCTGACAGAAAGAAACCGCAGCACATTTTTATATAAACTAAAGTTTATGTCCATAGTGTATGAACTGTTTTTCTTCAGGTTATTTTGGCTTAAAGTGATAATATGCAACTTTTTCATATTTTATAAAACCAGTCTGTGCTAATATGACTCTTTACAGAGTTAATGAAAAGTCACTTAGCCCCATCTGGTGGTTAGATCCAGAATACCACGATTGCAAGATCTCCGTCGCCGTCACGGTACCCAGGAAGTCACGTGTCTCACGAGGGTTAGGCTAACCCAAAGTGGCTAGCTGTTATGCTAGCTCCGGAGTGTTTTTAGCTCATGATTCCTGATTTTTTTCCATCTCTCCCTGCTTGAACACAGCTGATTTCTTTGAAGGATTAAATATCCGCTCCTGTAGAAAGCTATGAAGGCTGAGGAGACATTTCAACAGGTAGATTTAGGCGTTTAGAAGCTGAAACAATATGCTAACTTGTGTAATGCAGTGATTTAAAACGGACACCAGAGGGAGCCCAAAACAAGCAAAACTGCATATTATCACTTTAAATGGAGCAGAGTAAAAGTGAAACTAACTCAGAGATTTTAGCATTTTTATTGGTTTAAGTCAGGGATGTCCAAAGTGCGGCCCGGGGGCCACTTACGGCCCTCTGAGAGATTTTGTTTGGCCCTCGCCTGGATTTCAAGAACAGTAGAATTTAGTCCTCCATCAGGCTGTTGATGCACTTTAAAAAATATATGTTCAGATTTTTACTAATGTGAGGCAGAACAACAAAAAATACAGTTGAACTAAAAATCCTTTTTAGATCTTTAAAGGTTAAATCCATCTTTGATTATTCAAGTTTTTTCTTTTAATGAAATTTTCTGATAAAAAAAAAAACCCTCAAACCTCCATTGACTTTTACTACAAAGCACACAAAACTTGACTAAATACTGTATGTATTCTCAAGACCAAGAAACTAGAAAACAATCGATCAATCAAATCCAAGAAATTTGATGCTGTGTTTTTTGAAGGAAAACCTACTTGACCCATGTTTGTTTTTACAATGATTTAAGGGTCCTTTTCTATAAGAACGCAAATATTTAGTTCGATTCATTAAAATGTTGCATTCAGTACAAAATAAACAAAATTCACAATAAAAACATAATTTTTTTGCTTTTTTAATAAAATCAAATCTTCGTGGCCGTTAAGGACTTTTAACTTGGCGATTTTGACCCTTAAAGGCCTATTCATCCTCCACGAGAAGAAAGAATTTTGTTCTCGCTGGGGGGCTGCGAGAACAAAATGACGTCATTTTGTTCTCGCAGCCCCAGTTCGGCAGCGCTAACGGCTTGTTCTTGTGCACATCAGCCGGGCCGAACTTTTTTTCGGCAGGATGTCCGAGAACAACTGCTGTGATTGGTCAGAAAGGGAGGATGAGCGTGGTTACTGCGGGTAGCGGTTGACGTTTTTCTCCGGCGCTTGCTGTGCTGCTTTGTGCGGACGGACCAAGGAGTCCGAGTCACGGTCTGGATCGACCCGAGCTAGGAGGACCAGCGCGAACTGCGAGGGTTTGCGCCGGAGACCCGTATGCCTCCGTTCCTCATGTAGCGAGGACGGATCGTTTTAAACTGCACACACACACACACACACTCCTGATACGCACACCCGTTTGATACGTCACTGAAGCAGTTCGACAGCTGAGTTCTCGGGGAGTATGAATGCTCCCTGCCGAAACAAACTTTTTTTCTTGTTCTCGGCGCTCCCCAGCGAGAACAAATTTCTTTCTTCTCGTGGAGTATGAATAGGCCTTAAGTTTGGACACCTCTGATGTAAGTGGTTCCTTCCTACAACCCAGTAAAGAGTTGGTGCCATGTTACGACCTGGCTGATGTAAAACCATAGAAAGTAGGTCAACAATAGAGATCTGGGCGGAGTCTACTAGGGGTGTAAGAAAATATCGATAATGCAATATATCGCGATATTTTCTGTCACAATATTATATCGATATTGTGAAATCCATATAGCAATATTTTGCTGTATCAAAATTTTAAGCAAATTATCAATTTTGTATTTTATTTAAAAAAAAATTAAATAATGGAACCATTGATGATGACTGTAATTTTTATAGTAAAATTAAAAGTATGACCGCTATTTGGTGGCTGTTTTCACCTTCTTTGTTAAGTTTTTAAATTCCTGTGACAGTCTTTCTACTCTTAAATTATTAAAAAATCATAATATATGGTCTTATTCATAGTATCACATTATGATGCAATATATCGTATCGTCTGCCCTGTATCGCGTTACATATCGTATCACCAGATTCTTGCCAATACAGACCCCGAGTCTACCAAACCCATCAGACACTGATGAATGAAAAATGCTGTGATCCTGATCTGATACTTGGGTTTAGAAAAAGTTTCTGTTGGGGTTTTGAAGGTGAAGTCACCAAACAGCAGTTCATAAGTAATAAACAATAACGTCGTCTGTTTTGCTCCAGGATCTGGCTAATTCCTGGCTCTGCTCTCTGAGATTTATCAACAGATTTATCTAAAACCTTCACCTTAACTGAACCATTGATGCTTAAAATCTCCCAACATCACGAAGCGGGGAGTTTGTTTGTTTGTTCTCAGAATGTCAGATTTTGTTTTCATCACCGCATGCAGAAGACATCAAACGGTATTTAACTGCCACGAGACGATCTGCTCTGAAAGCAAATGGTCTTGTATTTTTTCACTTGTGGGAGTTGAGCTCTTAACTGTGTGAAAAGCCCGGAGCAGCATCTCAACATCTCTGTGAGCCGTTAATCCTCCCTGAGCCTCGGAACAGCTTCTGAAAATAAACACTTTTACTGTTTTCATCAGATTCTGCTGCACTTTCGTTTTACATGCCTCCCTCCTACAAGCTGTCTGATGAGTTTACATGTAAAATTAGAAAACTTCATCCAAATCAGCAGAGATGCTCTTATTGGTTGGACATTGTCCACTTGGCTCTTGTTCTGGGTTTTTTATCTGGATTCGCAGACTTCTTACTGCATACTGATAAAGTGGAGGACTTCCAGTAAAAAGTTCCTCTTCGCTGTCGACTCATACTCACTCAGAATGGGAGATCAGATCATATCAAAGTGAAGATATGATGCCAAAAACAACCTTTTTCTGATCTACATTTTATAATTAACGGAACCTGACTGGTTGTAGCTGGACCTAAAGAGATTTTAAAGTGGCGTTCTGTCAGTTTTGACTAGAACTGAAACTAAAACCTTATGTGGATAAAGAACAACAAAAACCCTCAAACTGAACCATTTTGTTTCGTCTCGTTTAAACAGAAACTTCCTGGGAACCAAGGAGACGTCGTTGCTGCTGATGGCCATGTTCCTCCTCGCTGTGTTCTACCACGGTCAGCAGGTGAGACCGATTCAACGCTTTCAGCATCAGCAGCAAACCAGTAGGAGATTTTAACCCCTTCATGGTCACTACAGTGGTCAGCCAATCAAAAGCTATCTTATAATTTCAAAAATGGGCAACTGGACTTCTTCTCTTAATGCTTAAAGCTATTTCTCCTCTCATCCAAAAAGCTTCTTCAGTTGTGGGACTCCATAAACCATTGCCTGTTGGCTGTGTATGAGAGACAAAATGTTCCTAATATTAGGATAAAAATAATAATAATAATGATGATAGTTCTATCATTTAGTAGTATTTTTATTTATTTGTTTGCCAAACTTTATCCACTTGAGTGGACATGTAAAAAACTCTTACAAAGGTATATTAAAATAATAGAAAGTGTTATTTATTCACACACTTACGTAATCCGTCCTGATTTAACCCACAAGTAGACGTTTAATTTCCTGTCCTCATGTAAGGACAAGATGTCCAATTTCAAGAATCTTAGTTTTTTTTTCTGCAACAACTTCAGTCCTGCTCAAAACGATCAAAGATTAAATAATTTAGAGGATTTTTTATCTTTTAAATGTCTTAACTTAATATCCTTGTTTTTTGATGAAAAACACAAAAACGTAGTTGTTTTTATTTAAACATTTTTTGGGAGGACAGTCTGGGATTCCATACTTGGGACCTGGAGGAAGGTTAGGCGAGGCGAGGCTTCAGCCTTTTTCTGCACACATACAGGTTTTCAGTCATCTTCAGACTTCCTATCAGGCAACTTTAAAGCAGCTCAGAAACAAATTTCCCACCAGACTCCCTCAAGAACTAAAAAATGGATTAGTGATGCTACAGACGGTAAAAAAATCTATTTTCTCTGTGAACCTGATGGATGAGTCTGTCAGGTTTGGTTTGTTGCTGCTAACTCAGATGTTTTGCTGTAAATTTATTTCTGAAGCTGACATTAACTAGTCTCTAAATGAAAACTCAATCAAACTTTAGCTTCAGATGAAGGTCTCGTCCCGTTTGATTAAACACGAGAATAAAAAGCTTCGTCATGGCAGAAACTAACAGACCGTTAAATTAAGAAGTAATCAGACATACTGTTTCATTAAAAGTTTTAACATGACGTTATTAATGATTTAATCATGTCGTTCCTGTCTCAGTGGGATGGAGATAATATATAATTACAGTCAGAGAATTCACCAGCCGGCTTCGTTTATCACAGATTTAAATGTTTTTACTGTATTAAACCGTATTTTATACTGTGATGTGGTAAAGATGTTACTAAAACAACAACTAAAGGATTTAATTCAATCTGAACTGTTTCTGTGACCTTTATAAGGCTCTACGCTAATTCTATTAAAGCAGCTATCTGGATTATTTTTCAATGTATCAAAGTTTTCTAAAAGTTTTAAATGATGTTTCAGGTCTAAACTATGATCTATGAGTTCCACAACATATATTAGTCTTCTGAAGACCCGGCTTCCTCCTGTAGACCCCTTTTTTGGCTGGCAAACTTTTTCAGCCAATAAAATTCAAATTTCTGCATTGTCAGCTGTTTGACAACATGCACGCGCTTTGAGCAAACCTGTAACAGTAGGGGGCGCTCTCGTACAGGACGCTTCGTGTCTTTCTCTGTTACAGAGCTCATTTCTACTAAAAAGTTGTCCATTCCTCAGCTACTGGGGGATTTATTCTTATTTTTAAACATTTCACCTCACAGAATGGCAAGGCTTGCCAAGGATATGCGTTGATTTTGGTTAAGAAGTTCATTCAGGACCGAGTTTTTTTTTATTTCTGGGTTCTCAGTTCAGCAGCAGCTGGCAGCTACAGACCAACATATCAGAAGCACAGCAGGGACAGACGACTCAGAGCCTCGTACAGTGTGGGAACGTGATTTGTGAACTGTGAGTGATTAAACCCTACAATGTAATCGTAGTTTGTGCAGGATCTGCACAGCTTACAGACCGAAGTAATGCACCGTGTGCACGTGACCGCACGTGTCGAGGTGTTTTGGGAGGAGCCGTCGTGCGTTGGATTCAAAAACTGCTCTCTTACTGAAATAATCCACAGTGCGGCTTTAAAAGAAATTTAAATAGTTGTGAATTTGAGTCACATGACTAGACTTTACCTGAAAATAAATCATAAAAGACTTAAAAAGGAAATTAAAACATCTGAATTATTTTCTTCTTTGTTTGCAGCTTGTTCTGTTAAATTAAAGATAAACTCTGAATTCACGGATTTATTTATCTGTATTAAACTACACATTTGGTCAAATGACTTGTTTCAGATGTTTAGAGCATCTTGAGACCTGACTTGAGACTTGACTATGTGGTTTTACATGTTTTTAAACTTTTGCTTGATTTTTGTATCAGTAAGTGTTTTAGGTATTTGTTATTTTTACCTCTAAGCTCATTAAGTCTACTGTTGCTGTATGAAATTCACCGACAAATAAACTTGACTTGGTCAGACTCTGGACTTACTTGACTCGGGACGTGTCCCTCGACTTGCATGTGTTGGAAACTGACTTGACTTGTGACTTGTTTGTTTTGGGACTTGATCTGACTCTGGACCTGCATTGGGACTTGACACTAACTAAAACTTAACCCTTCACTCGGTTGATCAGAAGCGTGAACAAAACAAGGACCAACAGCTGAGCTGTAAAAGCAGAGAAGAGCAGCTACGGAAGCCCAGCTGTCCAAAATTTATGAGAGGCTGCTCGCTGCAGAACCAGAAAGGTGGAGCTGCACCAGGTTCAGCCCCGCCCATTCAACCTGAGTCAGCTCCCACTCCTCCCCTATGATTGACCTGGTTATTGGACCATCACACTGGCCTGTTAGATCCGAGAACAAGGTGTTGCATCTCCGCCGGATCCAGAGCACAAAGTCTGGCGGAGATGCAACACCTCGTTGTCGGGTCATGCCGCGAGCGTGTCCACGGAGCTTTGTACGGTGCTCCTGGTCCGGCGCAGCTTTGTGCTGCAGGTCCGCGAAGCGCTCAGGGTTTCCCCTGGTGCTTTGGCCCCCGCCAGGTTAAGCCACAGAGCCCAAGGGCAAAGCTAACAGCTGCTATCAGCGGCTAATGGCAGCTAACGCTACGCTGGGTCTGCTGAGCTACGTGCTGCGGGTCCCCCGGGTACCCCCGGTGCTTTGGCCCCCGCCAGGAGCAGCTAACAGCTGATAGCAGCTAACAGCTGCTATTAGCGGCTAATGGCGGCTAACGCTACGAAGCAAAGTGGGCTAGCTGGCTTTCTCTGCTACGCTCACTGTCTCTCGTTGTAGTCCGTATGACAGAAATTCACAAACTAATCCTGTTACCAGAACATGACTGAAACCCCGAGATATTTAATCAATTTTGAGGAGATGTTTTACCCTGAAAACAAGGGGAAACAGGCAGATATTCAGTTATTTTCTTGTAAATTCACTCTTTTGCAATAAAGTTAATTTAAAAAAAACAGCAGAGCGGGGCTGACCCTGGTTGTAATAAAGTTAATTAAAAAAACCAGTCTGTGTAGCGAGGCAGAGCTGACCCTGGTTGAATGGGCGGGGCTGAACCTGGTGCAGCTCCACCTTTCTGGTTCTGCAGCGAGCACTACTTGAAATTTATTATGTTTCCAAAAGCGCTGATGCTTAAAAACAGAACTGTATGAATTATTGTCTCCAGGCATCACACCACACAGCATGTGGGGTTCAAAGTAGTAAAAACTGAGGCATCATACTCTGTTTTACCACTTTTTGAACATTCTTTTGAAAAATCACAAGTTTGATTTCAACTTTAATTGCATCGTTCATAAAACATAACAAAAAGGAGCAAAGCAAAGGTGACAAATTAATTTAATGATTGTTTTAATTGTGATATTTTCATGGTGAAAATAGTAATGTGGCTGTAGAATTAGATGTTAATCCAACTGAAAAGGTGCTTCTTTTTTTTTGAATACTCTAACTAGTCTCAGCCTCAGTGAGCTGCAGGTTTATTTGTCTGATTAATAAAAACGACATAAAAGAAGCTTTATTCTTTCCTGCATCTCAGATAGAAATCACAACAACCTCTGCAAACTGATGTGCGACTCCAGAACCTTCTCTTTAACACATTGCCGACATTTCAGACAACCTGAATGTGCTCGGAACAGGAAACATTTTATTTGTGTTTGAGGCCATCTGACCCCACTAAGTTTAGCTTCATTCGCTCTTTTTTTTTATTGCTTCATTTCCTTTCAATTCTGTGTTCACACGATCCTGCAGACCTGTATCTTTTTATAGATGTTTAATGGATTCACTGCTGCAAGAATAAAGGTGTAAACGGATCTAAACGATGTGCTTTAGATGAATAAAAATCGGAGGTGAGGTCTGTGACGGGAAAAAGATTATTTTCCTGTTGGAATCGTGACCTGAGTTGTTCTCCTGAAAGTACAAAGCAAAACTCAAACAAACCAATTTGTTTACGTGTCTGATACATTATACAGGCAGTCTGGGTCCAGATGGAGTCGGGTCGGCGGCCTGAAGGAAACGGCCCTCGCCCTGCTGCTTTCATGCTCTCTCTATGGCAACCTTTGATCATGCAGTTCAGCAGCTCAGTGCCGGTTTCACATGGTGGGGAGACAGATGTAATTGAAGGTCTTTTGTAGCCTCGTGAAAGCAGAAAACAGCCCTATTTTGAAGTCATCCAGTGGCGTACAGTATTGATTTCCTCTGGGTCAATTCGGCCACTTTTTCGACGAGGTAGAGACGATGACATGTCGCACCTCCAGAAGAGCCAGATGCTAAAGGACTGCATACAAAAGAGCCTGCTTACTCTCAGCAGGAAGGTTCAGTTCACAGAGTTTAAACCAGCTTTTCTCAGCGTTAATGGTTTGATGAACGGAGGAGAAAATCCGACGCGTGAAATGGTAAAACATTTGTTTCTTTCACACTGCTCGTGAGGTGAAGAAGAGCCAATTAGAGCAGAGAAAAAGCAAAGAACTGTTTCTCTTTTTTATCCAACTTCACAACCTTCTTCGTTACCAGAGTCTGGCTCTGAGCTTGTTAAACGTGAGTCTGGTGAGGAAAGTCTGGACAGTAAAGAACACAGAATGCTGCTCCAAGTGCTCACCTTCCATCTCCTCTTTGATGGGATAAGACAACACCTGAAATCAACTTCATCACACGATTCGATCATCAACCAGTCACTTATTTGATTCTTGCATCTATGTCCTAAAGCAGGGGTGTCAATCCAGCTACATTAATATCCAGGAGTGGACTGATCCACGTCTCGTTCCTGTTACTGAAGATCACAAAATGTTTGTATCAGACACTCAACCCAACAAACAGAGTGGTTTAACTCTCACGTATCAGAGATATGATTCAGTTGAGCCACAAAGAGGGATTAAATAGCTAACTGGGCTTGTATATAAGTCATCACGCCAGTCCTGGACCTGTTAGTTCTCTGGCAAATGCCAATCAAGCTCCACTGTTCCAGGCAGTGAGCACAGGGCGGACATGGGGCCCTCAGGCCACCCTCATGAGGTCTGTCTCTAACGGTTTGGTCAGAGACGTTCATGCTAGTGGCTACTGGAGGCCACGTTGTAGGACTCTGGCCGGACTTCTCCTCTTCCTCCGACTTCTCCTCTTCCTCCGACTTCTCCTCTTCCTCCGACTTCTCCTCTTCCTCCGACTTCTCCTCTTCCTCCTGCACATAAGAGTAGATAGCGGTGCCGTGATGGGTTGAGGACCTTCTACGTCCCTGTTCAGCTCTCTTAGAATAACCGCCTGTCTGATGTTCCATCCTGGTGGAGCTGGACCAGCTGTTTAACCTCTGTAGGGTCCAGGTATCACCTCATGCTATCAGCAGTAACACTAACCCTCATAAAATGCAAAACTACTGAAAAGCAGTAAAAAAAAAAAAAAAACCTATAAAACCAGTCCTGTTTTTGGAGTTGTTGCTCCGGTTAATTTCATAAACACCAAAACAGCTGATTAACAACCTCCTTTGTACTTAACTAACCAGATCAATATGCCACAAGTTTAACTGACTTGATATCAGACTCTGACTAAAAAGTGTTCCTTTTAATACTTTGAGCAGTGTACTTTTACTAGGTTTCTACTTGTTTTGGAGTCATTTTAAATGGTACTTTTTTATTTTTTGAGTCAGGTAGTAACTAAACACTTTAACTGGTTAATCTGTTAGCACGCTGTGTGACACTGAGTTAGTTAGTTTACTGCAACCTTAACAGAAAACAGGCACCAAATGAACAAAATGAAGTAGCTTCTTAAAGAAAGGCTTTCCCTTAGGATTCACTGTCTGCACACGACACATACGACCACTGGGTGGCGCTGTTCATCCAATCTGATGAACGTCAGTCCGTATCCGTGACCTTTATTTGTTGTTTGTTAATCAGATGTGACTGTTGTTCACCTGACAGCTCTTATTATTTAGACATTTAAAGGCTGCTTTCCCATAAGAGGGACTGGGACCATAAGGACCCAGATGTGTTGCTTCAATCAATAATATCAAATCAGTCAATGTTACATTTTTTATTTTCTCAAAAATGAAGTACTTATAGTAAATCCAAGGGGTTTATTATTGATTTTAACTTACTGATTCATCTTGGTTCATCTGGTTGATTCAGACAGATTTTTGACTTTTGTACACAGATGCTCCAACCAAAAGTCTCCAAAGTATTTCATTAATTTCTTGTAAAACAGAAAAGATTCCCTCTTGTGTAAATGTTTTATTATTTAAACCATCCAGGTGAAACGTCACCATCAAGGCCAGGATGTGTTGATGTAATATTTAGGCGAAGAGATCATCTCAATGAGGAGCTGAGATGTTCTGTTGGTGCTCAGCAGATGGCGGTGACCAGATGGGAGTGGGTTTTATTGCCCCGAACTAAAGGATGAATATTTTAGTCTTGTTTATTTTAAACTTTAATTTGCATTTGGTGCCGAGACAAGAGTTTAAAAAGCTCCCATCACTGCCAAAGTCTGGCAACAAGCCACTTAAGTTGGTTTATGTATAAGCTGAAAATGCTCTAATCTGTAAAGCAAGAGTTTAGATATAAAACAACCTCTGTCTGGTTCTTCTGAGGGAGAAATCTGATTCAAACGTGAAAAAATCTCAGTGAAGAATCATCCTGTACAATGAAGAAAGAGCTATTTCTACTGTGTGTGGAAAGAATCAAGTCCACAACAGGTTAAAGGTCAAAAATTAAAAGGAAAAGAACAAATAAAACAATCGAAACTGACTGGAATCCATAGCGTCTAAAAACAATAGATGATTAGATCATTAAAAAAGACTTATTAACAGGATGAGCCAAAGCTGACAGGAACTGGAACAAAGTGGACTAAAGATTTTATAAATAGTAATAATAATCAAATTAAATAATAACATATATATAAATATAATAAGTCCAAAGTAAAGTCTAACTCAGCGGTTCCCAAACTTTTTTTGCCACGCACCTCCTTCTATGTCCCAGCCGTGTTCACGCACGCCCAATCCCCGGATGGAGACCTTTGACATTTGAACAAATTCCTGGTACCTACGAATCATTTATGTTACAAATTTTCGATACTTTTGAGTGTTTAATAATAAATCATATGTAACCGAGGATTACTGGGAGAGTCGCGCGTCCTACGGTCATTAAATGCTCCTCGTATTTACATGTGATGCTCTTATCTTGTAAAGACGGCGGGTGTGTATGGGGGAGTGCTGATCAAATGTTTGGAAGTGAGCAGGAGGTTACTACACTGGTTTAAGCTGACGGTTCGCTAAACTAATTGCTTGGTGTTTTTAAATTAACACCCAGCTCCGTTAGCCATTAGCTCATCGGTGGCAGAAAGTAGCGCTGCATCTTTAGTAAAAACAAAAGAAACAAAGAAAACGACTCACCATGGAGTTGATTAAATAAGGACACACATGGAATCAATCAGCAGAATTGTTACAAGCTGTCAAGAAGGATTCTTTGAATAAATAATATCCATTTGATGAGGTAAACAGTCCAGCAGCTCCTCAACTTTGCCCCGGAACTAATAGTAAAAGTTATCGTCGCCTTCAAAATAAAGGTCTGCTCGAAACAGTTCACATGATTGACAGAAAAAAGACTGAGTTCATCCAAATATTGTCCCACAGCTCCACACAATAATGATAAACATGTTTATTTACACATTTTTACTGAGTGGGAAAAAAACACTGTAAATGTGTCATTATTTCAAATTTCCGCCATTACAGTTTTCATCTTGTGCCCCCTAGTGGCACCTCGCGCGCACCACAGTTTGGGAATCCCTGGTCTAACTACTGACTTTGATGTTGAGTTAAAGGTTTATTAGTGATGAAGAACTCTCTGTTCCTCCTCCTCTGAAGGGGTTAATCTGAGCTGCTTTGGTCATGTTGGTCAAAGTCTGAGAGACCAGCCAACATCTCATGTCCTCACTTCCAAACAGGATTCATTAGAAAAACAGAAAATTAGACCAAAGTTTTTGTCCCCATTCATCCAATCAAAGCACTAATTGATGCTGTGATTAATCTGAAGAGTTTCTTAAACCCTCACAGACTTATCGGCCCCTAGAATTTAATTTTCAGCATCACTGATGGTTTCTCTATTAATCTGACTTGTTTGGCTCTAATGAATTTGTATTAATTGTAGATTCAGAGTTTGTTCAACTTTATTTGCTGCCTTTCAGATTGATCGTTTCATCTCAGGCTGCATAATTAAATCCTTTTTTTTTTAAACTCAGCAGCTTGTTCCAGAGCTGTGACTCTATCATCAGACTTTACAGGGAGCTGTTGTTAGATTTAAGTGAGTAATTGTATCATTAAGAAAGTCTTGGGCCTGCAAAGAAAATCTGAAAAACTATTTTGATATTTCTGAACTCGGAGAGAAACGTTTCAGGAGTTGATCACACTTTCTGATTGACCCCTGACCTCTAGGATCCTATTAATGGTTCAGATTGGATGGATGGATCTTTCTGTTTGATCAAACCATAACTTTAGTCAGTGGCATTTTAAAGCACTAGTCCTGTCCCAGTGAGATACTGGTTTTAGGCCTCACCTTTACTGTTTTAATGACTCAAAACAAAGTTGCATATTAAAATTCATATTGAAGCTTTCATAACTTGATCTGAGCACAAAGTAAAAGCTGTGGTTGAATTAAAAATACGGTAAAACTCTGACCTAAACGGTCTTCTGTGATGTCTTTTTTTTGTTTCTCGTCCTCAGCTGGAGTACACGGCCCGGCTCGACTTTCTTTGGCGAGTTCAGGCCAAAGAGGAGATCAACGAGATGAAGGAGCTGCGAGAACACAATGAGAACATGCTGAGGAACATCCTGCCCAGCCACGTGGCCCGCCACTTCCTGGAGAAGGACCGCGACAACGAGGTCTGGACCAGACGAACACACTCTGAATGCATTTTTCTCGTCGAGTTAAAAAAAATCAGCAAAACTTCTGAATTTGGGTCAATGGGGATGACTTCTAATTTATATAAAATGTTGTTTTTATATAGAATCTATCTATCTATCTATAACTTCCACATCAAGAACAAAGTAGGGATGCCCTGATACCAATAGGCCTCGGGTATTGGTCCGATACTACGGGTATTTACTCATTGTACTCATTAAAGCACTCACTGAGCTGATACTGTTTAACGTAGCGTGATGCTCAGCTCTCAGTGAGAGACAGCAGCAGCTAACTGGAGCTGACTCTGGATCAGATGTATTGTGTTGTAGTAGTAGTAGTAGTTATGTAGCAGCATGTTGTCGATTCCTCACAGTCCTGACGTTTGGTTCAGTAAAGTACCAGTAATCCACTCATAATGCCTGATCAATTCCCAAAACATTAGCATGTTTTGTTAGCGGCGTTTTGTTCATTTTCTCCCACACTGAGTCTCAGTGAGCTGAAGGTTTTATTTATTTAGTTTTTCCACATCAGGAGAGGTCATTCAGTTTGTTTTTCACATCAAGTCCAGGTCAGAGTCTCTGATTGGATGAATAAACAGCTGAATGTGACTTTTTATTTTATAGTGGCTCAACCAGCTGACAGATCCCGGCTTGTTGTCACATGACCTGTTGTTGATGATCAAAGTTATTGTGTTTAATATTTTTAAAGGGTAAAACTATTATTTGACTTATTTTTTCTGTAGTACCAAACCATATGGCTTTTATTAGTAGTACTCGTATTGGTACTAGGTATCAGCAAGTATTCAAATGCCTGTACTCGTACTCCGTTTGAAAAAATGCATCCCTAGAAAATCCGTGTATGGTTTGTTCTTTGGTTTTTCCGTTTCAAAATAAAATCAGACAAACCAAATAATCATTTAGTTTTCTTTTTTTGTTTTTGTTTCAAAACTAAATTTTAAAAATGAAAAATAGACAAAGAAAAAAAAGCCTTATTTTTTGTAATTTGCAGGTTAAAACAAAAAAAGCTTTGTTCCCTCTTCCTTGAACCAGAACTCATCCAGTGACAGTCGGAACTCGAGGCGACTTGACTTCTTTTCACTCTGCAGTCAGCTCCAGCACATGCACTGGTTTCTGTCAGTGTGATGTGAAAGTATTGAACATGTTTGTGGATTGTTCAAAGGTAGCCTAGCTAGAGTTTGGTCTGATTTATAAAGTTTTCTTTTTAGAAAAATTGGCAAAAATGTAATATTATCAAAGCTTCAAATGCTTCTTATTTTTAAAAACTCACTTCTGAAGAAATGTTTCTAATTAACTTACTTTTAATTTTAGCAAAATGCTATATTCACAAAATGAAACGGGGTGGAAAACTCCCTTTTACACCTTTAGAGAATCTGATCTAAAAATGTATATTGCCTCTATTAAAAGTCTTCATTTATTTAATCAAAAAATTAATAAAACAATTAGTTCTATTCAGTCTAGCCCTGACCCTAACCTGTTCTTTTGTTGTTTTTCATGACAAAAAGTTGGATGTACATTTCCAACCATGTATTTTATGCCAATTTGTTTTGATTGTTGAGATTTGTGATTGTAATGAAACTACCTGTTCAATTAAAAAACAAAACAAAAAAAACGCACATGCACTTAGAAAACGGTGAAGACATGTTAGTGTTATTCAGAGGGAGTTGACGCATCACACTGAGAGTTGCGTCTTCTCAAATTGTTCTGCATGCAGAACCTTCTGACACTCATATAGAGTGACGTGGAGCTCCATGGCGGCGCAAAGCATCGCTGATTTCAGCGTGAGGGTTTGACATCAGTATCAAGTTTGTGAAGGGCTCCAGTGCAGCCGTTGTTGCAAAGTTTTCGCGCTTTAGCTCAAAACAATTCCACTTCCGGCGTTGCAACAAATTAAAAGAATGACCGAATTTTGCATTTTAGGTTAAAAAAGGTAAGGTAAAAATCCATCACTGTGGTTTTTGTCTTTGTTAAATATTACGTTTTTACTTTTGGCTTTCAAAAACTGAAAAACCAAAAAACTATGCGGTTTATTGTTATTTCTGATTTTATTTTGAAACGGAAAAACCAAAGAACGAACCGTACACGGATTCTAGAAAGAAGCCAATGATGGTGTTTCTTTTTTCTTTTTTTTTTGCATTATTTATTCATTCAGGGCAGTGAGTTTGACTAAGTTTGTTTTGAAGTGTCCACAGTTCTCAGCTGTAGGATGAAGGGACATGAAGTAGGAAGTTTAAGACCTTTTTAAATAGTAACAGTGTGTAAAACAATATTTATATTAACCTTTTCAACAGATGACACGCCACGTTTGACCATGAGTCTGTTCAGCGCCTTCACTTTGACATCTGCACACCTCAGCCTTGTTCGCTCCTAAATTAAAACCCCGCTTTCATCACAATCCTATTCATTCAGCCCATTGAATTCGCTGAGCTTTGGTTTTCCAGCCCGTGCAAAGAAAAGTCTGTGTAATTGCTTTTCAAAGAGTGTTGAGCGAGAGCAGAGAGAATTGGCGGGGCGGTTCATTCAGGCGGAAATCTTAGCTTTGATTTGATTTTAATAACATGTTGTCAGTCAGCAGCAGAGAGCTCAGCCAGTTGTCTCAAAGTGATTGAGCTGCCCTCAGCTGTGGAGGGAGTCAAACTCTAAAAAAAACGTCTTCTTTTTGTTCGTCTCGTACATCAATAATCCCTCCAATAGAGATGTTCTGCAACTGGATTTCAGTCAAATAATTTAAAACTCACACCCAAACCTTACAGGACTAACTTCAGACCTCCTCATCAAACAACCCAAAGTGCTTCTTATCAGCTTCTGACTTTATGAGGAGTCATTCTGAAGGGGAAGCAGCATGTATAGGACTGATATCTGATGAAAGTACTAATCCTGATACTCAACAGAAGTTCTCTCTACAAAAGGTTAAAGTGCCCATGACATCGGTTTCCATGTTTTCTGACTTATCTATCATGTTGCAACGTTGAGTTCTCACCTTAAACCTGCCAGAAAGAGCAAAAAACGGCGTCCATCTGTCTCCTAGTCCAGCCAGTGAGAAGCTCTTCCAGATTTCAGACCCAGGTTTCAAACAGTTTTTTTCACTCCAGCCCGCTATGAGGTCATAGCGATCCGGACTTGCTTATATGGTCAATTCTCCTCCCACATGCACGTTCACGACAACTGGAGCGAGGCAGTGCCGCCGCCATTGCCCATAGACCGTGTAGTGTTTAGTTTCAGTTTCGTTTCTTTTTCACGTGACAACACTGCCCCCTGCTGCAGCAGAAGTGTCAGGCTGCCAAATAAGGAGAAACCCAGCAGAACTGGAAGGCGGCGCTTTCTTCTGATCTCTGAGTTGCTCGTTAGGAAATAATTACAGCGTATTTTGAGTTCTAATGGTGAAACGCTAATCTAGAGGCATCAGAGATTACACCTGTTTAATATAAAGTGATTTAAATATGGAGTCACAGGCACTTTAAAGGTTAAATATTTAACTTTGCATCCAGACTTTAAAGGTTTTATCAGTTTTTAAGGACTTACCCACTGGTGTGGAGTCTCTAGAAGCAGGAAGTAGCAGACTGACAAAACTTGTGGTTAAAAAACTTTAAAAATTCAGCTATTTGAAACATCTCTTATGATAGGCTAGAGCAGGCGTGTCCAAAGTGCGGCCCGCGGGCCAAATGCGGCCCTCAGAGTGATTCTGTGTGGCCCTCAGCTGCATTTTAAAACTTATATAATTTAGTTTTCCTGCAGGATTTTAATGCAGAGACGCTTTATGACATTTTTTAGATTTAAGACCCAAAAGACCCCAAAAACAAAAAATCCAAGTAAATAAAAATCTTTTTAAATGCAAAATTTTCCATTCAATCAAAATATTCAATTTTTTTTAAAAGATAATTCAAGAGATATTGAGATTTCCTACTTCATTTCCTGGTAAAACGAACCACAAACCCTCACTGACTTTTTAACGCAGACTTGTGAGCTCTGTTCATAAAGCCTGACTAAATCCAGCAACAGGACTGGAGAAAGACCCAGATCCTGGTCTTGTTGCTGAGGATGGAACTAAATGTAGAAACCTAAAAACAGTCGACCAATCAGATCCAGTGAATCTGATGCTTTTTATTACTGAGTCAAACATATGAGATCCCTGTGTCGTATTAAAGACTGTTTATTAAAATGTTGCATTTATAATGAATTTTTGAGCAGAACAAAATAGTTTTTGCTTGTTTTCTAACTTTTGTGGCCTTCGAGGACTTGACGCTGCTGCTTCAGCAGGATGTCCAGTAGCATGATAATAATCATATTTATTTAGATGTTTAGTTGCAACAAACTAAACAAATGGTCTCATGCAAAAAAAAAAAAAAGGCAGCTTTCACTTTTTTAAAATATCTTAAAATTTGCCATTTTTATCCCTGATCTGCAGCAGTGTCTCTCCTGATCTGGCTATCTATGAATATTGATCTAATAAGTGGACTCCTTCCTGTTTCTAGAGACTCCGCCCACTTTGAGTGATGTCTGGGCGTGGTCCTTGCTGTTTCCTGTAATGAGATGCGGTTCGATCTGTAAATAGTGGATGAAGCTCCATCACTAGGGTGTGGATAAATACTTCTTCCCCCTGACTGTGTTTCCTTATTCTGGATTAATGAACTCACTGGTATTCAACAGGAAGGACATCACATTTCTGTTTTGTCCTCAGACGTCCCTCCAAAATAAAGGTCGAGCTCACTCCTGCATGCACTGAATTATAAATGTCAGGAGACGAGTGTTAAATGATGAACACTGTGATTAAAACGGCATCGATCAGAGCAGTTTCAGTGGTAATCACGTGTTCAATTATTAATCGGGCAGTTTGCTCTGATTTGGATTCGACTCCATCAGGTTATTTATAGAGCTGTGGATAATAAACATGTCTGGAGTCAGTCAGCCAGCATGTTGTTGTTTACAGTTTGCTTGAGGACAACTCAACTGTCTACAAGTTTTAATATACTTTTAATATAGCTTTTAGCTTTCGATGTTTTTAATAATGTGGTTACCATGGTTACACTTCTTCTGTTTGTTGGAAAGAATGGCGCATTCCTCTTGCAGGTAAAGCATGCGGTAGTTTGTAAGAGCAAGAGATGCTTAAATGGTGCCAGAAAATTACAGGGAGTCAAATATTAATGTTCTTTCTACGCAACCAAGTCACAAGTCATCTCAAGGACCTGAACAAAAAGCAGCAAGTCCAGTTCATATTTAATTAAAGTCCCATCATTCCCTGAAGGAACAGTTTTTAAACTAGGGTCAGTTCATGTTAAAAAAATTATTGAATTAAAGTCGTTTTGGTCAAATCTTGACAACTTTTTGCATGTTAGCGCTGCTGTAAATGACCCTAAGATGCTAACACAACAAGCTAAAATCGACTGACTGCATTCATTTTGGGGTTTGACGATGTTAACTAGCTGTGGCAGCCATATTGAACATTTAAATGAGGCTCCAGTATAGGTTGTTTATGAGCGTTCAGGAAAAATGTTAATAGGACGCTTCGAGACAAATGTTCAAGTTAGCTTAATGCTATTCCCTATAAGTATCCTATGGGTTAAGCTTTTAAACCATGAACGCAAACTCCCCATAAATATGAATTAGGCTCCAAAAACACTAACATTAGCATGACAATAAAGTTCTTAAGGTAAGCATTTATGCTAATAATGTAGCATTAGTTTTTACTGAAGCTGTTTGTTGATTTTGGCTGCAGCAGTGGGACTGGGCTTGATGTTCGGGGTCATGATGGTTCACTTATCTCTCTTTCTCTCTCTCTCTCTCTCTCTCTCTCTCTCTCTCTCTATATATATATATATATATATATATATATATATATATATATATATATATATATATATATATATATGTGTATACATATATGAAACCTGATCCCGGCACACTGACGGATCTTCAGCTGAATCATTAACTAGAGATGTTGAACTTTGTCTGGACGTTGTGTTTATCACTCTGTTATTATATCATAATGTCATGGTGAATTACTGTATTACATTTGTAGGAGAGGACAGGGCTTCTGCTCCGCTTTGTTATGCATCAGCACTGCCCCCTAGTGGACTAAACTGTGCAGCACAACACTCAGTGCTGACACAGACTCCTACTTACAGATATTTATATTGAAATAGAAAGATTTTATGGCAGGAATTAAAAGTGCATATTCAGGAATTCCCAAAATGACCAATCAGAGGTAAGAAAAATGTCCTAATTTGCGTAAAGCAGCTCAGCAGGAAGGGGGGCATTAGTGGTATGGTTTCTTTGAAGATCAGGTGTTTTTGCACGAAAAACTGTTCAGACTCAAAGTTTAACAATAGTTATCCCAATAAAAGACATTTAAAAAAGAAATATTCAAAGAAAATAGAGACAATTAAATTTCATTTTTTTAAATTTATTTATTTGGTTCAAATTCAAGATGAACACTAAAGCCAGTCATCCTGTGTAAATAATGAAAATGACTCTAACTGTTGAATGTACAGACATTAAACTCTTTGACAGGTTGCTAAAACAACCATAACTCAATCATTTCTGAACATCAGATGATCTGAAATGAAAGGCTGCTGATCATAAGCATTTAGAGGAACGTTCATTTAGTAAAATCCTGCATCATCTATTGGTGCTGCAGAAACACATCAAATCTAATCAACTTAAATCTAACTAAATCATTAGAAGTAACTACAAATTGACCAATTCAATTCCACTTGAGATGAATTTAATCACGTTAATCTCTTCATAACCCGTTTCTGAAGGTTAGTCTAGATCTAAAATGATCTGAGTGTGTGTCTGTCCCTACAGGAGCTGTACTCTCAGTCCTACGACGCCGTGGGCGTCATGTTCGCCTCCATCCCCGGCTTCGCCGACTTCTACTCCCAGACCGAGATGAACAACCAGGGAGTCGAGTGCCTTCGGCTGCTCAACGAGATCATCGCCGACTTTGACGAGGTGAGACGTCACAGAGCTCCATGGCGTTAGGATGACTTTTATTTCATTAAAATCCTTACTTTAGAGGCAGAAGGAGCTGTTTTAGTCTTTGTAGCTGAACCATCAGAGAACAAACTGTGTTTCTGTTTGATATCAGGTCATTGTTCAAATTTCTTTCCTAAATGAAACCATGTTTTCATTCTGGTGTGTTAAACATTAACTCTACTACATAACAACTTCATCTTTATATTTTTTTTTCTACACTGCCTGCATCTTAAAACCCACCAGGTTTCAGCTGATCCCTAACCGGTTTTTATTTCTTTTTCTTTCTGTGTCATTCATCAGTAGCTACTTTGAATGAGGACAAACGGAAGAGAGCGCTCACTCTGACCATTTTTTGAAATTTGTTATTTCTGCATGCAATCGCATTTGGGGGGGGCAGTCATGGAATTTGGGGGGGGGCAATGCCCCCCCTTGCCCCTTGCCCATGCCTACATCCGGCCTCGAGGCTGGCCTAGGAACACAGTCCCACCAGAGGAGCTGGTGGCGGTGGCCGGGGAGTGGACAGTCTGGGATTTCCTACTTGGGATTCTGCCCCTGTGATCCCGTCTGGCCTGGGAAACCTGTAGGATGTCCCACTAGGAGCTGGACAGTGTCTCTGGAGAGAAGGAAGTTTCCCTCCTGGATCTGTTGTCTCCAAGACTCAATTTTCCTGTCATTTTGTGTCTCTAACGAGTTGCAGCCCAGTGAGAAAATGTGTTTACACAAAAGCAAGAACAACAGACACGACATCGCCTCATTAAATCAGGCTTTATTGTTTTTTTACACATATTTTATTTTTGTGACTTTAAAGTCACATTGAAATAAATGACATTTTAAATGGCGTTTCTTCAGTTTAGTGTTTTATCAACGGATTGTTTTACTGCCTGAAGCAGACTAAGCTGGTGAAATCTCAGCAGCAGAGATTCTCCAGCTTTATTATTCAGAGTGAGTCAGCACGTCTGCAAAGTTTGGGTTCCCCTTGAACCAGCTGAAGTCTGGAGGAACTTTTAGTTCTGATCAGACGGAACCGGGTTTCTAATGAGCAGAAAGTCTCGCTTTGCTTCAGGCTTCGCTTTTAAAACTCAGACCTCAAACCGACATCTGGTTTTTTCAGTCCTGCTTAGGAGACAGATGGTCACAGAGGACAAAACTCACATTTAGGAGACGATTTGTGAAGAAGTTAATCTGATGGTGGATTCTGTGTCCAGGACTTTGAATTTTTCCCACAAAATCACATTTATGGTCGAGAGAAAACAGGAGCGTGCATCGTTTATATTTTAAGTCAAAAAGAAGCAAAAACGACATTTAAAATGAGTGAAATTTAATGACGCCCAAAAAGCATAAATCTTTTAAATCTTTCCCTCCAGCTGCTGGGCGAGGACCGATTCCAGGACATCGAGAAGATCAAGACGATCGGCAGCACCTACATGGCCGTCTCTGGTCTGTCGCCTGAGAAACAGGTGAGACTGTTTCCATTAAAGAAACACGACTTGGTGTGTTTCTGTATTTACAGGATAAATGAGACCAGAGGAAAATCAGGCTTTTAGATCAGAACATCAGTACAGATCAATTAAACTAATCTGATTTAGATTTATTTTTATAAAACTTGTTTTTTACACATTTTTTGAACATTTCAAATTGAGAGAGAGAGAGATCCAGATCCACTTGTGAAGCTGGTCTCAGGTTTTGGGTAATGTGCCTCTGAACCACGGCGTTAGCGTGGCTCCGTGGTGAACTCTGGTGACAGATCTCCTGTCTTCATCGTGACTCTCCTCCTCCTCTGCCTCCTACAGCAGTGTGAAGATAAATGGGGTCACCTGTGTGCGTTGGCGGACTTCGCCATCGCCCTCAACGAGAGCATCCAGGAGATCAACAAGCACTCCTTCAACAACTTCGAGCTGAGGATCGGTGAGCGCTTCTCTATTTTCATCGGTAACTTTGGAGAGAGGCAGAAAGAATCAAAGTAAGGATGGACCGATACCACTTTTTCAAAACCGATCCGATACTTAAATCTGAGTACTCGCCGATACCGAGTACCGATACCGATACTTCTACCACACAAAAAAAATGCAACAAACTGGAATTTCTTCTCTGCTTTTTACAACAAATAACTGAGTTAGATAAAAAAATTAAACATTAATAAAAATGATCACAAAACTAAAATATAAGGTGAAAAAAATAACCATTTTCTGTGATTTCACAGTGAAATTATTGCAGTTTTCCACATTTTAACCAAATAAAATGAACTATTTGGCACCATCTCCAGCTCTCAACCCACACTGTTCCTCTTTAGCTCAATAGCTCCCCCTAGTGTTCAATATAGGAAACTACAACAGAAATCACAAGTCACACACAGTGAAGCCACTGGTATCGGGTAACTTTAACCGACACCGGTATCGGGCCAACACCGATACCGGTATTGATACCGGTATCGGGCCGATACCGGTATCGGTATCTGTATCAGTGCATCCCTAAATCAAAGGATTTTACATTTATGGAAACTTATCTCTAAGGACACACTGCATTAAAGCAGTGCTGCTGCGAATCATCAGCAGCATCGATGACGTCCACTGTGATCATTAGTCGATTTCAGTATTTGTAGTATTTTTTATGATTTTTAAAAATGAATCCTCTTATCCACACTCGCCCTGTAAATTTAGGCTTTTAAGAGTCGTGTCATTGCATCACATCATCATCATCACATAATTAGTCCCTGAAAACTAACCTAAAAAAGAACCTGATTGAAAACCAGACTCTCTGATCACCAGGTATGGCCCACGGCTCCGTGGTGGCGGGTGTGATCGGCGCCAAGAAGCCACAGTACGACATCTGGGGGAAGACGGTGAACCTGGCCAGCCGAATGGACAGCACCGGGGTGAGCGGGAAGATCCAGGTCCCCGAGGAGACCTACCTGATCCTGAAGGAGCGTGGCTTCGCCTTCGAGTACCGCGGGGAGATCTACGTGAAGGGCATCAGCGAGCAGGAGGGGAAAATCCGAACGCACTTTCTGCTGGGCCGGGTGCAGCCCAACCCGCTCATTATGCAGCCCCGCAAAATCACGGGCCAGTACTCGCTGGCGGCCGTGGTGCTGGGTCTGGTCCAGTCGCTCAACCGGCAGAAGCAGAAGCAGATTCTCAACGAGAACAACAACTCGGGCATCATGAAGGGCCACCACCACTACAACCGCAGGACGTTGTTAGCGCCTGGTGGCTCCGAGGTGGGAGGCGGCCATCACGCCGAAGCGGCTGATAAGGCGGAGTTATCCTGAAGAGGAGGGCGGAGTTTCAGGGCCACGCCGGTTCCTCGGAGCAGAGCTGCTCCGACAGCAGAAAGCCTCCACGTGGTTGAGTTAAACCTCACGGGGCGAGGAGTTCATGAGTCTTTGTATCGTTTAGGATGTGTTTGACCTTTTTGTTTATTTTATAAAGATCCATGTTTGGTGTCTGAACTGAAGACTAAAAGCTTTATGAAATGCATCCTTTACTGGACCTGATGACATGAAACGAAGCACTGAGGAGGTTTATCTTCGCTGAGCCTCTCAGAGAAACTCCATTTTTAATTTGACTCCAAAGTCAGTCATCAGTCCTAAAGACGTCATAAAATCCCCTCATAGATGAGTTATCTGAATAAATAATGAAGAGGCACCTCAGATACTTTTGTTTTAGGTGATGATCTATTTACTGCTGTACGTTAAAATATTTATTTTTTCATTAGTTTATTAATTTAACCGTTTAAAGGGCTCTCCCTGAAATGCCTGGAATCTTAACATTTATTTATTTAAGTTAATAATTTATTTTACTGTTTTTAAAATGTTTGTACTTGTTTTTTTAACCTTTGTTACTCTATCTTGTACTTTTAAAGGTATATACTTTTTGTAAGTGTCAGGGTTTAGCTGTGAATCAACATTTGGTTTTATTTCATTTTAAAAAAAGGGCAGAAAACAGTTTCTGTCAACATTACGAAAGTGTTGAGAAAGAGGTTTTAACCTCAATGAGATTTTTTTTTCCTGGATAAATAAAGGTTAAATAAAAAAATTAATAAAAATATAATCAACTGTCCAGAAACAAAGGCAGAAAACAATCCTCCGTCCTCTGAATCAGGAGTCAACCTATAAAAGCTCTAACTGAGGGCATGGCTCCTCCCCTTCCATGTCCAGTTGCCATGGTAACCAAGGACTGCTCCCTTATCGCCTCCTCCTCCTGCTACATTGAGCATCCTAACAGTTCTTTTTTTGACCCACATATTTTGAGCTTATCCTAAGCTGCTGATTGTGTTTTTAAAATTATAATGTTTATAAAATGTTCACAAGTTGTTTCCAAATCCCACAATGCACTATGGCTAAAACACCAGGTGGGTGTGCAGGTGAGTGGGCGGGGCTTTCGGAGCCACACCCTTCAGACTCTGATTCCAAAACTACAACATGGCAGCTCCTGTTAGCAGGACGTCTTCCTTTTAGAGGGTCATTTTAAAGTGGCGTTCTGTCATATTTATCGTCACTAAGGACTGTACCCATTGGTGACAGCACTCAAAGTGGGCGGAGTCTCTAGACACAAGAACTAACCATCTCATGCTAAATGGTAGAGGTTTACAAACAGCTAATCCAGCTTTTGAATGCATCAGTAAAGGATTTTTGTTTTAAATCTCACAATTAGTCGCCGGACCCGGATAAGCGGAAGAAGACGAGACGAGACAATTAGTCGCTAGTTTGTCACCGACTGTCTGCCTGCTTTGAGTGATGTCATCGGTGGAACTTCAGAAACATCCTCTTATGAAAAAGTAAAAATCGTGTGCTTTTAAACGTCGATGGTTTTATTGACTGTCGGGTTCTGAACATTGATGGTTGAATATTTTTACTTGAGAAAATCATTTCAGTTTTTGGATTCGTCAGGTAGAGGTCAAAGTTTACTGGTTTCATCTTGAATGTCTTTCTTGTCCCCGTCTGCCTGTGTTCAGACTCACTCCGGTTTAACTCAGCCCTGGAGACTCGCTCTGCCTCAGGAACAGTTCTGCTTTCAGTGAACGTTTGTAGAACTGAAACTCCACGCTGGAGGGGGAGGTGAGGGAGGGAGCCTTCCTCCCTCCTCTTCTCTTCTGTTGGACGGATCACCTGGGACTATCGGACCAACGTTCCTTCTGTCGTTTCCCCTTTTTAAGTCGCCTGGCCTCCGCCCCGCCCCCACTGCAAACCCTGAACCCGTCCCGCTCCGAGCCTCGCCTGGTGTCAACGTTTCTTTTTTGTATTTCTTTTATATTTGAGAAGACAATTAAAAAGGGGTCTAATTTTTTATAGAACCGTGTGTCTGGTTGTTTTTTTTTGTCACGCTTCCATGATGAGTCAACCACGAGACAGAAACTTACAAACTAAACAAAAAGTCACAGTTATTACAAATCCAAAGGGCTGATTCGAATATTTGAGCTTTATTCAAAAATTAAAGATAACATCGATGTTTTAGATTGAGAAAATCAAATTCACCACAAAAAAACCCAGCCTGATTATTGCTGGTTGGAGTAAATAAATTGTTATATGTACTACGTATAGTACTACATATATACATTGAGGAGCACTCCGTTTCAAGGCATTCTTTGATATACTTAAACTTTGACCCATGGCTTGGGCCTTGGATTGAACCCTGACCTCCTGATCACTGGTCGACCTCTCTGCCTCTGAACCACGGTACCATAGCTTTATCTGAAAACACACAACCACCAACAAATGGTGACATCACTCAAAGCCTCTAATTGGTCATTTATGGACAAAAACATCCGGGTTTTCCCAAATCAGAAACCCTGAGTGACCAACCAGTGACGTGACGCTGCCTTCAGGTCTGACAGAGCCCTGTAGGGAGGTCCAGCTCTGAAGAGTGGAATCAAAAAATCCAAGAGGGACAACAAGAGGAGGATGGAGTCCCACCTGTCCAGTCACAACACTCGGGAAGTGTGGCGGCTGCCCCAAATACTCCAGCCTAACCACGCTGATGGTTGTGGGTTCAGATCCCACATCAGCAGTTTGTGAAACACTGGCAACAACGATGACATCATCCAGTCCCTTAAATCTCCTCCTTCATTAATTTCAGCAGGTCGTCTTCGCCACGTCTAGATGATTAAATACACTTAGTTGCTGCCATGTGATTGGCTGATTGTGTTGAGCAATTTAACAGGCGTTACCTAATAAAGTGAGTCTGGATTGACTTATTATGAAGGTTACACAAAGAAGAAAAGACAACTTTATAGCTTTTATTTGAAATGTGACTTTACACTGGATATAAAAAAGTTCAGTAAGACACAAAGTGTGTGTCTTTTTACAACATTCATCATGGCTTCCCACCAAAACTGAGCTTTTAACAGAGGCACCCACCTCTTTAACAAATAGTTTCATTTAAAGTGATAAAATGCAGTTTTGCTTGTTTTGGGCGCCCTCTGGTGTCCGTTTTAAATCACTGCATTACACAAGTTAGCATATTGTTTCAGCTTCTAAACGCCTAAATCTACCTGTTGAAATGTCTCCTCAGCCTTCATAGTTTTCTACAGGAGCGGTTATTTACTCCTTCAAAGAAATCAGCTGTGTTCAAGCAGGGAGAGATGGGAAAAATCAGGAATCATGAGCTAAAAACACTCCAGAGCTAGCATAACAGCTAGCCACATTGGGTTAGCCTAACCCTCGTGAGACACGTGACTTCCTGGGTACCGTGACGGTGACGGAGATCTTGCAATCGTGGTATTCTGGATCTAATCACCAGATGGGGCTAAGTGACTTTTCATTAACTCTGTAAAGAGTCATATTAGCACAGACTGGCTCAAGGAGAAGATTTAAAAATATGAAAAAGTTGCACGTTATCAGAGTGAGTAATTTGATATAAATACACAAATGTAAAGTTTACCTTGAGTTTGAGCATCATCTTTTGTTTCTGTTGATCACTTTTGTGCCAATTTCTGCTTTTTGCCAATGTTGTTTTGAGTGTTTTGTACCTGAGTCAGCACATTGAATCCTTACACTCTTGACCCAAATTAGTGATTTGCGAGTAAAGTCAACTAATTTGGGTAATAGTAATAAAATCAACTAAAAATGTAAGAAAGTTCTAAAAATCACTTGGTGTTTCATCTAAAAGTCAGACTGAACGGCTAAATCTCGAGTTTGTTTCTGAAAACATGAACATTTTCAGTCGTCCTCAGGATGGATGTTCTATAGATGAGGACCAGACGGAGAAGAAGACACGTCTGGGGTTTTACTCCTAACTTCAAGTCAAATCACAGGACCTGAGAAATCCAGAGGGTAGAAGCAAATCTGATAATAAGTTAAATAAAATCTATTAAAATAAACTGAAAAACCAATTCTGTTATCCACTGCAGAGACTTTAAAATCAGAGTGAATATGTGTCCTTTCTGTGGGAAAATTCAATCATCACTCCACCTAAAACAGAACATGACTGAACACCAACTGGGGAAGGTTTCAGGGGACACGTTTTTTTCAGTTTTCTATCCTCATGTTTAGCTGTGTTCCTCATTCCACAAGTTCTACATCACAGTAAAGGTGACCAATCAGGTTTTACACCAACATAAGGTTTATTACCGAAGAGTTATGTTACAGCACAGAAAGAATCAACCAAACAGATGCAGATAAATATCTAAAGATAACAAACTGACTTTGTTAAAAATATGTTTTTGTTTATTTGTAGCATAAATATTTTTATTGCATGTTTATTTAAACAAAAAAAATCAAACCACACATTTAACTCAGGACATAAAGTCACGTGGTCACAGAAAATCAAAGGGTTTCTTCAACATCCTGCAGTTTGTAAACTTCTCCACTAGGTGACAGCAGATATCCAGCCTAAACCCTGGGCTTTTATTTTCAGCATACATAAATAAAAAGCATCTCCTCTGCAACCTGATGTTCCACTTTGACATTTATTCTCTTCATTTATGTTTCAATATAATACATTTTAGGATCAATTTGAGAACAGGAAGTTAATCACTTATATGCAGCCCAGAAAAACAAGAATATTCATCCTGCTGTAAAGGTTCTGTTAACATAGAATAAAATATATTTATTACAGGAACAGATGTTTAATATTCCAGTCCTGATCATTCTAACGTTTCCAGACTATAACCTTCTGGGATCAAACATACGAAGTGTAAAAATGGGTGAGAAGCTCAAACATCCGGGAGAAACTCGGAGTAGAGTCGCTGCTCCTCCATATCGAAAGGAGGTGGTTCAGGAATCTGGTCAGGATGCCTCCTGGACGCCTCCCTCTGGAGGTGTTTTGGGCATGTCCTGCTGGCAGGAGGCCCCCAGGTCGACAGGACAAGCTGGAGGAAATACATCTTCAGGTTGGCTTGGAACGCCTGGGCGTCCCAGCTGAGGAGCTGGTGGACTTGGCCGGGGAGAGGATGCCCGACTTGGGATGCTGCCCCCATAATCCAGACTCGGATAAGCGGAGGAAGTTGAGGTGAGGCATTGGATTGACATCTTGATTTAAATGTTGTGTTCTACAAAATAAATAGAGAGCAAAGTTATTTGTCTTTTCTTTTTTCTGCTGATCCGAAAAATGATCCAGTCTTTGACTCAAATCCGTGATCCGATCTGATCCATGAGTTTTCTGCCCAGCACAGGTGTGTCACACACAAATAACAACTGTTACGAGCCCAGGCCTGCATCCTGGTGTGGTTCTGTCTGTGTGTTTGCAGGTGCTGATTGCTGATTGAGGGCAGCTGGCCACTGGTCTGATCAGCAGTATAAAGATCCAGGGATAGCAGTCACAGCCGTTTGTGGCTACGGCGCCCCCCACTGGCTGTGGCTACAATCGGAGCTCAGCCTCCCTCTATTTTTCAAGGTGAAAAGAAGCGCTGTAGATAATACTTGTAGTAATTTCACAATTTTGCCACAAGAGGGCCACAGCTGCCTTGTACTGTCGTCTGTGATAAATTCACCTGTCTAGGTTTGTTGTTCTAAATGTCTACTACTTTATTTAAAATTTAAGATTTTTTCAAATTTGAAATGATTTAATGTTTATTAAATTGATCATATAGTGGAAAAACACTTAAGTCAATTATTATATTTTATTTAATTACCATTTGTGTTATTTGTCCAACAGAGTGCAGTAAATTAATAAAGTTGTAAGTCAGGAAACCGCCACAAGAGGGCGAATGCTTCTGCCGAAAACACTCGCCCTCTTGTGGCGGTTTCCTGACATTACAACTTTACAAACAGAAACCAAAGATCAAAAAGTCGCAAGAGAGTTCACTGCTTTGTTCCACCATTCCTGATAAATACACCTTCCTTTGCTAGTTGTTTTCAAACTTTACTGCCTTGATTTATAATGAGCTTCTTATCCTTTTACTTTCTACTTTTCTACAGGGGGAACTGATCCTGACGGCTGTGTGTCAGATTGATACAGTTCTGAGGACGATTTAACAACGAGCGCCCTGCTGAACTGGTGGGGGAACACATCTAGACAGGGGACTTATATCAATGTAACACCTGATAAATTAAACCTGAGTAATGAAATATTAAAATCTCATTCGTTCTTGCGCTTCGTATTTTTGATCCGAGACTAGAATTAAAAACATGAACAACAAATAAAACATTAAATCACGTTTTCCTATTTTGATTATTGGTTTTCAATTGAAAATGGACAGAATGAATAACACACAGATTATCTGTGATGAATAAATCAGGAAACCAAACCTCTCTGAGCATGCGGTCGCCACGGCAGCGACAAACACAAATACCGAGTGTTCCAGCAGGAATCGATCGTCTCTCTCTCCTGTATGGATTTTGTGTTAGACATGAAGGAGGAGGAAACAGCAGGAGAGGCAGATGTGGAGGATGGAGTTGCTATGGTGACATCGGCATGTTGAGCCTCCGTCTGTGTGTTTGTGTCTCTTGAACTGGAAGTGTTGGTCTGAGGAGGAAGAGGAGCTCTGATGGTGTTCTGCTGCACCATCACTAACTGGAACCCACAACCAGCTCTAGGGTTAAAGACGATTGTCTACAAAAAGATAAATTAGAGGTAAAAATGTCTTGTGGAGGTCAAAGGTCAGAGGAAAATGGGCATCCGAGATGATCAGATAACCACTGGTCACATTCACGCCAGTTTTAAACTGAGATCACTGTCAGGAATGTTCCTTAATCCACAAAATCTCTCAAAGTTAATCGATGGATCAGGGATCTGTGAGAGACCCTGTTCATGAGGCGGGCTCACGTCTCATTAATCAGCTCCAACCAGACGGCCTGGCCCCTCTCCCTCGCTGGAGCGCTGGACCTCCAGTATCATCGGAGCTATGGTTACCATGGTTTCCAAGAACCGTTCCTTTCATATCTCCTCTTTCTGCCACATCTGATCACCTCAACAGTTCTAATCTGCCCTGTACCTGACCCACATCATTTATCTCATCCTTAGCTGCTACCAGTGTTTGAAAACATAATGTCTGTAGTCTTATTTACATCTATAATGAGCACAAACTCATCCAACAGGTGGAAATGTTGTCTCCTGTCAGCAGGTTTACATAAGAAATGAAGATATGGACCAATATATAATCAACTAGTTGGTATTCGCAGCACATCGCGTCTCTGAGGTCCGTTTATACGTCAGTGATCTGAAGACAGTCAGAAAAATGTTAGATAGGAATAAAAATACACCTACCTGAGAGATGCTTCATTCTTCAGCTGATCAGTTTGAAGCCAACAGTTCTTTGGTTTTCTCCATGCTGCAGCTTCTTTTAATGTTTTTAATATGAAAGTGTGCATTAGAAAGAGGTTGCTGGTCAATCCAGTGTCCAACCTGTCCAGGGTGTCCCCCACCTCTCGCCCCTTGACCGCTGGAGATAGACACCAGCTCCCCTGTGACCCTCTGTGGAGGATGAAGTGGCTACAGAAGATGGATGGATGGATTAAAGTGCCTCATTCTGTTTTACTATTTTTCCTCTTTTAATTGCAATTCAGTCTCCAATTCTTTTCAGATTTGTCTCACAATTCTTGCCTCACTCATGAACAAGACGTAGTGGGTCTTACTGTAAGAAGAGTCTCAGTAAGAGGGAGATGGAACAGGAGACAGAGCAGTTGCGGTAAAGAGGGAGCTAACCCAGAAGGCAAAGCTCTTGCTGTCCGATCCTCACCTCTGATCTTGAGCTTTGAGTAATGACTGAAAGAAGGAGATTACAGGTGACTGGAATTAGTTTCCTCTGCAGGACGACCAGACTCTACCTTGAATAGGGTGAGAATCTTGGAGAAGAGCTGCTGCTCCTCCATGTCGAGAGGAGCTAGCTAAGATGGGTTTGAGGAACACATTTCTCACTCAGATTTTACAACCTTTTTGTGACTAGTCGCTGTGTGAGCATGAACCTGGTGAAGCTCTCCTTGAACGACCTTATCTGTCGATTTCATAACTTCAGCAGCATAAAAGCAACAAACAGCACCGACTTGGTGATGAAACCCAGCACATCATTTTATACGCTACATGAGTGACATCATTCCTTAGGTGTCTTTAGAGTCTAGAGCTTTTTGCTGGATTGTGCAGCTTCTCATAAACGCCTCCCTCTGAGTGCATGAATGGAAAAAGACTCACAATTTTACACACTTTAGTTTCACTTCTGATGAACTCCACAAAGCACCAGTTTGGCTCGTGAACGCTGCATTCGTAACATCAGCTGGAGTGAGAATTGAGTTACAACTGTTCCGGTCAGAGATCTCAAAAACTTTTAGAAAACCTGGAGAACTTCTAATCATAACCATTTTAAAACAATGCAGGAATGTTTGGCTGCTGGGAAGGAAAACACGAAGAAATCAGTAGTTCTATGTCTTCTCTAAAATCTGGGTTGAAATCCCATCACTTTGTTAATTCTGCGCCTTTCAACACATCTGTTTCAGACCAAGGCTCAAGGCTACGTTTTGTGTTGATATGTGATGCTGAGGATAAACTCAGAGAGCCTGTAGCATCACAGCTGAGCTCATATCATCACATCAGAGCACTGAGTGAAGCCGTGAAGGTCAAACAGAGTCACCACCGACCTCATCGAAGTTCTGCATTTTCACAAAACCAACAAGATGAGAGGATTTTACTGATCTGATCAGCTGATTTGGAGATGATGACATGATGGTGAGTCTGCTCACTCGCTAGTGAGAAAAGCCTAGAACGTGGAGTTTGCATCAAAGCTGATTCTCTAAATCAGGAGGTCAAGAGTTCACCACTTAGTTACCATGGCAACTGCCTCCTTCCTTCCGGTGATGATACTCAGGTTAGTTGTCCAAACAACTGGCTTATAGAGAAAACGTTTAAATTGTGACTTCATTAAAGCTGAATTCAGACCTGCAGGATCATGAACGAGTCCTACAGGCTGAGCGACCACTTCCTGTTCCTGTTTGCAAACACAGCGTTCAGAATTGACCCCCCCTGCTGACCTTCGTGGTCCAGTGTCACTTCGTTGCAAAGCCAGCGTAATGTGAGAAGAGCTTGTTGTGACACTTCAACACTCACGTGGACAACAACAGAAGTGTGTCATGAGATGAGAGAGCAGAAACTAATATCTAATATGCTTTTATTTCTCCTCTTATTTCATCATAAAAACATTGTCTATAGATAAAAATGCTCCTGCTGGTTCCCTTCAAAGAGAAGCTTCTTGTATACAGACTGAGTTTAATTGAATTAAGGGCTTTTGACATCTATTGGGCCTAGCAGTTATAGAAGAGTCACAAAGGCTTTTAATGAGTTCATCGACAGAGGAACAGCTGGAACTGACTCATAGACCACAGTCAAGTAAAACCCAGATCTCCGAACTTTAATAAGGTTAAGCTGTTGTAACCAGGTGGTTTGAGCTGTAACTAGTAGATCAAAATATTTTTACAGGCGTTTTGTTTTGATTTGTTCAGTTAGCACCCCCTTGTGGCAAACCTGAATGAGTGACGTCTTAATTCTAATTATTTCACATTCGCGCCCAGGCTTTTATTTTGACAGTACACTTCCTGTCAGTCGAACAAAGACGTTCTTCTGATGGTAGCTAGTAACAGAGCTGTGTTAAATAGCACAAGTTGCCACAGACTGAAGAAGATACACGCTTACACAGAAGTGAATTCTTTTGTCCTAGAATTCTGAACTCCAGTTGAATTGAAGGTCTGTTGCAGTTAGCTGCTGGCTAATTCAAATTGCTAGCTACATAGCATCGTCTTATGCAGAGTACTGAACCCGGTGAGTTGACGGTTAGCCACTTGGCTAATTAGCATCTGTTGTATTGTTAGTTGTTTGGCAATTACATGTGTTGAAGAATACATAAAGCCAGTTGGGTAATAAGTTAAATGTTTACAAATTATTTAGTGATTCAAATTCTCACAAAAATGCAAGTGTTATGTTGTGATGGCAGTACGTTGTTAACAAAAGTGAGATGAAAATTTAATGTGAAAATATCATTTTATGCTGTTAAGGAAAGATGTGAAATGTGAATGTGGACAATTAAATGATTTCCTGCACACTTTTGTGCAGGCTGGTTTTTGTTCTGGTTGAACTGTTGTCCTGACTGCTGTCTGGAGTTGCCGTTGTCTTCTGGACGTCCTCATCGACACCATCTTCATTCACCCTCTGCTCGTTGGACTATCATCATCATCTACATCAGTGTTCCTCAACCTTTTTCAGCCGAACGCCCCCCAAAGGTATATTGAAATCCCTTACGCCCCCCCCCCCCTGGTTTTTTTTAATGGTTTCATCCTAAAATGACTGATTTCGCAGCACACTTTTCAAAAAGTTGCAGTCAAAGTTGTGATTTTTTCAAGCATTTTTTTGTATTAAGGGTTTTTTTATGTTTTATTCACACACAGTCAACCTCCTTACACACACACACACACACACACACACACACACACACACACACACACACACACACACACACACACACTATATGCACTGTTTCACCAAAACATAAAGACAAGATGCCATAATCTCCATGACAACAATGCTGACAGCATGTCTCAGTGTCACTCAGACTCAAAGGTTCAGCAGAAAGAGTTTAGAAAAGAGAATAGGTTCCTCGTGTTCACTGGACACAAACGTCACGTGGTTAATCGTGTGTTAAAAAAATTTACAGCGTTCAAAGGAATTCACGTTAATTAACGATGAATAATAAATAAATAATAGCAAAACCGCTGACACAGCACAATTTAGGACAGAGATCAGTTATTTTTAAATACAGTTTCTCACATTGTCCAAATATGGACACAGAACTCATCTCGTCTTTTTTATCACTCGTATCAGACCTCAGCCCGTCTCTCCTCTCTTTTCAGCTAATCTCCTCCATGTTTTGCAGTCAAAAAGTTCTTGTCAAGCGACAATTTTCATGTATAATCCACCACGACTTTGTGTTTGGTTCAGAACAGCTTTCCGCCACTCTGGTGTAATACTTTGGGAAACTGACTTGCTCGTGTTTTATCTGTAATATGTGATAGAAACTGACCGGCGTGTTTAGCGGCTCAGCTCAAAAACCGGAAGTAAACAAGGCTCAGGGCAACAGGGATTGGTCAAAACTGATCAGAGTGGCAGTGATTGGTCAAAGAAGGAGATGAAATGCTAAGATGATTGGTCAAATTTGCGGAAAAGTTGCGGTGATTGATGAAAACTGCAAGGCCGTGAAAAATAATAGAATCAAAATCAAATTTTTATATTTTTCAATCGATTAATAATCGTTCATGTCTGCATCCTGATGCATCAGAAAAACTAGTTTATCTCCCACCTTTACTAACGATCTGGAGTGTGGTTGAAATCCTCTTTCATCAGCGCCCCCCTGTAGCATGCAAACGCCCCTTTCAGGGCCCAAAGACTTCCACCGCCCCCCTATGTGGTCTCAACGCCCCCTGGGGGGCGCTACAGCCCCCGTTGAGAAACACTGATCTACATCATCTTCATCCCCCCCCCCCAGCCTATTGGTTTTCTTCTCATCATTGATTTGGACTCCAAGACGGACACATTTCATTACTAATGGTTGTGGTAGGACAAAAAAAATGGTTGAGTTATGGAACTCTTGTGAAATATGTGTTAAATGTTCATAAACTGTTGTTGCCTTGAATAACAAATTACCAAAAAAAAGGGAAAAAATATCAGTTGCCATTGTGTGTTGTTTTTTTAGTTATTAAGCAAAGACAAGTCATTTAAAAAAATATATATATTTTTTTGTAACTGTTTACTTCTGTGCCAGGCCTCCTAAGAACCTAGAACTAGATGTACCCACGGTGTGACTAGGTGCACTACGTGGGTTACACACGCTTGACTCTTCTCAGTTCATGGGCAGTTATTTTGCGCCTTGGTTTTCCACACGCTTCTTGCGACCCTGTTGACTATTTTGAATGAAACGCTTGATTGTTCGATGATCACGCTTCAGAAGCTTTGCAATTTTAAGTGTACTGCATCCCTCTGCAAGATATCACTATTTTTGACTTTTCTGAGCCTGTCAAGTCCTTCTTTTGACCCATTTTGCCAAAGGAAAGGAAGTTACCTAATAATTATGCACACCTGATATAGGGAGTTGATGTAATTAGACCACACCCCTTCTCATTACAGAGATGCACATCACCTGATATGCTTAATTGGTAGTAGGCTTTCGAGCCTATACAGCTTGGAGTAAGACAACATGCATAAAGAGGATGATGTGGTCAAAATACTCATTTGCCTAATAATTCTGCACTCACTGTATTTTGCTCGCCCCGCTCCTTTTTTAGAGTGAAAGTTAGCTTGAATTTCCGGGACATAAATGCATTTTTTCCTCCACTGCTTGTAGGTTTAATCGGCTGCAGTTGTGACTCCAACCACTCCACCTTTTGGTCTGAATCCATACGAGGCTACTAGGTTGCTACCTGTTGCTACCTTGCTATGCCGGCTAGTCGGGAGTGTACCCTGTGTTTTGGTAGGGTTGCTATGGTAACATAGGCATGTTGTTTAGGGAATTATGAAATAGATAACCTACACAACACGGAGACACACTGCCAGAAATTAATTTATTCATCTTTCTGGAGGAAAGTGGAAAACACAAGTATTCCAATGGTATTACGAAAGTAACTGTAGCCTATTCTAAAATACCATGTGTAAAAATAGTAACTGTAACTGAATACATAAGTATTCTGAATACATGTATTCACTCCCCAACACTGAGCACCATGCATGTAACTTTTATTTAACCGTTTTTACATGTGCTCCAGAACAACAGAAGTCATGACGAGTACAACCCAGATCTCAACAGACTTATTGATCTAACTAATCGATCCCAGCATAATGGATCACTGCACAAATATACTACAGTTAAACTATGACAAACTAAGCTAAGCTAAGCAAACTAAAGCTATGGTAAGATGAATGAAACCAAACTATGCTAAAATAAATTATGACTAGTTAAGATGAGCTAAGCGAACCAAAGCTAGGATAAGTTAAATTAAGCTAAACTCAGCTAAATTACATTATGACAAAATAATATGAGATAAGCTAAGCTACGTAAAGCTAAGCTAAGTTGAATGAAATCAAAGTAGAACGAGCACATTTGAACTAAGATAAGCCAAGCTAAAGCAAACTAAGCTAACCAATGAACTATACCAGGAAAAGCAAAGGTAACCTATGCCAAGCTAAGCTATGCTAAGGCAAAATCAAGCAAATTTGAGCTACATTAAGCTACTATAAGCTATTATAAGCATACATTAGGCTATGTTAAGTTAAGATATGCAAATATCTCCTAAAGTTAGAGTAAACAAACACCACACATGTTTCTATGTGACACATAAAAACAAACGTTAAAGCTAAAGAAAAAAACCCTGTAACAAATACATTTAAAATCAGACACCATATGGAGCCACAAAATATTTGTTAAATTTTGTATTTATTTTATTTTTGTATTTATTTTACGTTTCTGTTCTGGTTACTATTTTGAATCGATAAAATGCTGATTTGTGTGAAACAGAGCATCTTCTCAGAACTTGAAACTGCTTTTTGAACAAAAATACACATTTGTTTTATTAGATGTTTTACAATTATAGAATTTTGTCACAAATGTTTTTCCTGCTGATTTTAAAAGCAGTTAATTTTAGTCAATATTTTTTTCTACTTATAACCAATAAGATACATGAATATTTACTCATTTTATACATAATAGATTTTGCTTTAACCCTTTATTATCCACATCAGGAAATATTACATTTTTAATGTATACACATTTAAATAAATTTGAGGCAATAAGGGTTATAATATAATAAGATTTATTAATAATATAAAATATTCCTAATCATTTTTTGTTGAGCTCAATTTATTTTTAAACAATCTTCTTTTTTTTGCTAATTAAACAGATTTTGGACTCACATTGTAGGAAAAGATTATGTAATTATGAATTTACAGGTTTGATTCTCTGACCGTCTAAGAATTCACGTCACTTATTCCTCCTATTTATGGATGTGGTTAGTCTGTGTGTGTGTCTGTGTGTGTGTGTGTTTGTTCAAGTGTATGTTTATAGATATGTGATTGGGGGGGGGGTTGCTGACACAAACACACACATGTTCCTGCTCCCCCCCAGAGACTGAGTGCCCTACATTCAACCATCAAATGCACTGTTACATAAAACCAGCGCTGCCACACAGGCCGGCTTGCTGCCTGTTGCCAGGCAACAAGCCCTCGAGCCCCATCATGGAGTCTCGCTGGGCCGTGGCAGTACCTGAAAGTCTTCAAGTGGGTCATCGAGGACAAAGGAAACGAGACAAACCAAGCTCATGAGAGAGAGGAGACTGAAGCATCGGAGGGACCGAACAGATCTGCAGTCAGCATAACGAGGCCTGAGAGTCTGGGAGGTCTGAATGGAGGAAAAGCAGGAAAGAAGGAGAGCTGTGCTGCAGAATGAGACAGTTAAAGAGCTGCTTCTAAAAGGTTTATAATGCAGTAAAATGTTCCAGAGGTTTGTGTTTGTGCAGATTTTATTTAAGATTTAAAAATAATTCCAAGACGGTCTCTATTAAAATGGTTAGGAAGCCTTTATTTTAATGACATAATAATCCAGACCACTATTAAATGGTCCTCCAACCTCCTGTTGTTCAGCTAACATGCCTTCATCAGGGAGTCAAACAGAGAATCAGTCAAACCAAGTCCTTAAATAAAAGGAGGAGTTCACAATCCAGGGCCGGATCTAGCCAGCCCCACTAAGGGGGGCAGGTAGAATATCGGGGGGGCCAGTCTGGACATGCTAAGAATGTTTTGGTCATCACACCCCCCAATCCCTTAAATGCATCAAAAACTACACCATCATCATATCAGTTCCTCTATCCATAGATTTATGTTCATATTTGATCCCTACCCTCTGCATTTACCCGGGCTTGGGACGGAACAAGTAGGACACTGGCTGATGCCCTGTTGAGGCTGACCTCATCTGGTTAGGTTTTGTTTTGTTTTTTGTTTTTTTTTGTGGTTTTTTTTTGGTTCTTTTTTGTGTTTTTGTTGTTCTTTTTTGTGGTTTTTTGTTTTGTTCTTTGTTGTGTTTTTTTTTTGTTCTTTGTTTTTTGTTTTGTTTTTTGTTCTATTTTGTGTTTTTTGTTTTTATTTGTATTTTCTTCTTTTTGTTTTTTTCTTTTTTGTGTTTTTTTGTTTTGTTCTTTGTTTTGTTTTTTTGTTCTATTTTGTGTTTTTTTTTTATTTGTGTTTTCTTCTTCTTTTTGTGTTTTTTGTGTTTTTTGTTCTTTGTTTTTTGTTCTTTTTGTGTTTTTTGTTCTTTTTTGTGTTTTTTGTTCTTTTTGTGATTTTGTTGTTCTTTTGTGTGTTATTGTTGTTCTTTTTTGTGTTTTTTGTTCTTTGTTTTTTGGGGGGTTTTTTGTTCTTTTTAGTTTTTTGTGTTTTTTGTTCTTTTTTGTTTTTTGTTGTTTTTTGTGTTTTTTGTTCTGTTTTTTATGTTCTTTTTGTGTTTTTTGTTTTGTTTTTTCTTTCTTTCTCTGTCATTCATCATAGCTACTTTGAATGAGGACAAATGGAAGAGAGCGCTCACTCTGACCATTTTTCACTGAAATAGTTTTGAAATTTGTTATTTCTGCATGCAATCTTGTTTGGGGGGGGGGGGGCAGTCATGGAATTTGGGGGGGCAATGCCCCCCCTTGCCCATGCCTACATCCGGCCTCGTCACAATCAGTCATTTTAGAAACGTAAAACATTGTATTGATATTAGCAGAAATGTCTCCAAGACTGATTAGCAGAGCATAAATGTGCTTAATTTTTAAAGGCCGTTTTAGACACCATAACAATGATCCGTCTTCATTAAAGCCTTTGGGATTGATCCTGTTCTGGGGCGACCGGATCAGGATGTGTTGAAGTATCCTCGGACAAGATACTGAACCCCCAACCGCCAGATAGCAGGATTTACCATTTGATCTGCGCTCCAGTCCTCACCTACGGTCAGGAGCTTTGAGTAAGGATCAACAGAACAAGATCATGAGCACAAGCAGCCAAAAAGAGTCCGAAATGAAACACAAACGAATCTGATCTCAGGTCAGGGTTTCAACTAATAACAGATCACTGTTCTATCATGAATGTTTGATCCCACGTCATCTCTCACTTCCATTAAAATGACTCCAGAGTACCAAGATGTGGTTTTGAGGAGACCTGGTTCAGGTTTGGTTTGATTCGTTTCTGCTGCTCCTTCTTGTTCTGACTATGATACAGAAAGAAAAGACTTCACACAGAAGGCAGATTTTTTTAAATCTTCTATTCCCCTGAAGCACCTAAATATTTATTTTAAATTCTGAACTCAGGTTTCTTCATAATTCTGTGAAGCATTTCTACATCAAATGCGATACTTTCTTCCCAATATTGCACATTTTCTGCCCCATGATCTGTTTTATGTGCCTTTTTTAAAGTTTGGCTTCAAAAGCTGTTTGTAAAGTCCCCAGATTCTAGTTTCTCCTCTGCAGAAAGAAGACCTAAAACTTGTCAGACATTTACCTGAATCGACCGAGACAACCCAGCGTCCTCATTATTTTAACACTAAAAATAGATTCTAGTTAGGATTTTACAACAACAGCCGCCTCACTGTTCTGTTATCGTCACGCGAATCAAATTAAAAAGACCTGAGAAGAGTTCAGCTCCGAGTTTCTGTCCCCTCCGTCCCAGGAGAGGCGCTGAGGGAGGATTTGGGAACGGAGGACGGTCGATGGCGTTCTGGTTGACTGACGCAGACAATTGTACGGCAATCTGCAATAATCACTGAGCTTAGCTCTCTGTAATTCAGGGTTGAGTGATTCAAAGGGCTTTCTGTGAAGGAGGACATCATTTGGCAGATGTCTCCGTCCTGGAAGCAGCAGCATCTGAAAACTGCAGCAAGAAAAAACTCAAATGTGTTCTTTATGTCGGAGGATGTAACAGAAAATTAGGAAGTGAAAGTATTTGTCATCAATGCTCAATAAAAGGAACTCAGATTTAGCAGGTTAAACCTGATGCATGAAACTGATTGGCTGATTATTTATGAACAAATAAATATATTCAGATGTCCAAAGTTGTGTTTAGATTTGAAGTGTTCAGATATTAGTACTTGCTTGCAGAGGAAACAATCAAATCAAAATGCAACAGAAAATTTAATCAGTTCGCCTGAACTTTAATAAACTGATAATAACATTTAAAAAATCATCTAAGTATTAAAATAAATATCGGTTAGAATGCGTCTCAGGTCAGGTTGTTAGTTCAGTTAAACTAAAACACAGGTTGGTTTCTGATGTTCTGAATCAGCTGGTTGAGTTTTTATTGTTACTCTGGAAATCTGAGATTTTTGAAATGGTTGAAAACAAACTCTCAGTTTAAAATCTATTTTCCAACTCCTGGATCTAAATGAGGATTTTGGAATTTGTAAACGATTCAAACAGAGAGCAACATGTTTAATGTCTGATGGAGATGTTTGAACCTTTAACAGACAAATGTTTAAACATCTTTTAAATTCATTGAATGACCTCCTATTTTTATATTTACATTTAATTTTGACTGCAGTGTAAAAAAAAAAAAAGTTAGCAGAACTTAAAATTGTAAGGCAACAAACTTCAGCAAAATTTTGAGTTAGGTAAATAAACTTAAATTTTTAAGTTTTGCTTTTGAGTTAAAACAACTTAAAAATTTAAATTTTCCCAACTCATGTGCAAGTTGTAGAGACTTAAAATTTTTAGCTTTTATCAACTTTTAATCCTGATTTATTCTAACTAAAGTGTTAGTTGTAAAAACTTAAAATTTTAAATTGTAAAGACATTTAATATGAATTTATTCAAACTCACTTGTAAGTTGTAGACACTTATTATTTTAAATTGTAATAACTTTTTTCAGTAGCATCAAATTCACATCAGTCTGAAGTGTTTATATGTAAATGATCTATAAAGAGCAGCAACTGTTATTACAATAAATTAAACTAGGAACTCACATTGTGCACTTCTACAAATAATAAAGTAACTGGCAGTTCTGGTCTCTGATTGGTGGATGTTTAACGAGCAGCCTGATTAAACCTTGTCGTTTTATTTATTGATTCTGAAGATATTCTCTCAAACAGCTAAATGTCTTTTTCCATATGAAAACACAGAAAGCAACCCAAAACCCTGTAGCTCATGCCTCTCATTCCTGCACTTTTTGTTTCTTGGTTAAAGCAGACAGAACCGCAGGGTGTTGGGGTGCTGGGGGCGCTGCACCACCCCCTGCTGGTGACCTCAAAGATGTATGGCGCAAAAGTGGATTTTAGACTTTTTGGGGAAGCCTCAAGAAAAGGAGCAAGGGTGCAGAGAAATATTGCTGCCTGTCCAGCTCAGCAGACAGAGGTTTTGCTGTGAAGGAGGAGTGGATAACCATCGCTCAGTTATGCACGCTGCAATCCGTGCTCCCTCCCCCTGCAGAGCTGCCCACGCCGATGGCGCCTGCCCTGGGTGTGAATGTGGGCCGGGCTGCTTATTTTAATCTGCACTATGATCTGTGTAGATAAACTGTCTCCCTACACTGTGATCTTTTACAGAAACTCACATGAACTGATTTTAAAAAACGTTAATGTACTGATGTGTAAGTCTGTGCTGTTAAACAAATGAATCAAGATAATGTTTGGGACCTGGTGACAGCATTTTAAATAATCCATCAAAATTCTGATTGGGACTTTTAATTAAATGAGCCTTTTACCTTTTAGAAGAAGATAAATATGTTTGGCACATTTTCTTCTTTTTATTTTATGAATAATAGAAAATAATTCTACAGATTTCTGTCATGCTTCGTAATGTAATCCTGCAGATAAAACAAATGAAGTCACAGGAAACTCTTTAAAAAAAAGGGTAAAATAAAGGAATAATAAAAATGTTTAATGGAGCAAAAAACTTTAAAGAAATCAGAAAACACCTGAAAACAAAAATCAGACTTTTATTAATTTAAGAATAAAAAAACGAACAAAAATACTTCTGGTAAAACTGTCAGATATTTATAATATTCTCGGCCTGATGACACCATCCTGTCTTTGTCACAAGATACAGAAACATGATTTCTTTTTCCCGGTTATGAATCCTCCTCCATCATGAGAACAGCAACAGCTTCTATTATTAGTTCAACTTTGATGCAGTTTGTTTGCTAATAAAACACCTGCAAACTATGTTTCTGACAAGCGGAGCAAGGAAAGATCAAAGATTCACTCGTCTTTAATCAAAACCCCCCACAGCCTGCCTCCTCGCGCTCTGAAATACCGCTGTAGTTGCTTAGCAACCATTACACCCATGAAAAAATAATGAAGCAAAGTGAGAAGATGCAGTAATCTTTGAGCTTCCTGCAGCGACTGAAAATAACTCGTGTTAAACAAAGTCTGAAGGTTTGGGGTCGAACGGAAGACGTTACGGTCCAGAGAGCGTCCACGACTTCATCGCTTCAGGAGGAGGAGAAACGATGTGAGAGCTCGCCGGCTTTCAGCTCGTCTCCTGATTCTTCTTCCTGCAAAGTCATCAGAGCTGGAGTGGACCTGAACACAGGAGCTATAAACTAAATACATAGGAGTTCAGCTGATGATTTTGGTCAATTATCCAAAACAACAGTATAGACTATAAATACTAGATGTGGAAAAAACTGATTCTCTTGCTGCTTCTGTGAAGTGACACAAAATACGTGAAGAAAATGAACAAATTTATAAGAGATCTGAGGCTGGTGTTGAACCGGGTTCAGGTTCCTGTTTGTTGTTGCTGCTCCTCACCGGCGTCTCATCACCTCCTCATCCAGTAATCAAGCAGTGAAGATAGCTCTCGTTTTCTGACATCGTTTCTTCTCCTCGTTGTTTCTTGATTGAACCTATTTTGGATTTTACCTCCTGCTGCTGTTCTACCTATACCTTTGTGTTCGGCACCGCTCAGAATAAATTAAAGGATCACTTTGAAAACACGTCAAATCTCAACTCTCACTGGATCTCCGTCCTGGTAAAGAATGGGTAAAGTGTTAGGAACTAATAGATGTCACATCATTTAATGAAAATATGAAGAGTCATGGTTTAATTTGAAGTCACCAAGTCTCTGAGTGGACAGACTGCTGGTTCTCCCCCACAGTTCAGAAGAGAGGAGAGCCACTGGGGAGAAACTGGTGCTCTAGCTTTCTCCGTTAGCTCCCCTGGGACTATTAAGGTGGCAGTCTAACTGGGCCATAGCCTTGTGTGTGTGTGTGTGGCACAACTAGACATTAGCAACTAGACATTAGAAGTTTCTGCGCGCTCCCGTGCAAGGCAGCAGTTACTCACAGCGCCGGGTGCGTCGTTCATTAGTTTCATTTCTTAATCCTGACCCTAGTCCCTTTAACCATCTCTAAACCTTGAAATTGCCACCTTAAAATGTAAGAATTTTTGAGGATTTCAAGTAGAACGCTGTGTGACGACAAAAGATTTGAAACAAATGTCGTGTTGGGAATAAAAACCAGGAGCAAAACACAGAACTTAAGCAAAACAAGCGCCCCCTAGTGGCCAGCGGTAGTGTAAGTTTTAAGCCCCACCCCTACATGTAAACAAATTAGACATTTTCATAAATAAAATTTAAAAAAACTAAATCCCGTATGTCTCTTTGACTCCTTTTGATTCACTTAGTTCATCCATTCATCCTTTAAACATGTTTGGCTGTAAGTAGGGTTTGATCGAAACCAGTGTGTGTGTGTGTGCACGTGTGTGTGTGTGTGTGTGCATGTGTGTGTGTTTGTATTATGATGCACGTTGTAACGACAGAGTGAGAACCCAGATTTGGACCGACCTGACAGACACGGAGCTCTGGGGAAGGACGAGCTGTTAGACGGGTTCCTGGGGGGGGGGGGGGGGGGGGGGGGGGGGCGGGGGGGGGGGGGGGGGGGGGGGGGGGGGGGGGGGCTGTCAGAAATCAGCTCCCATTCATTTCAAACATCTTCTGCACACACTGGCTCATAAACAACTCCTCTTTAGACTCTCAGGATGAAACCTCTTCGATTTAGACGGTTTAGTTTTTAGTCTGAACTCCTCTACGTCCTGCTGCAGCAGCATGAACTAAACAGATGGTCTCATAATTGTAGAGGTTAACTAAAAGAGTTCTAAGGAACCAGGATGACCTCTTTGAGCACAAGTTGTTTTAAATACCTGAGAATTAGCTGACTAGCCATGTGTACTGATCCGGTCAGAGGATTATTTCCTATTTCTAGAGACTCTGCCTACTGTGAGTGATATATCTGAAAACTGCAGACATGAATAAATCTGACCCAGCAGAACAAAAGGATGATAGACAGGAGTCAGACTCCAGCAGGATAAACAACTCTTTGACCTGTACGCCATCGTGAACTCCTCAGACTCACATCTAGAACTCCCTAAGTTCAAATTATTCTCTAAAGCTGCATTTGAGCATCAGACTGGCTCTCAGTTTACCACTGGTTTATGTTCCAGCCCTCATGTATGGTCATGAGCTTTGAGGAAGCTGGAGGATCTCCAGGCTGGCCTGGGAACACCTTAGGGTCTCACTGAGGAGCTGGTGGAGGTGGACTTCCCTGAAGATGTTGCTCCTGCTCCTCAAGATCAGCGAGCAAAAGAGCAAAGAGTTCAAGTCTTCAAAATGACAACCTGATACCAGTGAAAGATGGCTTTTACTGCACATATACGTTCTGAGATGGTATTTGCTTGAGAACCCCTAATTTAAAGAATAAAAACTCCCTGTTGTTTTGCCTCAGAGCCAAACTTTTCCGACCTCTTTAGCAGAACCAGCTGACATATAAATTGGATGTGTGACACTTTTAATGAGGAAACTTGTCGCCTTTCCTCCAAAGGTCGGAGCTGTCAAGACGATGTGCAATTTGTCAACACGACAAATTCACATGTTAAAGTTCATAAACTGGAACTTTAAAACAAATCTTTTAGTTCATTACCTGAAACTTTCCCAGACTTCATGTGAAGGTTAGGAGCCGGTTTGGATGCCGGTGTTTATGTTGCTGCTGTTGTGCGTCTGTAATGCAAACTGCTAACGGAGCTGGGGGGCGGAGTGAGTCCACTGGTCTCTAAGAGGAAAACAAATTGAAGCTTTTTCAGGGAAACGTGCCAAATCGGACTGCTCTCTCTCTCTGTCCTGCTTGTTCTGGGAGACTTTAGAGTGCCGGCTAATGCTAACAAGAGCAGACAAACACATTTACATCAACAGAACTTTAAATGAGATTTTTAGCCTGCTGCCAAGGCCAGAAGATTTGAGAATGATACAAAGATGCTGCCTCCATTTCTATGGTGTCTCTTTGAACACCTGCAGACATGTTTCTGCACAGAAAGAACTTCATAGGTTGCTGCTGATCAAAAAGAATCATCAAGTGCTTCAAGAAGAAAAGATTTAATCGTTGTGAAGAAGACTTGAGGACCAAGAAAGTCCAGCAGCATCAGGATGAGTCCTAAAGTTGATCCCGACTGGAACTAGGCTCTGTTACAACAGAACTGCTCAGGAATGGTTGCAAACAGGCGTGAGTTCATCTGCAGGTCAGTTAGAAGACTTTTAGAGGATGACCTAGTGTCCAAAAGGATGGGAAAGAACAAGAAAGACTGATGTTCAGCTACACATCCAGCGAGTGGTCTGCGGAGGACTTGAGGAAAGTAATGTCTCTGATTGTTTTGGGGCATCTGGAAAAAAGGAATGTCCAGAGAAGAAAAGGCGAGCGCTCCCATCTGCCCTGTGTCCTACCAACAGAAGAGCATCCTGAGACCATTCATGAGTGGAGTTGTTAACCATCCAAGAGCGTGGACTCACTCACAGCAGCCTCATAACAGCCATCAATACGGAATAGGACCGAAACATCATCCCAGAGGAACCCCTTTAATGTCCTTTTGAGCATGACAGAGCACTGTGCCATAAGGCTAAATCTAGAAGTGGTTCAAGGAAAACAGTCTGGGTCCAGGTCCAGGAACTCTTCAGAACTTAGAAGAGGTCTCAAGAGACAGGAGAACAAATTAAAAAAAAAAACTAAATTCTGAAAAACCTTTTGCACAAACATAAATTTGGTGCAAACAATGTTTCTAAAGCAAATAATACTGTGATGTCATAACATTAAAGAGTTGGTGCTACTCTCCTGACCTGTCATGCCCACATGCATTAAGTGTCTTTTGTAAGAAGCATCCTTTTACTTATTTTATTTTTAAATCACGTGTAAAATATTTGTTGTATTTTCCTTTAGGTGCCAGTTCAGATGCAGCTTTGATTATTAACTGAACCTGAATGATTAAAGATAAGAACACCAACGATGCCTGAACATTGTTGTGTATAGTGCCAAGCATGTGGTTGCCATGGTGATCCAGTCAGTGAAGATCACAAGGCTCCAACCAGGAGGTTTGAATGGAAAAGGGGGGGGGGTGATATATAAATTATAAGAATCACAAAGCATCAGTTGCACTGTTTCCCACGCAGAGACGCCCCACTGAGCAGGATGGAGAGGTGGATAAAAAAAGAAACTCAGAGCTGCAGGAGGAGGAGGATCAGCTGATGAGCAGCGAACAGAAAAAATGTGTCAAAAAAATTCCTGCTGTTTGTTTGAATTTCTGCTGCTGTTCATCTATCCAACAAAATATATTTAACCTAAATATCTCAGGATTCTGAGATTCACCTGTATGCAACCATTTATTCTGAGGCTTTTTTTTTAGTTTGTTGACTCTTTTTTTTTTTTTTGCAGCACTGACAGAATCCTGCACATGTTGAACAAATGAAGTGGTTTTAATGATTTATCTGAGACTAAACATAGAACAGCTCTCTGTGAGGAGTTAAGTCAAACATGAATCAGAATCTAAATTTTGGTTAAAATGTGTCGTTTTTAGTTTACATGAATTCCTGTTTTCACAGGTGATCAATTCATGTGCCCTCCATGATCAGAATCATGCAACAATGCTTCAGTAGGAGGAGCTTTATGAAAATGTTAAACATCTTTTATGAAAAGTGTGAAACCTGAGTGTTTTCTCAGACCTGTCAGTCTCACTTATTCTCTGTCCAACTCAGATCTAAATCTGGAAAACAGTGAGGACAACGAGTTCATCAGCTGAGGAAAAAAGAGCTTCTTAAAGGGACAGTACAAATAAAATATCTTTGTTTTTCATGATGAGCTGATTGTTTTATCTTTAATAAATAATTCTCAAACTTTCAACCTGGCAATTTTTTATCTTTTTTTTTTTTAAATCAAAAATTGTCAGAAAATGTCTTACAAGGAAACGCTTCAGCTCATTTTACCCAAATTCCTGGAGCATTCAATATCTGGCATTATTTTATAATATACTGTTTACTAGGAGCAGCTTGAAATGAAATTAAAACATTTTTTGTCTCTTAATTTATGAAGTCATACATTTCTCTCTTGATGTTTTAGGGGCGTGGCCTATCTTATTGGCTGATTGACTACAGGTGTAACTCTACTGATCTATAAAATGACTTGATGCTGATTATAACCTGTTTTAACTGGTCTACATGATGAAATAAGAATAAAGGCATGTATTCATTTTTTGAGGAAGCTATTTAGGGTTTTTTCCACACCTGGTTTAGTTCCTCTGGTCTGAATCAGAACAATGTTGTTGATTTGTAGCTTTTTGCTGTAGTTTTGTTTTTTATCACAGGTAAAAAGACAAATGGACCATAATGCATCACTACAAAATCAAAAAGTTATTGAGTTTTGCTGAGGCTGGATGTAGGCATGGGCAAGGGGGGGCATTGCCCCCCCCCCCAAACGCGATTGCATGCAGAAATAACAAATTTCAAAAATATTTCAGTGAAAAATGGTCAGAGTGAGCGCTCTCTTCCGTTTGTCCTCATTCAAAGTAGCTACTGATGAAAGACACAGAAAGAAAGAAAAACAAAAAACACAAAAACAGAACAAAAACAAAACAAAAAACACAAAAAAACAAAACAAAAAAACCCACAAAAAAAGAACAAAAAACAAAACACAAAAAGAACAAATAACAAAACAAAAAACACAAAAAAGAACAAATAACAAAACAAAAAACACAAAAAAGAACAAAAACAAAACAAAAAAAAACCCACAAAAAAAGAACAAAAAACAAAACACAAAAAGAACAAATAACGAAACAAAAAACACAAAAAAGAACAAAAACAAAACAAAAAAAATACCACAAAAAAGAACAAAAAGACACAAAACGAACAAAAAACACAAAACGAACAAAAAACACAAAACGAACAAAAAACACAAAACGAACTAAAAAATACAAAAGAACTAAAAAACAAAACAAAAAACACAAAAAAGAACAAAAATCTCACATAAAGAACAAAAAAACACAAAAAAGAACAAAACAGCTCAACAAAAAACACAAAAAAGAACAAAAAACAAAACAAAAAAACACAAAAAAGAACAAAAAAACAAAACAAAACAAATACAAAAAAGAATAAAAAAACAAAACAAAAAACACAAAAAAGAATAAAAAAACAAAACAAAAAACACAAAAAAGAACAAAACAACAAAACAAAAAACACAAAAAAGAACGAAACGCCAAAACAAAAAACACAAAAAAGAACGAAACGCCAAAACAAAAAACACAAAAAAGAACGAAACGCCAAAACAAAAAACACAAAAAAGAGCAAAACACAAAAACACAAAAAAGAACAAAAAACACAAAAAAGAACAAAACAACAAAACAAAAAACACAAAAAAGAGCAAAACACAAAAACACAAAAAAGAACAAAAAACACAAAAAAGAACAAAACAACAAAACAAAAAAAGAACAAAAAAACAAAACAAAAAAACACAAAAAGAACAAAAAACAAAACAAAAAAGCACAAAAATAACAAACAAAACAAAAAGCACAAAAAGAACAAAACAAAAAAACACAAAACACATAAATATATAAAAAACAAAACACAAAAACACAAACAGAAAACAAAACAAAAAACACAAAAAAGAACAAAAAACACAAAAAAGAACAAAACAACAAAACAAAAACACACACAAAAAAGAACAAAAAAACAAAACAAAAAACACAAAGAACAAAAAACAAAACAAAAAGCACAAAAAGAACAAAAAAAAACAAAAAACACAAAAAAGAACAAAAAACACAAAAATAAATAAAAACAAAACAAAAAACACAAAAACAGAAAACAAAACAAAAACAAAAAAGAAGAAAAAACACAAAAAAATAAAACACAAAAAACACATAAAAGAACAAAAAACAAAAAAGCACACACAAAAAAACAAACACAAAAAAGAAGAAAAACACAAAAAAGAACAACAAAAAACACAAAAAAGAACAAAAAACCCCAAAACAAAACCAAACCTAACCAGATGAGTGCAGCCTCAACAGGGCATCAGCCAGTGTCCTACTTGTGCCGGTCCCAAGCCCGGGTTCATGCAGAGGGTAGGGATCAAATATGAACATAAATCTATGGATAGAGGAACTGATATGATGATGGTGTAGTTTTTGATGCATTTAAGGGATTGGGGGGATGTGATGACCAAAAAATTCTTAGCATGTCCAGACTCGCCCCCCCGATATTCTACCTGCCCCCCTTAGTGGGGCTGGCTAGATCCGGCCCTGAGTTTTGCTCTGAAAGTAACCAAAAATCTGAACCTCACATTAGGAAAATACTTCTTTTTATAGTTTACTGAGTAAAAACTCACCCAGAATCCTCAGTTACAGCAAAATTAGAACAAATCAGGAGCACAGCAGGATTCACTTCCTCCCTTTTGACTTCATTCTGAAAACAGTTTTTTGACTTTTTAAACATTTTAATCTGGATACTTCTTTCATTTAGTTGTCTGAGTGTTCCTAATTTGCGTCGTAGGAAACTAAACTGGACTTTAGCAGTAATATTTAGTGTTGTTTCATCTCACTCGGTTCAAGTAAATGCCACTCATGGGGCTGAAGTGACCAGTATAATGTCACATCAAGCTAAATTTTGAGGCATTTGATGTAAAAATGTGATCCCAGCATTACATCTTCCTCCAGTGACTGTTAAAGGTGCTATAGGTCATTAAAACAAATTAGCTTAAAGCGTTTTTTTCATGTCTCTTAACAACGTTCTAACTTGGTATAGCTATAAATATATTGTGGCGATTAAAAAAAAGAATGAATTTATTGCTCACACAGTCGTCCCGTCTACTCCCACAGAACGTCACCGCCATGAAGCGCCATCTTCATATTTCATGGCTGCCTTATCTTAAAGTTAGCGTCGAACCTTTGCCTCAGTTGTCTGTTAACTTTTAATCCAGTCTGCTCCGGTCAGCGCCAGCTTTGCTTTTTACAAAACGCTGGCGCCCTCTGCTGGTGTGGTAATGTAATGACCCAGATTATAAGACGATCCCACATTTTCACATTATTTTCAATGAAAAAACCTCGTCGTCTTATATTCGGGTCAATACGGTACGCTTCCTATTTCTAGAGACTCCACCCACTTTGAGTGACATCACCAGTGGGTGTGGTTCTACTGTAGATAACTGACAGAATGACCCTTTAGGGTCTACCACTCCTGTTGTTGTGTGATTGGGTGTTTTTGTGGTGAAGTGATCGGTGACGTGTGTTAAACTCTCCAGCTGCTCGTCCAATCAGAAGCTGCTCCTTGTGTGAGACTCAAACGTGTGATTTGAAGCGCCGCTCGCTCATCTTCAGCCCTGTGATTATGTGTTATTTATGTGTCCCTCTGTGTGTCTTCGCATGTTGGATCTCTCAGCGTCTCCCCCTCACAAATACAGAAGAGTGTGTGTGTGTGTGTGTGTGTGTGCGCAGCGGAAGCTCTTGTGCCTGTTGCTAGGCGAGAGCCGGCACCATCGCCGCCTCCACAGCCAATTGTGATGATGCAGAAAACTCCAGGACCAATACGACGGTTCAGAGAGGCTCGGGCTCTTGGAGTATTTTTGACTCTTTTTCTCAGAGGGGCTTTAAAACGTTGGACATCAAAGCAGGTGTCTGCAGTTATTTTCAGCCCCCTCACTTCTTCTGTTCAACAGCAGAGGAATCAGGGTCTTTATAGGTAGTTGTTGGTGACACGCCTCCACATTAAAAGCCCTTTTATGTGATTATTAAGGGTCTGAATTCGATGTTCCTGCTAAATTGGGTTTGATTTTATCTTCTTCTTTAAAAGTCTGTATGGAATATGTTCAGTTTTACCCATTAAAATCTTAAATTCTCAATAATAAATTTTCTATAAACACATTTTATGTATTGTTCATAACAGATATTCAGGTAAATAGACTATTTAATGAAATTCCTGCTTAATGTAATCTTTTAACTGCAGCCTAAGGATCATTAGAGTTTTATTACACTCCTAAATAAACAGGTAAATGTGTTTTAGGATCAGATGATATCATTAGAGGGAAGCAGATGAACATGGAGGAGTAAAAAAAGGTAAAATTACCAGAGAAAATGTTGACAATTTGTTTGATTTAAAAATGCATTCAAACATTAACAACCGTGTTGCTGGAATTAAAATATCATTAATCCTTTGACTATGATTAAATTGTTGGTATGATGTCAAAAAAGTGCTGATCCTTGCAAATCCCCCCAGATCAAATGAAAACAGTCTAAATATTAAGTATGTAGAACAAATATGTGGTCAGAATTGTTGTTTTGTGCAAAATTCTTGGTTTATTTAGAAATGAAACTGAAGTGTTCTCGTTTATTTTATTTGTTTCAGAGTTTAGTGTGAGTGGGAACATATATTTGATAAACACCACACAGGTGTGTTTGTGCTATCTGATTCCTCTGCCTACATTTATAAAGACAGAATTCATCCTTTGATAGCTTTCTACCACCGTCTCTCCTCGTGTTCTTCAATCACCGCTTGGTTCCGCTCGAGTGAATCCAGAGATCATCCTCGTTCCTTCAGAGCGTAAACATCCACTGGAGCTAAAACCGCCGTTAAATATTCAACACATTATGTAAGATTACGCAAGAACCAGGAAGGCGAAGGAAACACAAGGGGGATCACAGGAAACAATGAATATTTTAGGAATGCCCACATGCTTCAGTTGCTCCAAGAAGTGGCTAAAATAATTGCAAGTGCATGTTTCCTAAACATAGCTTTTACTTGTGCTTCCAGTGGAAAAAGTTCCTCTACTAGCGGTGGTGAGGGAAGCCAGAATGTTTTCTGGTAAGTCGTTTAGTGTCTGGTCTGTGTGCCACTACTGGAAAAAAAAAAATGGATGTTTTTAAATAAAATATTCAGGTTTTCACTACATTGGTCAAAAAAGTCTAACTGAACTAAAAATAATAATTAAGAGACACGTTTAACAAATTTGTGTTTGTAAAAGTTTTAGGCTGCAAATCAAAATGTAAAGCAAGCTGTCTGGTGAGTTATTTTATCTTAAAAAGTCAAAGAACAAATTTTCTCAAAAGTTAGGAAAATTTAATCAACCGTGCTGAAACAAATGCAGGAAAAAAATAGAGATCGGTTGAGAAATCTGTGTGAAAAATGTCACCCTGTTCAGGAGGCAGGCTCATGTTTCGCCACAGAACCAAGAGCAACAACACCCCACCCCCTTTCTCCAACATGGACCTCCTGTATCATCGTTGGTCTGGTTGTCATGGTTACCAACCGTGTTAATTTTGGTGTGAAATTTTAATTTAGTTTTAGTCTTTTGACTAAAATTCTTTTTTATTTTAGTCTAGTTTTAGTCGTCCAATTAGTTTTAGTTTTAGTCGACTAAATTTCCTAACTATTTTAGTTGACTAAATATAAAATAGGCATATTTCACAAATATTAATATTTTTTCCTCTGATGCAATTATTTTACATTTCTTTAATTGAATTGGGGTAACACTTTAATTTGATTAACGTTAGTGCATTATTAAGTATTAATAAACAAATGGGCCCTTTATTAACGTTCCCAATGTTAACTACCGTATTGACTTGAATATAGGACCCCAATTATAAGAGACCCCCTCCTTTCCAAGACTAATTAATCTAAAAAAAAACCCCCACTAAATTCACTTTTTAAAAAAAACTACTTTTGTTGAAAATTTGAGGAAGTAGTGTAAATTTGATCTTATTTAGAGACCTTTAGTATTTTCTTATTAATTCAATCACAAAGATCTTTAATTCATATTCTACTGTGTGTTGAGTTCTGTCAGGAATGACACTAGTGATCTTGAGCAAAAAAAATACCATAATAATACAATCTGTCAGAACTTTGCTCAGGACAAGTCAGATGAAAAGTCTGCATGAGGCTTTAACTCACAGAGTCTGATCAGCTGTTCTCACGCTGCGGTCCGTCTCCTCCCACAGAACGTGATCGCCACAACGCTCCGTCTTCGCTCATTTCACTCCATATTTCTTGTCTCCCTGACAGCTGTTTGATGCCTCTGCTGCATTCACCTCCATTATCTTAAAATGAGCGTCGTAACTCTGCCTCCATTCTGTTCATTTGACCCACTTTTAATAAAGTCTGTATTTTAAAATGTTTTAAAAATCATTTTAAAATGTGTGCAAGTCACAGAACTAAGTTACAAGTACAAAACTGAAAGTTTCAAGCACAAAACATAGGTTACAAATACAAAACTAAATATTTACAAGTACAAAACATAGGTTACAAATACAAAACTAAATATTTACAAGTACAACACATAGGTTACAAATACAAAACAAAAAATTACAAATACAAAACATGAGTTACAAGTATAAAACTAAAAGGTACAACTACAAAACTAAAGTCCCAATTCTAGTTCCATACCATACTTCCTGATGATCACGTTATGCACAGAGATCAGTGGCTAAATCACAAATCATTTGCGCTTAGGGCACCCTAATGACTAGCAACGGCCCTGCTGGAGTCATCCCAGTTGGTTTCACTAAAGTCCTTTATTCTGATTTTTTCAGGACAGGTGACAGAGGTGGGTAGTAACCAGTTACATTTACTCAATAACATTTACTTGAGTAACTTTTTGAAAAAAAATTACTTTATGAATAGTTTTACTTCACCGTACTTTTTACTCTTACTTGAGTATTATTTTTGTTAAGTATCACTACTCCTATTTGAGTAAAATCTCTGAATCCTCTACCTACTGTGAGTAACTTTACAGAAAAACAAACATGTTTTAACAAAAATACACCAGACACACCTACACTTTATTACAGGAGACCACATGTTTCTGCAGCAGCTTTGTTTTCCTACTCTCATTTTCTAGCTAGCTAGCTATCTTTATCTAGCTTGCACAAAAGCTAAACATAGCTACTGCTAGCTTGCTAAATTAGCTAAATAGATGGCAACCTAGCTAGTTTTATACCCGCATAGCTAGCTCTATTAAATTTTGGCATTATATTTTAAAAAATACTTTGAAAAGTGTTTCTTCTGCTTAAAATTTTTTGTTTCGATGTCATGTTATGTACAGTATTTGTATCAGTGTTTTTAATTTTAGCCTTTAAGATAGTAGAATTTCCCCCAATCTTTATATTTTTGTCTGTCTGATGACATCATTTAAAAAAATCAGATGGATGTTACTCAGACTCAAGTAGACTTTTTACCAAATACTTTTTTACTCATACTCAAGTATTTTTTGGGATAGCAACTTTTTACTTTTACTTGAGTAAATATATGTTGAAGTCGTGTTACTCTTACTTAAGTAAATTTTTTGGGTACTCTACCCACCTCTGCGTCTGAGCTCAATATGTTGACCTCCAAATGTTCACACTCTCAACAACAGAAAACAGAGGCCACATCAAAAACAGTTTTACAGAAACATTTAACTAACCACTGTGTTTTTACACCAGAGCTACATGAAGGGGCAGTGATTCAGCGATGTCGATGATTCTGTAATAAGTTAGTGTCACTTCAAATGGTGGAAATCTCATTTCAGAGCTCAGCTCTTTATCTCCCACATTTACGTCCCCCTCTGTCGTTACAGCTAAATGGCACTTTACCAAATTAAATAGCTCATTTCCATCACTACCTCCTTCTCTCAGCCGCTTCAACAGATCAGTCATCTAAGTGGTTGGTGTTTTTCCTTTAATATCCATATTCCCTGTTTATTCTTGCTGCCAGAGATGCTAACGAGATTCAAATTATTAATAATTTGTCAGTAATCATTTTAAATAGCCTTGACTGGAACTAGACCATTCCACTTATGTTGAAGTTGCTGTATTTTGAGGCTATTTTACCCAATTTTCTAACTAATATAAGTTTAAGGCTTGTTAACAAAAACTCTGTCATTCAAATAGTGTTGTTTTATTTTTATATAATGAGAATTTGTGTAGATAAACATGGGTTTAAAATCATGAGGTACACACCAGTTATGAATAATAAAAATTGAAATCAAAGTTTGTGAAAGGGAGCAGATTTAAGTCCTGATCTGATTATTGCTCTGGTCAGATGACTACTTCCTGTTTCTAGAGACTCTGCTCACTTTGAGTGATGTCACCAATGGGAGTTGTCCTTACTGTAGATAACTGGTGGGATGCTCACACCCTAGCATCCCTTTATTGTTTATTCTATATTTTTCCTCTATGTCCTAAAAAATGCCTGACCATGATCACATCAGTGCCTTGAGATAAAATTCCCCACAGATCATTTCTGACAGCCATCAAGCCGACATCCTGAGAGAATCAACACTTTGGGCCCAAAGGCCGCCGTGACAGAACGAACCCACCCATCAAGAGGATCTGACTGATCCTCCACACCACCCAGCTCCCTCTCTGCCTCTGATCCTCCCCCTCAACGCTTGGCTTTGAAAAACTGAGAGACAGAAGCTGGGTAAGGACCGGCTCTCAGTCAGAAAGCTAAATGACAAAGATGCTTTGAAACCAGCGCCTGCACGATTCCACTCTCCAGCTTCAAAGACAGCAGGGAGAAAGAGACAAAAACGTCCACTAGTGGGACAAAAGAAGAACATTTCATAAGACGGCAGAACCAGCTCATAATCTGACCTGCTGTAGGTCAAACACAGCTGGTGAAAAGTGAACATGTTATTCTGATTATTAGTCTAATAAAGGAGAGTTTTGATAAAGAATTTTTCTTTTTATTAAAATCTATCATCTGTACTTTTTCCACTAAATTCAGCTCCTCATTGAGGTGTTATCTTGACAGTCATTAAGTCCTCAGTTCGTTACATATTTCTAATGACAGCTTGTCTCGTTCATCTCAAACGTCTGTGCTTTGTTGATTTGATGAGCTGAAATTCAAAATAACAGGCAACAAAAACAAAAGCTGTTTATTGTCTGCTGCTGTCAACCAGCGTTACACCAGTCTACAATTATTATTACCAGACTAGTGTTTAGTGTGTGTGTGTGCGAGAGTGTACTGTAACCATGGTGATCTTAAAGAGACCACTAGCTGTAACCATGGTGACCTTAAAGAGACCACTAGATGTAAGCATGGTGACCTTAACGAGACCACTAAATGTAACCATGGTGACCTTAAAGAGACCACTAGACTAGATGTAACCATGGTGACCTTAACGAGGCCACTAGATGTAACCATGGTGATCTTAATGAGACCACTAAATGTAACCATGGTGACCACTAGATGTAACCATGGTGACCTTAATGAGACCACTAGATGTAACCATGGTGACCTTAACGAGACCACTAAATGTAACCATGGTGACCACTAGATGTAACCATGGTGACCTTAATGAGACCACTAGATGTAACCATGGTGACCTTAACAAGACCACTAGATGTAACCATGGTGACCTTAAAGAGACCACTAGATGTAACCATTGTGACCTTAACGAGCCACTAGATGTAACCATGGTGACCTTAAAGAGCCACTAGATGTAACCATGGTGACCTTAAAGAGCCACTAGATGTAACCATGGTCACCTTAAAGAGACCACTAGATGTAACCATGGTCACCTTAAAGAGCCACTAGATGTAACCATGGTGACTTTAAAGAGCCACTAGATGTAACCATTGTGACCTTAAAGAGCCACTAGATGTAACCATGGTGACCTTAAAGAGCCACTAGATGTAACCATGGTGACCTTAAAGAGCCACTAGATGTAACCATGGCGACCTTAACGAGCCACTAGATGTAACCATGGCGACCTTAACAAGCCACTAGATGTAACCATGGCGACCTTAACAAGCCACTAGATGTAACCATGGCGACCTTAACAAGCCACTAGATGTAACCATGGCGACCTTAACAAGCCACTAGATGTAACCATGGTGACCTTAACAAGCCACTAGATGTAACCATGGTGACCTTAAAGAGCCACTAGATGTAACCATGGCAACCTTAACAAGCCACTAGATGTAACCATGGCAACCTTAACAAGCCACTAGATGTAACCATGGTGACCTTAACAAGCCACTAGATGTAACCATGGTGACCTTAAAGAGACCACTAGATGTAACCATGGTGACCACTAGATGTAACCATGGCGACCTTAAAGAGCCACTAGATGTAACCACGGTGACCTTAACGAGCCAGTGGCGTTCTGTCAGTTAATTATCTACATTAAAGACCACGCCCATCAGTGACAAGTAGTCCTCTGGCTAGAGGTTTACCATTTTTACTATGGTAACATATAAAGTCTACTGGTGGTTACCATGGTAACAGTAATGTGATTACCATGGTGACCTTACCACCACTAACAACAACTTTAACATTTCTGTTTTTCTTGGTTTTCCTCATGCTTTTCCAAATCATCAGCTACATCGTTACTTTTCAAAAATGTTTTTGTTTTTGTCAAGCCACAACTTCATTTATAGGATTCTCCTCTAAAAACCATGTTAATGTTTTTTTTTCATGGCTGTGTTTAATTCTGTGTCCCTCACATGTTCCATCCAGTTCCTGTAATTCTGTATGACATCAGTTCTGACCTAACTTTGCTGTGACCTGAGTGTAAAAGCCTGAGGAAGGTATTAATGACTGACTAATGGCATTTGAACAGGCGTAGATCACAGCAGTGAGATTAGGTTTTTGATTAACTGCTCTGACATCCCTGCGACGGGGAGGGTGAGGTGAAAGAGGAAGAGATAAAGACATCAATCAGTAGTGTTTGGCGAGGCAGTGCTCCTTCACATTTTTCTCATTCCTCTGTTCCATCGATATTTTTCTTTTTTTAAATCGGAGGTGAGGTCAGTGTATATGAGTGTATTATCTAGATTAACTCAGTGAGTCAGAATGGTAAAGCTGTGGCTGTAACTCCACTTCATGCTGCCTGATAGACAGAATCAGGAATGTAACGTTTCTGTTCTGTTTAAACACTGTGAATGATTAATTATCCTTCAGTCATTTTATTCTAATACTAATAACCCATAGAGCGCCTGCTTTAGAATAACACTGACTGACTGTGTGCATACATAGGAATCCTATAAACATACAATTATTTAAAATGAATTAAATCAAGTCTCTTGTTTTCTGACTGGTTAGCAGCAGCCTTTTTTTTTATTATGATAGAAACTTCAACTTTAGTTTTTCCTTATTATTTACAAAAACATGTAAAAAAATATTATTTATTTTAAAAATTTTACTTGTATTATTTACTTTTAACCTGTTTTCTTACATATATTTATCAAAATAAACTGACATGAACATTTTGATGATCAAGTTGTCTTCAATGAGTTTGAGGCTAACAACAGATTTTTTTTTTTGCATGCACACAGAGTAGTGTCACTTTAAAGTTCTGTTAACATCTAAAAATAACCAAACATTTGTTGTCCAGCAACATGCAAACATTATAAAACATTTTAAATGAGCACAAATTCTATTTTTCACTCCTTTACTAAAGTTTCTTTCCATTCTGAGATGGTCGAACTGGTTCTGGACCACCTTCCCTTCATCTCAGGGTTTTCCTCTTTAAACATCTTTGAGTGGCTCCTCTCTTTTCAGAGGCTTCTGATCACCAACAGCTGTCTCCATTTAAGGTATTGATTGATGTGTTCTGATGACATTTTTGGTGCTTGTTTCCCCTCAATATTTCCTGAATATGTGAACATTTCTAAACACTGAATATAATTATTATAAAGAAAGTCATCATACGCTGGAGGGGAACTTTGAGGTATGTTTAAATGCTTCTGCTTCACTGTTTTGTTCTTAGTATTTACTTTGAAATGAGGAAACAAGCCTCTGGAGTTAAACCCTGAATCATCCAGCTGATCAGTGACCACTCTACTGTTGTGTTCTGATACCCTGCGTCAAATGTTGATGCTTTTCCCTGGAAAACACAGGACTGCATCACATGTTGAAGGACTTCCTCATAAAGAGGTAGAAATAAAATCTCTCGCTGTGAGCAGGATTTGAACCTGCGCAGGGAAACCCTATTGGATTTCAAATCCAACGCCTTAACCACTCGGCCATCACAGCTGTATCATCAGCACAAGCAGACGATGTGACTGTCTCTACCCAACCTTTCTGTACAGTCAAAACAAAAATGTACATTTTGCAGAATACATTTCTAGCTCGTGATCCTTGAATATTGGACCTCAGGGTTACTATGAGGACCTCTTTGAATACCAGGAGGTTCCCAAGTGATAAATGGTTCGTGCATATGTATATATATATGACCTGATTATTCAACATTTTTAGGCAAAATGTCAGGAAACCATCTGTATTTAAGTGGAAAATAGCCCTGTTTATTGTTGTTTTGGGGAAATTGATTTTCTTTTCTATAAAAAATACAAATAGTTCAGTGTTATGGTTGTTTGTGTGTTTGAGGGTTCAAATTCCTGTTAGATTCGCCTGAGAAAAACAGAAATGATGGTGAGCTGGTGTTGAGAAACCAGAAATTTGGAATTGATAGTTTATTAGAACCTGATTTTGAACCTTTTCCAGGGTTCCTTTAGTTTCTGGTGATATGGTAAAGGGGCAGCAACCTGAGAGATAAGACTGATCTCTTCATTTTCACTACAGGTACCAGGGCCAAAACGAATTCATAGGCTAGAAATTTACCACAGAAAATGGCCCTGGTATGGAAGTAGTACACGTATTCATTGTCTTCCACTTATACTGGTTTGGGTTGCAGTGGTAGCAGCCCTAGAAGGGAAGCCCAGATTGTCTTCTCCCCAGTCAATTTCTCACCAGCTCTTCTGATGGGATACCAAGGTGATTCAGGGCCAGCCCTAAGATTTATACTGTGGTCCATTTACCTCGGAGGTCGGAATTCAGAAGTGGGAATGACGTCACACCCGAGTTACAAGCGTTCCAGTTTGAAAAGTCGGGAAACCAAACTAATTTACGGTTTTATTTCTTCTCGTGTTTGGTTCACACACAAACACATTGCCATTGTTGCCTTTGTTAGCAGCACACATTCAAAATATTGCTTTAAACTTTAATCAATTAGATCATGCAAACATTCAGAAATTGTTTGTAGTCATAAGAAACACAGCATTACACGTCATTCTGAACGTAAACGCAGCCAAACAAGCAATAAAGATATTTTCATTACATTTAACTGTTATTGTGAGGAGCCGCCATGTTTTTTCCCAAAGTCGGGACTCAACAAAACCTTCGACTTTCCGAGTGGGAAGTCTGACTTCAGAGGGCATTCCAGTTGATTTTTCCAACTTGGAACTTCCGACTTCCGAGGACAACTGGAATGCAGCATTAATCCCTCCATGTCCTGGGTTGGCCCAGAGGCCTCCTGCTGGCAGGACAGTCCTGGAACACCTTTTCAGGGAGGCGACCAGAAAGCATTCTGAGCAGAAACCAGAACCAGCTCCTCTCGACTTGAAGAGGTTTTGAACTTACCTCAAACTTTCAGGGTGATGTCTGAGCAGTCGGCACTTTTCTGATTGGTTGAATATCCCAGCATTCCATCCATTAAATTCCTGCAGAACTAAGGCTAAGGGCTCAAGCTAATGCTGTGGGTCTAAAATTAAAAGGGTCTGGATCACAGGGTGGAAATGTGCCTTTAGGTTCAAACCATCCCAGTGACAAGCCTTTTGTAGCATTTTCAAATATGCTATAACCTCTGAACTCTGACCCCTGTGACCATCACAAACAATAACCATCTTTTTTCCCAATAACTTGGAATACAATGACTCTTTTATTATGTTTAACCTGGATTAACATTCCCAGATCAAGGACGTTTTTCCTCACTGACTCTCTTTTAGTTATAATAACTCAAAGACTTCCTGATGTCTCCTTCTAAACGACACTACTTTTAATCCACTGCTCAGAAATATCTTTAATATGATTAATGCATTTTCGTCCACAGTATTATGAATGTTTGATCCAGCTTCAGTATTATTTCATATACATACTTTGCTAAAAGGTTAAATGAGTATTGTAATACTCCCTTCATTAAGGTGAACTGTTTTAAAGACCTGAGTCACGTGACTTAGTAAACTCTCCCTCATTGATCCACGGAGCGGCCTCAGTCAGGTACCCAATCTGGTAAAGCTGACAGGCTACTTTGATAAAGCTAACTCACACATAGCTTGCTACACCAAGGTAACTCCTCCTCTCCAAACCAAACTTAATCTAATATAAGCAACCCTAGTCCCATAACATCATGCGACTCAGGTCATTAAAACTTCTTTTAAAGATCCACTAAGAACACTTAACAATCAGTGCGTTTACATGCAGTCTAGAAAACCGAATTATTGCCTTAAATCGACTCAAGTCGGTTTTTAAAACTGCATGTAAACACGTTAGTCCGGCTGAAGTCGAACTGGATCTAATGGAGCTAAAGCTCCCAGATAATGTGGTCGTAGCTCGACTTCCTCCTCCATGTAAACAGCTTAGTCGAGCTAATGCTGTCTGGACGCTCCTCCTCCGAGAGTGACGACACCGCGGAAGTGGGAATACAAACAAATCAGTAGCGGTAAAAGACGAGAGCAGCAAAAACAAACGGACAGCTTGCCAGCGCTGGGTACACGAAGACGCCCGATCAAATTTGTGACCGATAGAAGCATTTAGAACAAGAGTTTTTAAACGCTAAGAAAACAACCGGCAGAAGACCGACAGGAAAGGGCGCATGTCGCCCCCTATCGTAGCGGAGTGGAACAAACTTCATTTGAGAGTTCGGTTTTCTAACAGACGTGTAAACTAGGATAAAGGCTCCCAGTTTATTAACATAAGATCGACCTAGACCGATCTAGCTCGACTTAGATGTGCATGTAAACGCACTGAGTGTGTTGACAAAAGCTTAAACACTGCTACCTCCGCTAATCTGTATATAACTGTCTGTTCGTCTCTCTTTTGATAATAAACGTGTAAAGTCTTATTCCGACTCAGACTTCCCTTTGTCAATATTAAAATGCATGATCTACTCCCTGTAGCATCAGAATGAACCTAGAGTTCCAGGGAACACTGGAAAGTGACGGTGTCTGAACTAGAATTAGTCCGTCTAAACCCTACAAAACGGACCAGTGATATCTCAGAAGTGTGTGCAAATTATAAGCAAAAAATAGAGTTTGTAACGCTACACTTTACACCCTAAAAGTATAACAGAGCAGCTGTTTTCTTAGCATGTAGCTGATAGCTTCTCTATAGAATTTTCCTATTTATTATAGTTGTTTCAATAAGTTTCAGTATTCGATGTTAAATACTGACAGCGACATTATAAAACTCTAATTTAGTGAGTAATAATTTGTGTTTTATCCCTGATGATGTCCTAACAAAGTTCAGTCTTACATCCATCACTTACATAACTTCAATGGCTTCTATATCAAGTTTTACAGAAAATGTCACGTTTGTACACTGAACATATTGATTATCTAAAAGGTCAATTTGTGTTCTGGAGTCTATTATAAAAAGAAATCACTTACACAAGATCCTCAAGTCAATTTCTTACATTTTATTACTGTTGCACCATTTATACAAGTACATATAATTTTAAACGCATCAATTTTTCATATCATTTTTTTTTCTTGTTTGTTTGTCTGAATGAGCGTGTGGAAATAGCAGTGGTGAAACATGGAATGAAAATATCAATTGTGTTTGACGGAGAAATTATTTATTTTTTTCCACTTGACCAAAAAAGACAGGACTACAGGTTCACCCAACCACGGACATGCAATTTACTGAGTCAAGAGAGGAAGAAAGAACAGAATCAGGTGACACACAACCCTCCTCAAGAGTTGGTTTCTGCTACGAGTGCTGCGAAGGAAGAAGTTGTGTGTCCGAAGGATGGAAAGGAGAATGAATGGCTGAGATGAATTACACATATACCTGCATTTATGCAAAGGTGGAACGAGGAACGTTTGGTAGTTTGCTGGTACGTTATTAGAAATACATCATTCCTTTGAAAAGTTGAGGAAAGATGGAAGTGAAGAGATTGTTTCAGTTTTCAATCCAAGAAGAGAAATCTCAGGAGTTGGGTTACGAGCAAAAGAAGAAATGTTTATGGTGCAGATGGATGACCTTAACCTTTAAAATCTTTTTGTCCAACTTTCTTTCTCCTTTTATCTTCCACCAATACATAGATGTATATATATGTAAAGAAAAGGTGAAAATGTCTAAATCAGAGGCCTCTTTCCGTGCAAATCACTTCCAACCCATGATTACACGTGGCCTGTTGTTGCCATGGAGATGAGGTTGTCTCAACCTCTGAATCCTTTAGTTTTGAGTAGTTTTCAGTTTGCTGATGATGAAAGGCTGCAGTGATACATGCAGTCTAACAGACCTGGACCAAGCAGCATCCACATTCCAAGGTGTTTCCACTTGCCTAAACACCAAACCAGAACAGGAAGTTCTGTATCAGAGCAGTTACAATACATCTAACTTTATTTTTTTCCTGTTTGAAATTCATTTAGGGAATGTTTAAACTTGTTCAGCTTTAATTAACATGCATGAAAGAATTCCCATCCAATTTTCAGCCATAGAACCTTGAAAAGAAACCATACGGCTGTAACTGACTGTGTGACCTCCGTTACTGGACATCATTTTTTTTAATCTAAAGCCTCCTCCTGATGCAGTAAGCATCTTGTTTCAGTATTTTTAAGCAAGTTCCAATAATCTCCAACACTGTTTCTGCCAGTTTTGTCCAGGTTGTTCGTAGATATGTGTTTTATAAACATTAATTTGTCTCCATATTTGAAAAAGAAGATCAGAGAATCGCTTTAAGCTTCATAAGAACATTGTAAAGATCTTTTCAGCGAGGCTTTGCGGATTTTTTTAAGTAGTACAAATGCTAAAAAAACCTCTTAGTTTAATTACAATATAGCTAAGGGTTTCTGTACAAAATGCATAAGTTCGTTTGAAAAAAAAATCCCACAATTGGTTAATTGCAAAGCCGGCCTTTTTTCAACCTTTGAAATGTCTTAGAAAGCCTCGGCACTCTCAGGTCTTGTGTTTAACTTTCTGTTAAAAGGGTTTTGAATTTGTTTGTAGAGAGAAAAATAGGTTGAAACAACCCATGCACTGAAGTCTAACTGGTAATGTGATTTCTACGCGTCACCCCTCGGTTTACCATCCGAATCAGCTCCCCAAGAGCAGAGGGGAGAAATACAGGCCTTCTGTGGGCAGAAATGGGATTCAGGTGAAACCTCTGGATGAGATGATGGAGATGATGATGATGAACACAAATCTGTATCAAAGTTCAAATACTACAGCAGGAAAAAAATAGAATAAAACATAACAATAATAGCAATAATCATCATTAGGAATCATCTCCAGGTGGTTCGCTTCAGTCCAACTCATTCAACAAATCATCGTTATCATTACAATTATTATTATTATTGTTATCGTCGTAATGTGGGTGGGCTAGTAAATTTCATTTCCCCCTTTTTTTTAAATCTTCTTCGTTGTTGAGTTAGGTAACTTATTTCTTCATTTCCAATAAAAGAAGCTGTCCATTAATCTTGAACTGCTACGGTTTGATCCTTGCTTGGTGCCTCTGTGGCGTTCGCCTCCTTGGTGGGAGGTTCGGCGGCTGGTGTTGAACTAGGTGCGGCGGCCTCCTTTGGCGGCGCCGGAGCCGCCTCTGTAGGCTTGGGGTCGGGGGAGGCAGCTGCCTCGGCTTTGGCTGCTGGTGCCGCGGGGGCCTCAGTCTTTTTGGCATCGGCCTCACCTTTGCTCTCCGCTGCCGGGGCGGGTGCCGTGGCCTTTGCCTCCGGCTCCTTGGCAGCAGGAGCTGATTCTTTGGCCGGGGCGGCGGCAGCTGGTTTCTCCTCGGCCTTGCCAGCTTCTGCGCTTTTGGGCGCCTCGGCGTTGGCAGCAGGTTTTTCGGACTCCTTTTTGGCGGGAGCTGCATTCTTTTCCTCCTCTTTTGGTGCTGCAGCGTCTGCGGCCGGCGCGTCTTTGGCAGCTGTATCGTTTGCTACCTCTTTAGCATCAGTGGCTGCTGGGGCCTCATCTTTCGTGTCTTTCGGTGCTTCACTTTCCTCAGCAGATGCTCCCTCTGCTTTGGCATCCTTGTCTTTGGACTTATCATCGTTTACACTGTATCCCTTCTTCTTTTTGCTGAGCTTGCCTCCCATTTTAGATCTCTGGCCTCTGAAAGAGAACAAGAAAAGAAAAACGTGTTTAATTAAACAGACATGAATGGGGTTATAATTAGACTGAATGTCTAATCGGCAAGTGGTTTTTAGTCTGTCAATGTAAAAACAATTAGTTTGTTTCTGGACAGATTTGCAGTGCTGTGACAATTTGACTGCCACCCACGGATTATTTCTTTTTCTTTTTTTTTTCTTCTGTCACTTAAAGGTTTCAGATTACCAAATTTAAAAAAAAAAAAGCATTTTTGCAACAGGTGAATAAAATCAGCTCTAAATTAGTAAAAAAAAATTGCTGCACTTGAATGCAGTTTCTAACATTCCATATCCCCAACAAAAGCATTGCTTTACATTCAGTTTCCTTGCAGGCTTTTAAACATGCTGATTTTAAGCCTGGAAACTAAAACCAGTAGCAGTAAATGTTTATAGAATCATAAAAACTGAACTCATGTCAGCAAAAAGAGAAGTCTTCCTTCCCCAGCTGACAGATGCTGATTTAAAATGTGCTTTGAGACGCCTCGAGAGGCTGCTGAAGCTCCTGTCTTATAGAAAAATGGTTGAACATCCTGGATGTTTGAGCTGAATGTTTAAACTAAATTTGGCCAAAGGGAAATGTTTCTGAATCAATCTGCACCACACAGGGAATGCACTGTAACCGAGATCTATGGGAGGTTTGACGTTATGGACCCTGCAGGAGGTGAGAACTAAACCATTCTGTCCATTGTGCTTTTCTACTGGGTTTATTTCATCTGAGCTTCCTGATGCAGATTTTTGTATCGTGAACTGTAAATAACTCTGTTTCATGAAAAGCGCTCAAACTGTATCTTTTAATTTATGATCTCGTTTTAAAAAACAAAAATGTTTGGTTGTGTGTCGTGGAATTAAAACTTTACTGAATTGCTGCTATTGACTAGAATTCTGATCAAAACGTCATTTAATCAAACTTGATCAGACATGTTTGATGTTTGCATTCCTTTATCCTGCATAAAAACATCTATTATTAAAGTTGTTTTTAACCTTAATCAGCAGTCTAATGACCCACTGATGATGATGTCAAAGCTTCGAATTTTAGGTCTGTTAAAGCCCATCTGTTTTAGAGCTGTTATATATCCATAAACAGATGGTTTTTCTTCAATCATTAAAGTATTTGCACCCACATTATTCTGATAAATACACATAAATACATCCACTATACCGCCAGACAAATCAAAACACAAAGAGAGAACATTTTGACTAAAGATTTTACAAAAACTTTTTTTTCCCCACAAATTGACCATTTCTGGTTCATTATTAAAGCTGCTATAGCAATTCTGGTAAACAATTGAGCTTAAAACTTTTTTTTCATGCCTCTTAACAACATAGCTATAAATATATTGTGGCGATAAAGAAAACAATAAAAAATTCATAAAGTGGTTCTCCCGCAGTTCTCTAAAAATATCAGCAACTCATCTGTTTCAGACCGAAAGCAACTATTGGACAATCCGGTTGTTGAAGCATCAAACAAAAAAGGCCTTTTGGAAACGGTTAAAACACATTTTGTTGCACCATAAACTGATGAATGTTGCCATCATGGATCTATGTTTGCTCTTATAGGGCCTGTGAAGAGGATCAGGTTCTGGACACGTCAAGAAGAGCTGCTCCTGTTTAAACATGTTTTCCATGTGCAGGTTTACAGCAGATAATCATGGAAATCCACAAAAACACAGTCTGAAAACCTCATCCTCAGACTTTCACATAAACATGTTCCATTATGTGACTCATGATTAGATCTACAGCATGTAGACACACACACACACACACACACACGGGCAGATTTCTGGCTCACTCAGTCAGCTGACAGGTTTTTTCATAGATATTCACCATCTGTCTGCTTCACAGGGGAGGAGACTTCAACAAATCAGGTAAAAAAAGAAGAAAGAGGTTTGATTTGTTCTGTTTTTGTTGTAAAAGCTGATGGTTTGGGCCTAAAACTGCAGAAAATAAGTCCTAAACCTCATCTTTAAAGCCAGTGTCTGACTGGACTGGTGACCGATTATAAACGAGCTTCGTGAGATAGTTTCCAAAATGTCCCAATTTCCTTGCGAGTCTCAGGACTTTGCACTCGTCTCTCTTGGAGGTTTGAATAAAGATTTGCTAAAAGAACTTTATCTCCTAAAGGTCTGATCCTGGTTATCTGGAGCTCATCTCGAACCATTCTCAATTCAGTTCATAAGAAGTCTCAGAATGGAGTGGATGAAACAAGTATGGTGTCCAGTTCAGGACATTCTTAGGACTAAACTTTATCAGACTCCAACCAAACAGCTTCAGACTTCGGAGAAAAATGTGATGATTTTTGGTTTGAAAACCTTTGTTTTGATATAAGAAGCTTTTTTTTTAGTCTGCTGGCGTTTTCCTGAAACCTGATTCATTTTTTCTTGTGGTTTCATTTCCTTAATGCCTTTCCATCTAAAGTCTGGCGTCCGAGGCTGTTTTGATTTAAAGTCTGAAGATGTTTTCCTGAAATTTAACAAAGCCCAACAATGGAGACATTCCTGTGAAACTAAACTGTAACTGAATACAAACAACAAGAAGAAAAAAGACACTTCAAATGCAAAAAAAAAAATGCAACAACATTGCCAAATAAATTAGGATGAATCGCAGACAAATTAGGATTTAACTGAGATACTTTGTGACTACATTGCTGCAAGTAAATGTGCACATTTGCACAAAAATGCATGATTAATAATCAGTTTTGACAAATGCAAAAATGTCCTAAACACCAATTCGATGTGATTCCAACTAAAAATCTGAATTTTCTTGCAATTTCATCTCCATCAAGTCACCAGCAGCTGAATTCCTTTAAGATTTGAACCTATACGAGTTGAATTTTACCTGTAAATCTTTAAACTTCTACATCTACAGGCAGAAAGTATAAAACTGTGGAGTAAAACATTTACCCTCTACCCATAGCAGGAAAAGATTCCTATCTGTTTTATGGATTCATGTGTAGGATGATGTTAGCTGAACTAGCAGCACCTGTTTGGTATGCTGTGTGTGAAATGTGTAAAACAAACCGAGCGGTGAGATATTCTGCTGGCTACTCACGCGCTCGCCCTGTGAATGGATCAGAGCCGGCGGTAAATCCACTCAAAATGCTAATCACCTTGTCGCCACTGACTGAATTACTCCACTATTCATGCAAAACTCCTCTGACAGTCCACCAGTCGGTGTCTGCCAGGGCTGCCGCTCCTGCCGCAGCTTTATACGAGCCACAATGGAGCTCTATCTGCCTCCCAGCTTGTGCTGCTGGGACAATGACTCACAATCATCCAGCCAGACAATGGCTGGCCAACAAAAGGCACGCTCTCCCACTGCTGGGCGTGTGGTTTCAGTGTTTGAAGAGCTGGGGCAGGGCTGAGACAACCTGGAGAAAATGCCCCCGGCTTTGCACAAAAGACCAACTGTAACCTGCAAGTCGAGGAAGGAAGGAGGAAGATGTGATGCCCCAGAGATGAACTCGCTCTGGGAATCAGAGCGTCACTTAACCATGACAGGGCCTCCAAATATCCACAACACACCAGACATGCTGCAACACTTAATCTGAAATGCTAGAACTGTTCTGTGTCTTCTGAGAGCAGTTTAAGGTGGAATGTGTAGTTTTTATTTGTACGTGGAATTTAAAACAACTCTTGTTTAAAACACTCATGCAGCTGCATTAGAACACTGTGTTACCTGTTAGTAGGGATGCACCCGCATCCCGATACCAGGAACCGATACCAGTGGCTTCACTGTCTGTGACTTGTGATTTCTGTTGTAGTTTCATATATTGAACACTAGGGGGAGCTATTGAGCTAAAGAGGAACTGTGTGGGTTGAGAGCTGGAGATGGTGCCAAATAGTTCATTTTATTTGGTTAAAATGTGGAAAACTGCAATAATTTCACTGTGAAATCACAGAAAATTGTTATTTTTCACCTTATAATTTAGTTTTGTGATCATTTTTATTATATTTTATTTTTTTTAATCTAACTCAGTTATTTGTTGTAAAAAGCAGAGAAGAGAAAACAAAACCTGTATTCCAATTTGTTGCATTTTTTATGCATTAGTATCGGTATCGGTACTCGGTATCGGCGAGTACTCAGATTTAAGTATCGGTATCGGATCGGTTTTGAAAAAAGTGGTATCGGAACATCCCTACCTGTTAGTAAACTTCTATAGTTTACGGTGAGTGTTTCTGTACTTTATGGTGTTCATGCTGCTGCAGCACAGTCTCATGTTAAGTTGTAGAGGATTAAAAACAAGTAATAACGCATCACTGATCTACAGCAGTGTCTCTCCTGGTCTGACCAGCATGAGTATTGCTCCAGTCAGAGGTCTACTTGTTTCTAGAGACTCCACCCACTTTGAGTGATGTCACCAGTGGGTGTGGTTTGATAAATAACTGATAGAACGCCACTTTAACCTGATAAATCTCATAAGTTTTGATTCTCTCAACTTTTTCTTGCAACCCATCGAAGCAAAAATGAAATAAAAACATTTAAAATGTCAGTTGTAGCTTCTAAGATTAAAAAGGTTTATTTACAGGGTCTCAAAGAAACATCAGCACAAAGTCTGAACAGTTTTGAACACATTACATGAAACCAGAGCTCAGTGTTGAGCTAATATTTGTTTTTTTGCAACACAACTGAGCACAGTGATTGTTTTAGTCAGTATAAAGTGAGAACACGTGCGTACTTAGACCAAGGCTTGACTTTTGCTCTCTTAATTCAGGACAAAATGCTTCCGATTCGTTTGAAAGTAAATGAAGAATCGGATTATTTATGCATCCACTGTGTTTTTACTAACCTTTTTAAAATGCATCCTTCTCAGACCTACTTCTTTTTGTATAATGTGTGTCGACAAGATTAAAACCTGCTGAGCTCCTCGGTCCTGGTTTTTCCACCGTGTTCAGCAGTTGCTGCTTAAACCACAGAACCAACCAATCCCTCAACCTCGTAAGCTGCTGACTTCACAAAACACACGATTGATCACAGCAACATCGGCGCTCACTAAGAAACTATTTGTACGACATCATTAATCTACGATCATGCCTGTGTCCTGTAGCTGGATGGAGATTTAAGATGAGCAGAAGCCCCTGAAGGAGCAGATGGCTTCGTTCTCCTCGGATTTTTCTGCAAGTCTCACCGTCTCAGGCGAGTCATCTGTCAACGCCCCCACACCGACACCACCGCTCAGCCCTTCTACTTTATATTTCTGTGGTAATCCCTCCAGCATCACTCGGACCTCTCCTCCTCCTCCTCCTCCTCCATCGCCTCTCTGCAGGTTTTTAAAGATCTCAGCCCCTTTCTGCACATTTTCTGCAGGTTGCATTGCAGCGGGACTCCCGAGCCTCTGGTCCAGCAGATGGAGGTCTCTGGGAGGTCCTGGACTCTCCGAGCAGTAGTCAACTTCCCTGATGGCAGATTCTGAGTTGCTGCCATCTGAGATGACACCTTAAAGGTTATGACTGTCAGTGTCCGACTCCTCGCGCTCTCATTCTAATGCAGTGCCTGCTGGGAAACTCATGTGACAGCAGAAAGCTGGCAGTTGGGTTTTTAGAGCTCCTTATTTAATTTCTTGTTTATTTTTTAACTCACGTATGTGCATGAAGTGAAATAAAACACCTGGTAAAGAGACGTTTTTAGTAACTTCTTCATTTTTGTTTCTCATTTTCATCCCTAAAAAAGGTTCATTTATTTTCTCATACGTTGAGTTCTCATAACTATCATATAATCAAAGTATTCCCAGGATACATTTTCTATGAGAAATGAGTGAATTGAACACAAAACAGAATCTTTGAATATGATGCATGATAGTAATCATCTTTAAAACTGCTTCCTTTGAGGGTTTCAAACAGGAAGCTGATAAAATAAAATAAAAAAACACTAAAGGAGTTCACAGAGTGACGTTTAAAGCAGCTGATATGGTTTCACTGAGCTGTGAAGCAGAGAGCTTCCTATTGTGAATCCGGCCTGAAGCCAAAACACAGACTTTCTCCTCGTGTGTCACACTGACCTCCATTTACAGCCTCATCAGACGGAGCAAACCCACAACTACACCATAACTACAAAAAAGACACAAAAACTACAGTGCAACTACAAAAAAGACACAAAATCTACAGTGCAACTACAGAAAAAGACACAAAACTACATCATAACTGCAAAAAAACACAAAAATACACCATAAAAAAGGCACAAATACTACACCATAACTACAAAAAAGACACAAAATTTACAGTACAACTACAAAAAAGACACAAAACTACACCATAACTACAAAAAACGACTAAAACTACAGCACAACTACAAAAAAGACACAAAATCTACAGTACAACTACAAAAAAGACACAAACGCTACACCAAAACTACAAAGACACAAAAACGACACCATAACTACAAAAAAGACAAAAAACTACACCATAACTACAAAAAAGACAAAAAACAACACCATAACTACAAAAAACGACTAAAACTACAACACAACTACAAAAAAGACACAAAATCTACAGTACAACTACAAAAAAGATACAAACGCTACACCAAAACTACAAAGACACAAAAACGACACCATAACTACAAAAAAGACACAAAAACTACATCATAACTGCAAAAAGACACAAAAACTACACCATAACTACAAAAAAGACACAAAAACTACATCATAACTGCAAAAAGACACAAAAACTACACCATAACTACAAAAAAGACAAAAAACGACACCATAACTACAAAAAAGACTAAAACTACAACACAACTACAAAAAAGACACAAAATCTACAGTACAACTACAAAAAAGACACAAACGCTACACCAAAACTACAAAGACACAAAAACGACACCATAACTACAAAAAAGACACAAAAACTACATCATAACTGCAAAAAGACACAAATCTACACCATAACTACAAAAAAACACAAAAACTACAGCACAACTACAAAAAAGACACAACAACTACAGTACAACTACAAAAAAGACACAAAAACTACACCATAACTACAAAAAAGACACAAAAACTACAGAATAACTACAAAAAAGACACAAAAACTACAGAATAACTACAAAAAAGACACAAAAACTACACCATAACTACAAAAAAGACACAAAATTTACAGTACAACTACAAAAAATGACACAAAAACTACACCATAACTACAAAAAAGACACCAAATCTACAGTGCAACTACATAAAAGACACAAAACTACACCATAACTACAAAAAAGACACAAAAACTACACCACTACTGCAAAAGACACAAAACTACACCATAACTACAAAAAATGACTAAAACTACAGTACAACTACACAAAACGACTAAAACTACAGTACAACTACAAAAAAGCCACAAAAACTACACCATAAATAAAAATCAAAAACTACAGCGCTACTACAAAAAAGCCACAAAAACTACAGCACAACTACAACAACACGACCACAACTATAAAAAACGACTAAAACTACAGCACAACTACACCAAAAATACACCTCAGCACAACCATAGAACAACTACACCAACGCAACCACAACTACTGCACAATTACACCAAAACTACAACACAACTACAGTGAAAATACATCAAAACTACACCCTAACTACACCAGATCTACAGCACAACCAGCTGTTGGTCTCTGTTTCTTTCAAGTTGCTTCGTATTTTAACTCTTGTGATGGTCAGTCTCTTTCTAATATAATAAACTATTAACTATGACTAATTAATAAAATACATTCGCTGTGTTTAATATTAACCCTTTAACTTTCAGACCAAGTGAATATGATGAAAAATGTTTTAGTGTATTTTACCTCCATCCTATAACAGCTCCAGTCTCCCACATTCAGAAAAACCCAAACACAATAAAACCCAGAAGGGTCTCATCTGGTTAAAGGAATAAAACAACAAAAGGTATGTATATTTACAATCTCCAACATCAAAATGTAGTTCTTCCTGTGCATCCAGGCTCTGCAGGAATATGTTAATATTTTTGCAGAAATGACCAGGTATTGCTAGACAGTAAGGATAAGGTGTATTAAATGATGTCTGCATGATCAACTTTGTAAAGGAGAGCATCCGTTTGTTTGGGAATAGAGTCCATTTGGATTTTATCAATGAGCCAAAAAACTGTAAAAACACCTCTAACCTACAACATGTTGCAGCCGTTCATGAAACAATAACCTGTTTAGGGTTTAGAGGTCTGTCAGTGTCACATCACAGTGTTTCTGTTAGAAATATTAAGGAATCATAGAAGGACCAGACCTCTGGACGAACCAGGAGTCCCACATTTAGCTGCTGCTTACAAATAATCACTGATTTACAAGTAAAAAACCACAGATTTCTCAACAAATAAAGACTAAACTCCAGGTAAATAGCCACTGAATTTATTTTTTAGGCTATTAAAGCAGCTTTAAAATGACACCAAGTTCAATAATCTCTATTCTATAGAAACAGAGGCTTTATGAAAACAGTAATCATTTATAATCTACACAGAAACATTCCAAAATGTCAAAACATCCTTTCATAAACGACACATAAGTGTTTTACAGCTGAGATTTGAATTACCATTCATGTTCTGATGTTTCACTGTAATAACACCTTTTTTAAAGCTAATTAGCCGTCGTGTTACATAACCAGTTGTGTCCATTACACGCTCGAGCAGCCTGAAACTGCCTCAATCAACGTGATAATTTATTCAGTTAATGTGTTGGCCGACATCCCGGATCTGGAAAAAGTTTTATGCAAATACATTTATAAGTTTTACGCAACAGAAATGATGGCACAGAAATAAAGTCGTGCATTAAAAAAACGTATTAAATAGAATTTTATGTTGATATTATGATAAAAAGGATTATTGATTGAAGGGAAAGTGAAGTAGTGCAATTTGTTAAAAACGTTGCATAAGTACATGTATAATTCAACAAACCACACTGCAGTATTTATACCTTATACCAGTATTTAAATATTTAGAGGACCTGATCTGGACTCCTAGATCCAGATTCACAATATCTTTTGATCCATCGTTTACAAATCTGTCAGCTGTCTGGGATGATAAATATAACACAGAAGGTCCTTCCTGTCCATCACAGACCACCAAGATCCTTCCTGTCCATCACAGACCACTAGAAGATCCTTCCTGTCCATCACAGACCACTAGAAGGACCTTCCTGTCCATCACAGACCACTAGAAGGTCCTTCCTGTCCATCACAGACCACTAGAAGATCCTTCCTGTCCATCACAGACCACTAGAAGGTCCTTCCTGTCCATCACAGACCACTAGAAGGTCCTTCCTGTCCATCACAGACCACTAGAAGGTCCTTCCTGTCCATCACAGACCACTAGAAGGTCCTTCCTGTCCATCACAGACCACTAGAAGGTCCTTCCTGTCCCTGTCTCTTATAC
>SSNR01000010.1:2321031-2401837 GCA_006937965.1 Callopanchax toddi | reverse complement strand
TCCTTCCTGTCCATCACAGACCACTAGAAGATCCTTCCTGTCCATCACAGACCACTAGAAGGTCCTTCCTGTCCATCACAGACCACTAGAAGGTCCTTCCTGTCCATCACAGACCACTAGAAGATCCTTCCTGTCCATCACAGACCACTAGAAGATCCTTCCTGTCCATCACAGACCACTAGAAGGTCCTTCCTGTCCATCACAGACCACTAGAAGATCCTTCCTGTCCATCACAGACCACCAAGATCCTTCCTGTCCATCACAGACCACTAGAAGATCCTTCCTGTCCATCACAGACCACTAGAAGACCTTCCTGTCCATCACAGACCACTAGAAGGTCCTTCCTGTCCATCACAGACCACTAGAAGGTCCTTCCTGTCCATCACAGACCACCAAGATCCTTCCTGTCCATCACAGACCACTAGAAGACCCTTCCTGTCCATCACAGACCACTAAAAGACCCTTCCTGACCATCACAGACCACTAGAAGGTCCTTCCTGTCCATCACAGACCACTAGAAGGTCCTTCCTGTCCATCACAGACCACTAGAAGGTCCTTCCTGTCCATCACAGACCACTAGAAGGTCCTTCCTGTCCACCACAGACCACTACAGATCCAACAGTCTACACTGACTTTATGAAAAAACCTAAATGACTTACTGAAACATCTCCTGTCCTTCTGGGATTAATGAAGTATTTTTAATTTGATTTTAGGCCAGAAGTGGTTTGAGGTCAATGTGTGCCAATAGGGCTTCTTCTTTTGATCATTATTCACTTCACACAAATCAAATCCCCTGAACACCCAACCATTAAAAACACATTTTTTTAAACGCAATTAATCTTTTCTGGGTAAAAATTATTAAATGAACAAGGAATTTAGAAAACTCCTGCAAATAATCAGACTGAACCAAATCAGTCAACCAGCTCCAGACCAGTTCAACATAATGGAAACACTGGCTCTGATTTCACTTCTCTTTAATAAAAACTGACTTCAGGAAGATTTATGATGCGTTTTGCTTTAGTCAGCAAAAGGTCCTGCAGGAAGAGAGACTCTGGTTTACCTACAAAAACAAGACATTAAAATTAGGATCAACGCTGATTTTTTGATGTTGTTTGAAGGTTTGCGCAGTGTGAGATGTAGTTGAAGGTACAGCCAAGTGATTCACCGTGTGTACGCTCTGTGCTTATGAATAAATGTAACACGAACGAGACGCCATAATTCATGGCACAGGCACTTCCTCCTGCTGCCGTCCAGCTGGCTGGTCTAAGACGAGTCTGTTTCACCAAACTGCAGCGGCCGAGCGCTCCAGCCTGAGCGGACAGGCAGGGAAACTGGAGCAGAAAATTTGGCCCAATCATACACACTGAAATACACACACAAATATAAAAAAAAAGACACTGCGCTGGCTCAGACGGAAGAAAGAAAAGGAAGCAAAGAATGATGGGAGTTTCCAGTCATGGACGACGCTTTGAGGCTTTAAAAACCAAACATCCTGAACATCAAACACCACAAAACACGATGCTTCTCCCGTTTGTTTCCCGTAAAGTTTCACACTTTAAGACGACAGAGCTGCAAGTAAAATTCAAAGTGCCGTACCAAGCATAAAGTGTACCATCTGTGGTAATCGGTACTGGTCCCCCGAGTCGAAGCTAGCAGCAGGACCAGCGGTACATCTATTTCTGTCCAACGGTAAACACTCCTCAGTCCTGAGAAGCTTCAGGCTTCGTGAAGCTGATTCCCTCCGTCAGACTCAGGATTAAAATAGAAATCAGGATGTTAAAAGGTGCTAAGGGGAAAAAAAGCATCTATTAATAGTAAAATCTGTGAATCTAAACATTTTGATCATATTTCTGTTGAGTAAAAAAGTCGATTCTGCCTGGTGGGGCACGTTTTAGTCTCTATTGAAACAGGCACGGATCAATAAAAACCAATAAAAAAAGCATTTTTTTAAAACACAAAGTTACATTAATCTAGCCTTAATATTAATTCTATTATTTTACAACCCTTGTTAGCTCACCTTTAATAGAGTCTTCTTGATGTGGAAGTTTAATGACAGCTCATATTTTATTTACTGTCTGGTTAAATCACACCGATTGGTGAAGGAGGAGTTATTCTGTCAGTCTGCTGGTGACTGAGACCACGTTCGGTTTCGTTAAGGAGGAATTGGAGGATGCAACCCCGGTGCACGCTCTGCATCATCACTGTTACGTAACTGTAAAGGTCTGCAGGTGCATGAGTGTGTGCAGAGCCTGATGCATGCAAGAAGCATGGAGACACCTGGAAAGCAACATCTGTAAGTCAGGTTTAACGACTAAATGCTTTAAATGAAACTGTGAAAGGTGTCCGTGCAGCTCCCCATCAAATTTCCATGAATAAACTACATTTTAATTATGTTCTTGTCTTCTTATAATTAAAAAAAAAAAAATCACATTTACTCAACATTTACATCCATTTAATTGAAAACCTTCATTTATTGTGTTATAAATAATCTTTCTGTTGGCCGGCAGTCTATTAACGTCCATTAAAGTGTTCGGTAAGTACAGCTCCAGGCTAAATACACAGGTCAAAAACATGTGTTTAAGTGGATGATAAACACACACACACACACACACATTCATGGGTGTTTAGACAATCAATTCCCAAATTGACAGAGCTTGAGGAAGCTCCTGTGCTGGAAATGGGTATTGATCATCGACTACAGAGGAGAGCTGTGTGCTCAGCTGCTGCTTATGAGTCAGAGGATGCACTCAGTGGAGACGAGAGCCAGCGAGGCGCTTTTGGACGCCTTTCGCCGAGACATTTAACGCCCAAAACAAAATGCTTTGTTGGCCGAAGAGCCAACCGAGAGCAGACAAAACAAAAACCAAAGGAGAAGTGAAACAGATTAGGTCCATCTCCGTGGACTCGGTGGCATTTTGTTCTGCTGAATCTCCTCCTCAGACGTTCACATGACCTCCACGTCTGCAGAGCTCTGAGAAGTTTGTCTGCATGGAAACGGCCTCGATACGAGTCAGGCAACAGATTAATGCACCGCATGTTTCAGCTGTTCTTTGTTCACTGGGACCTGATTTTAGATGTTTAATGTGGACTTTAGGTTATTTATTAGGTTGACCCGAGTAAAACTTCTCTGACATGTCTTTGAATATACAGTATATCATATTATTATAAATATTCAATACAAAAAAGGCAACATGTGAATCTCTGTCAAATGCACAGAATCCAGAGAGACTCAGATCTACCTTCATTCTACAAGCAAATATATAGACGCACTAGGCACACAGGATGTGGGGCTGAAGCCCCGCCCACTCACCTGCACAAGATCATGGTGAGTTTTTAGACATTAAAGATTGCATCTGATTCAGGGTCCCATGTACTGCTGCTGCTGTTAGATCTCTCAGCAGCCTTTGACACAGTCGACCACCAGGTTTTGGTGGATCACCTAGAGTCCTGGGTTGGTCTTTCAGGTACAGCGCTGGACTGGTTCCGTTCCTATCTGGCTAATAGATCCTTTTGTGTGCAGATGCCTTCCGCTGAATTGGGGGGTGCCACAGGGATCTGTCCTGGGGCCCCTCCTATTTTCCATCTATCTCCTTCCTTTGGGAAAGATTTTTGAGCGATTTGACATTGGCTATCACATCTACGCCGATGATTGTCAGATCTACCTGGAAATGAAGGGCCCAAACACTGAGTCGGTACTTGAGGAGTGTCTCACGGAAGTTAGGAGGTGGCTGGCTGCAAACTTCCTCAGGCTGAATGAATCAAAAACCGAATCGATTCTTTTTGCCCCGAGAAACCTCTCTCGCTCATCGTTCGTCCCAGATCTTCTGAGTGTTGGCAGTAAACAGTGTGTCACTAGCCTCGGGGTCAAACTGGACACTGGATTTATGGTCCCTCAGATATATGCGGTTGTGAAATCATGCTTTTTTCAACCGCGCCGCTTAGTCCATTTAAAACCGGGCGCATCTGGAATCTGTGATTCACGCCTTTATCACATCCCGCCTGGATTACGCTAATTCGCTCCTTATTGGTTCCCCCGTTTCAGCGTTAAAACGGCTACAGATGGTGCAAAACGCTGCTGCGAGGTTCTTAACAAACACAAACAGACGTACCCTTTTGTAAGTATCATTTTGTAATGATATTTTGTTTGTTTTATTAATTCTATTTGTTTTATCATGTTTGATTCTGTTTTCTGTGAAGCACTTTGTGATTTTTTCTGTGAAAGGTGCTATATAAATAAACTTTACTTACTTACTTACCCATGTCACCCCCGTGCTGGCCCGGCTCCACTAGTTACCGGTGCTTTTTAGGGTGCGTTTTAAGATTTTGTTTTTAAAGCCCTGAATGGAGTTGCACCATCCTACCTGTCTGACCTGCTTGCCCACTGCGTGCCAGTGCGCTCTCTCAGGTCTGCTGACCACTTGCTACTTTGCACATGTTCTATGAACTACAAAGCAAGAGGGGAGAGGGCTTTTGTACACGTGGCCCCCGTCCTCTGGAATGCACTGCCCATTACTATTCACCAGTCATCGTCCATCGCAGCCTTCCAATCACGTTTAAAGACTCATTATTACGAGCTGGCTTTTAGATAGAAACTTGGCTCTTATCTTAATGTTTTTAAGGGTTTTAAAATTGCATTTATTGTGTTTTTATTGCTTTTATTGGTTGTTTTATAAGATCTATTGGGGGGTTTTAATTCGTGCTGTGCAGCGCTTTGGTCAGCTGACACGCTGTTTATGAATAAAGTTGGTATGGTATCTAACGATAAACCTGCACCAGCAAGGTAAAAACTTCATGATTTAACACCTGGGAAGAAAATAAATAAAAGTCTTATTTTTCTTATTATTTAGGGGCGGAGCTTAACTCTTTTGGCTTTGGCTTCAGTTTTCATATCTAATACAATCTATGGTGCTTGCTAAATACGTCAGTTTAACCACTTTGGAAGGATGATCAAACAGCTGATGTTCTGCTCAAACTAAAAACGAGTTCACGCTGATTCAGGACGATGCTTTAAAGCATATTTATGGAGCTGGAGGGTTGATGTGAGAACTCAAATATTGAGAACGAAGAGCAAACTTGTCCTGTGGTCGTCTGAATCCAGAACCCCAGGTTCTGTTGAGAGGTTTGGGTTCTGAGGAACCGTTTGTGCAGATTAGCCAAATCCTTCTAAACATCAGCACATTTCATTATCACTAAAATGTAAAGAATTTTTATTCCCAGGATGTAAAATGAGCCTGTTTGATGAGTTAGCCTTGTTTGTGTTGATGTTGTGTGTTTTTTACGTCTCATTTCACAGTGGAAACGCTCCAGCTGAGGCAGTAAAACACACACACACACACACACACTGCAGCCTGTATTCCTTTTGTCATTGCATCCTGATTTATTGTGAAACGCAGCGAAGCCTCCGGCCTTGTTTCTCCTGTAAAATGTTGAGCAGGATTTTGCTGCCTGACACATCCAGGTCAGCCTCTCAGGCTCAGTGAAATGATGGAACAGGTGCTACCAAAGCTTTGATAGAAAACCCACAACCAGCTGGATTACAAGCAAATCAAATAATCTGAATTACAAACGCTGCAGTACGTCCTGCTGCAGCAGCACGAGTGCCATAAATCACCAGGATGACTTTTTTTTAAATACCCACAAATTAGCTGCTAATTCATCACCAATCTGCAGCAGTGTCTCCCCTGATCTACAGTAATTAGCTCCAATTAGAGGACTACATTCTAGAGACTCCGCCCTCTTTGAGTGATGTCACTAGAGGGTGGGGTCCTTACCACTTCAAAACGACTGAAGTATCCCTTTAAAGGGAAGCTTGTTTGTCTTATTTTGCTGATAGAAAATCAAACGAAGCTGAATGTTAATGCAGCAGCTGCTGCACTGAACACACATCCATCTGCGTCCACCGAGGACACTTGCAGAGACAGTCGATCCCATCAGCCCCGCGGTTAATGTGACTGATTGGATTTGTCAGATGCGTTCGCTGCCTCGGCCACTCGCTGTTTCCTCAGACAGATAAAGAGACCGGAGGACGAAGCCCGAGAACCCCAAGGCCTGTTTGATATTTGCATGGTCTCCAACCTGCCGCCTCTGCTGGAGACAGCAGCCAGGAACAGACAGTTCTGTCTGAGCACAACGCCTCCGAGCACCTCTGTCTCGTTTAGTCTCTGCAGCAACACTCTGGACTTTGATCGTTTCGGAATTAATACCAAAAAACTGTCCTTCCTGTTTGGAATTCCTAATGGGTGAATTCACTGGCGTTAGCCTCGGCGGGGCTCGTCTCCGCGGGGACGGAGCTCCAGAACTCACTCAACCAGCTGCTCCTCGGAAAAATAATCGAAGAAGATTGTCACATCCCGTTAGTGGAGCTAACGGAGCTGAAGACAGCAAGGAGTCTCGTTTGGGCATTACTATTTGTGACGTTAGTGGTTAAATGATGCGTTCCTATCACAGGTTGTGCCTTGTTGGTGTACATTTCTGCTCCTTTTGGGGTAAAAATGTAAGTTTGTAAAGAACGTCAGCCTTCATGAAGAGTGTTTTTACTATGGTCACATCATACTTATAAAATGTGACAGTCAGAAGACTACTTCCTGTCTCCAGAGGCTTGCTTTGAGTGATGTCATCGGTGGGTGTGGTCCTTTCTCTATACAACTAAATCCAGATCTATCGTCTATATTAAGGTCTTTGCAGCCCTCAGTGAGGAAACTTGCCTTTAAAAGTCATCGATGTTTGAGAAAAGCGTCGTCACAGCTGGGAATCGACTCGTGTTTTCAAACTCTCTAAAACGTTTCTTGGAACTTTAACGATTTAGCAGCTGAGAGAGGTGTCGAAGCTGTTAGAGGAGATTTTATTATGTCTTCAGAAATATGCTCATTGACTTCTGAGTCCCTCGCAAGTCGCAGGAGTTCGACCCGGTATTGACCTCCTAACTCTCAACACGCTCCTGATGGATGTGTTAGGGTTCAGCCTCCGCAGCATGAGGAGACCCTTAAATCAATCTAAAATAAAGGCTTTGTTAGTGTTCAGGTCTCTATTCATGAGTTTATCTAAGATTTTTCCTACTGCGTTTTTGTTTCATTTAATATTCCATATTTTTGTAATAAAGTAAGAATTAAAGAAATCTGTTTAACTCAAGAAAGCAGAGGTAATGAACGTACTTTAATCTCAGATAACATCAAATCTTTCCTATTATTATTATTATTTTACCATAAAGTTAGGAAACGGTGTATTTCGGATAAAGAAATCTTTACCTGAAAGCTTGAAACAGTTGATTTTTGAGCAGCTCTGCTCAGACTTGAGGTGTTTTATCGCTATTGATCCTGGAGCTTTTTGTTTGGAGGTGAACACAAACACCACCCTGTGTGCACAGCTAACTGAGATAGGTGTGCAGCAAAGTGAACAGATAACAACCAACAAACATGACCTGCACATGTAAATATGTAACTTATAAATACGGGGTGGAAGCTTCAGGAGAGTTCAGCAGGTTTAGACTTTATCTCACAAACATCGATGGAAAAACACAAGGGTCACATTTTTACTCATTTACTCTATTTATTACACTTAGTGGCCTGAGTTTCATTAATGGTCTTGTTTATTTTTATATGTGATCTGGAAGTAGTATTCTAAACTTTATTTGCATTATTTTATTTTAAAAAGTACTCTCAAATCATCATGTTTTATTCATAAATAATAGATGTGTATAATCATAAAAGCCTGACTTATTTTTTATGGCTTTTTTTTGTAGTATTGAATTTATTATTGTTTATTAAGTAGAGCCATAAATCTCCACATAATTAGATCCATAAGGAGGAATTAAAGAACAATTGAGTATAAACATGAAAATATTTAATCTATCATCATCCATCACTGTACCAGAAATTTAAAGGGAGAAGAGGGAAGATTTGAAAAACGAACCTCATGAGCGCCGCGCCTGGCGCTGCGAATAACTACAGTCTTGAACGGGAGCGCGCACAAACTTCTCACTATCTCATAAGGGTTCAACCAAAGGCAGCCGGAGACATGATTCCATAAATAAAAATACATTTTATTAATACAAAAGGAAATATAGTAAAACAATGCCCCATGACACACACACACACACACACAGAGAGATCGCAGGAGCCGATCTATCAGAGCTAATCTTGCTAGCCGCTAGCCTCAATGTTCCAGTCCTTCCCAGCTGCCTGTATCGCTAAAAGCTTTAATCAGTCGGTGTTCTCTGACTCCCGGAGGTGAATTTGAGAAATCTAGGGTGATAGAATCATGTCCCGCCGCCTCTATCACCCTAGATTTATCAAGTTCGCATCACGGAGTGGAGCTCCGGAGCACCCGGAGGAGCGTGCGCTGCACACCCGCCTTTGATGCACTGTAAGCGGACTGAGGTCCAGGAAACAGTCGGGGATTTGAGGCCTATCGTCCAGAGACCCATAAACATGGACAGATCGCTGTGCGGTCGCCTATAACAGCACCTTTAGCTCTGTGGAACCCTATAATCCATCAGAGAGGTTTTCAGCTCCATAAACAAGATAACACCAGTTTGATGAGAAAAACCACTGATTCAGACGAAGGAAGTCCGCCATTGACCAGCAACACAACACAACGGTGTAATACTGCCACCTACTGGATATACATTTATTATTACTATTTTTAGCTTCCAGAACGCGCAAACAGCGTCAGTTGATGTCACATCCGTAGGACAGCGCGGGAAATTCGTTCCCGAATTGCAGAACATTTTACAGCTCACAGCCTGTTCTAGATGATGGAATGATACATGGTGACCTCATTCTTTTTGATTTAAAATGCTTCATCACTTAAAATTGAGCATGCAGGATTATTTTTATTTAAAAATATTTCCTCTTGTCCCTTTAACCCTCAAAAATAAAAATCATCATCTTTTCACACTAATATTTTATCTAGTTTCTGTTTCACATTTACAACAGATTTCAAAGAGTGATTTTCTGTTTCTGCAGTTCAAACACAAGCTCACAATTAAATAAACACACGTTCGCCATTTATTAATGAGAAATGTGGACCGTGTGTCTGAGAAGCACGTGGCCTCTGACCTGCTCCGCTCTCACTAAAACACACAAAACACACAGTTATCCATCAGCCTGAAGGTCACCAGGAAAAACAACAAAACCAGAATGAAAACTCAACCAACCAGCTGAGGGGAAAGAGAGGAAAGTTAGAGTCAAAATAAGACCAGGAAAAATGTTTTGATTTGAAAAGGACGGAAGGAGAAAAGTTCCATTAGGTCACCTTAATGAGCATCAATAAAGTAAGAAGATTCATTTGTCAGGAAATCTAAAAGTTGTTTAAACTCTCAGAGTAATGAGATGTTGAACAGGACACACTTTAGAAGTCTGATATTAAAACCTTCAAACAGAAACACTGATTTGTGTTAGAGGAGGGTGGAATTAGGTCCCGCTGCTAAACCTGCTGGTAACCCAGAGCCTCGGGCAGCTCTGAGTCATCACATATTTATGACAAAACATGTGATGTAAAATATGTTCATCTAAACGCCATCGGGCCAGCGTCTCTTAAATATGCTCGACGTGCTCCATTATTCTCTTTCTGGTCTATTTATGTTGTAGAAAATGACCCGTGGTCCTGTTTAATCCCATCAACGCTCAACATTAATTCACCTCATAATCATAAGTCAAGGACTTTTCCTGCATGAGATTAAATGTTTTCCTTTCCCCAGCATCTCTCCTTCAGGTCCAGGGTCAGACCATATTTGGTGTTTTATGTAAAATGCTGATGCAGTTCAGGTGAATATCAAAAATCAGACTATTAAAACAACCAGGAGCAGCATCACAGGAATCAGAAGTCATCACGTTGTCATCGTGAGTTTAGTTAGTGATTTACTCAGAAAATCACTGAATCCTGAGACTCTGAGGATTCAAATCATTTCATACTTTGACAAAGAATTAGAAACAACCTCAAAATATTCCATTAAACTGCAGATCTATGCGACTTCCTCTGACTAGATGCAGGTCGTGTTCGTAGTTTTCTCCAGTCAGAAAGGCACTAAAATTATTGTCAACAACATTTAAACAAGATGGTCTAAAATCATCACACTTCATCCTATCTTTTTATGGCGTGCCTCTCAATAAAACAGTCACTGTGATTGGTTCAGTTTGTTATGATTTGAATCCATTTTGTGCTTTCTATGGTGCGTTGGCTGTGGCGGCCATCTTGAATTGAAGTGACTTAAATAACAATATTTAGTTATAGACGCAAATATAATCAAAATCCATCTAGTGTTGGATCCTATGATCCACGTTTTTGCAAACAGACCCAACGTTTGTATTTTAACTCCAAACTTTTTGACTATTTTTTACTGATTTCTGTTATAAAAAGGTTAAAAATAGGAGCTGTTGAGACGTTAAAGGAATATTCGGGTCATTAGCAAAGAGTACTTCCTGTTTCTAGAGACTCCGCCCACTTTGAGTGATGCAACCAGTGGGTCAGGTCCTAGATAAATAACTGATAAAAACACCGGTTAAAAAATATCCCTTTAAGTACAAACGTGGTTAAAAATGACTGAACTCGTATTTATTTGAATCAAAAGTTCCTGTAAAGGTTTCTCTCTGCTCCTCCTCCCTGAAGTTGACTATCCTGAACGTTTGATCTCCTGGTAAACATTTCTCTGTTACGCCTCCCAGCTGTCAGCTGATTAAACGTGGAGCCGTCTCTACAGTTTGTTTACATAAACCTCATTCTCTTTCAGCTTCTGTGGATCAAAGAATCCACTTTAAAGCTCCTCTGAAGGGTCTCCTCAACCCCTCTGAAGCGGGCCGGCTGGCTGTCACCTGGTAAATGTCAAACCGTGACCTGAACACATCAGCGCCACCTTCTACGTTGGGGCTTTTAGCTGCGGCGTCCTTCCAGCAGCAGAGAGAAGACATCTTTGTCCACCAGCAGCGATACGGACGCTGGAGGTCAAACTGTGGTGCTGATGCAATAAAACATTCCTAAACACCGAATGTGACCATGACAGAAAGAACCTTGGGAAAAGAAAATAAAGTTTTCCTGTTTTATAGAAACCCGGAGAAGTTTGAATTTCTCCTCTGAAGTGTTGCAGAGGTGAAGCGTGTCACACGGCGCCGCTCAGAAAGCTGTGAAGAATATTTTCACAGGATGATGAAACGTTTTAAAACGTTCACATCGTTTCAGGGAGAAAGCAGCCCTGACTTTTAGACGGAGGAGACGAGTCAGATATTTATTCTTCCATAGATTGAAGTTACTGAAGGACGAATTTTGATAAAAAATAGTTTTACATCCTAATCAGCTGCTGACAGATGGAGGAAGCTGAGAGGATCGTTCAGTTATTGGTCTTCTTCTGTTGGCTGCTTCAGTTTAACCGTTTGGTTGAATCTTTAACTTCAATGCCTCTGATCCTTCATTTTTAAGCCAAATTTACCTTAAAATATAAATTCAACCATTTAAATGTTTGCCCTCTGACTCAACAAAGCATAAAATGATTCATAAACACACAAACCGTTTCTCTTTATTTGTGAAACCCTCTAAAGACTCACATCCTTTGGGAAATCTCTGGACTCTGGGAATAGAAAGGGGAGCACACGGAACAGAACATTTGTTCCTGGACAAACAATCATTGGAGGTAATTATTTCAAATAAGATGTCTCCAGAACGAGAGAAAAAACATTAAAAAGTATTATTATTTCTGATGGTCTCACAACCCACAAATCTACTATTTACTTTTTCTAAGAGGAAATTTAGAAATCAGACATGACTCAAAATAAAATATCAACCACATGGAGAAACATGCCAAACACTTAAAACCCACTGAACTAATACCCTCCTCTTAGATTTCCTGTTTGAGTCACTTCCTCCTACACTTTGATTCTCGTTCGCTGTTTGTTTGAATTAAACATCACCTGGTTGCATTTGGGAAACCTCACCTGAGTAAGAGGAGTATTTGTTCTGCCCTGCAGGAAGCAGCTGAGAGTTTGATCGATTCGATCTAAAAACAGCGTTCAAGTTGAAACTATTTAAATTTGACATTTTGCAACAGGAAGATGTTCCTGATCTCAGCTGCAGGTTTGAACTTTATCACAAAACCCTGAAAAGTGTTTATTTAATAAAAGAAGAAACTTGATGAATTGACTTCACTGGTATGTTTTTTTTTCCAGATGCCGTTATGTCAAAGGTCAGAGGTCTGACTCAACCGATGGCAGCGGACAGTGGAGGTTTTGCTGATTTTGTGGAACCAAACAATAACAGAAGTCATCGCTTCCTGTTTCCACAAACAGAACTGAGAGTTTGAAAATAGTTCTCTTAATTTTATTCCTCTAAAAACACAACTTGACTAAAAACTAAGTCCTCGTATCAGGAATCAGCTGATGTCTCATCATGATGTTAAAAATGGTTTCAGAAACCAAATTTGAATGTTATACAAAATGTTTTTGTTTTTTGTGTTGGATTTTAATTAATTTAAGTGATAATACGAACGTTTTATTACCAGTTGCAAATACGTCATGCTTTATTTCTCTTGGTCCTGATTTCTGATTGTAGCACCTGGTTCAAAGACCTGCTCCTGTCACACCTGGTCCTGATTCCTCCTACTATGTCACACATGGTCCTGGTTTCTTCTCTTTGTAACACCTGTTCCTGGTTTATTCATCTCTGCCACACCTGGTTGTGATTTTAGTTTCTCTGCTTCACTCAGTCCTAATTCTTGCCTCTCTGCCACACCTGGTCCTAGTTTTTTCTTCTTTTTCACACCTGGTCCTAGTTTCTTTTCCTCTGTCACACCTGGTTGTGATTTTAGTTTCTCTGCCACACCTGGTCCTAGTTTCTTTTTTCATACCTGGTCCTAGTTTCTTTTCCTCTGTCACACCTGGTCCTGATTCTTGCCTCTCTGCCACACCTGGTCCTAGTTTCTTCTTTTTTTCATACCTGGTCCTAGTTATTTTCCTCTGTCACACCTGTTTGTGATTTTAGTTTCTCTGCCACACCTGGTCAAAGTTTCTTCTTTTTTTTCATACCTGGTCCTAATTTATTTTCCTCTGTCACACCTGTTGTGATTTTAGTTTCTCTGTCACACCTGGTCCTAGTTTCTTTTCCTCTGTCACACCTGGTTCTGATTCCTGCCTCTCTGTCACACCTGGTCCTAGTTTTTTTCACACCTGGTCCTAGTTTCTTTTCCTCTGTCACACCTGGTTGTGATTTTAGTTTCTCTGCCACACCTGGTCCTAGTTTCTTCTTCTTTTTCATACCTGGTCCTAGTTTCTTTTCTTCTGTCACACCTGGTTGTGATTTTAGTTTCTCTGCCACACCTGGTCCTAGTTTTTTCTTTTTTTCACACCTGGTCCTAGTTTCTTTTCCTCTGTCAAACCTGGTTGTGATTTTAGTTTCTCTGCCACACCTGGTCCTAGTTTCTTCTTCTTTTTCATACCTGGTCCTAGTTTCTTTTCCTCTGTCACACCTGGTTGTGATTTTAGTTTCTCTGCCACACCTGGTCCTAGATTTATCTTTTTTTCATACCTGGTCCTAGTTTATTTTCCTCTGTCACACCTGGTTGTGATCTTAGTTTCTCTGCCACACCTGGTCCTAGCTTTTTCTTTTTCTCATACCTGGTCCTAGTTTCTTTGCCTCTGTCACACCTGGTTCTGATTCCTGCCTCTCTGTCACACCTGGTCCTAGTTTTTTCTTCTTTTTCATACCTGGTCCAAGTTTCTTTTCCTCTGTCACACCTGGTTGTGATTTTAGTTTCTCTGCCACACCTGGTCCTAGTTTCTTCTTTTTTTCATACCTGGTCCTAGTTTCTTTGCCTCTGTCACACCTGGTTCTGATTCCTGTTTCTCTGCCACACCTGGTTGTAATTGTATTTGTCTCAATTGTTTATCATTGTAAAGCACCATGTGATTTATATCTAGAAAGGTATAAATCAAACTTTTTCTTCTTCTTGCTACTCTGTCAGACCTGGTTTCTGATTATCACACCTGATTCTGGTTTTCTGATGACTTTCATTTGCTCTGCATTTAGATCCCCCAATATCTCAGGACACTTTTTTACACAGATTATTGTATTTAAAAAGAAAACAAAAAACTTTGCATCATCCACGTCTCTCAAAAGGTTATCAATAACCTTCAATAACCATCATAGAAATGTGTCAATTTAAATGTACTAACCACACCTGCTAACTGTTATGTGAGGCTTGCTTCATCTTAGAAATAAACTTTTTTTAGGTCAGGCTGGGTGATGATGGACTTTCACAAAGTGGCAGCATGGTAAGTGCACCCAAATAAAAGCTTTTGCTTTTGGGGGTCGAGGTCGGGTCATCCAGGGAGGAGCACTGGGAAACAAAGCTGAAAACACCTTATTGGCTATAGATTCGATAATACCAAGAATCTTTCACACAAACACACACATGAACACACACACACTCACTTAGAGACCATGCAGACAAATAGATGTGACACCTTCCGCTGAGCACCCAAACAGCCTCGGAGAGAAACATTTGTTCTGGCTGGCTGCTCGGCCTGTCAGAGTGACAAAGAGTCTGAGTCCGCTCGCTGGTTTCACCGAGGGACGAAAACATGATCAGAGCCGGTTCTCAGTGAAGATAAAATCCAAACAAACACAACAGTTACATGTCCGAATTAAGGAAATAAATAAAACAATCAAGTCAACAGATTTTCAGTTTGCAGCTAAGAAAAAGGGATCATGGAAGAATCAAAATAAAGCAACCTAACCTCTGGTCTGTTGGTTTCATCATATAAATGATTTATCTGCTGTTCCAATGTCACAGAAACACAAATGAAAATAAACTACAGGCTGTAAGTTTTAGTTTTTATTACTCCCAACATGGTTCAAGCATTTCAAGTTGGATGCAATATATAGCTTGAGCCACTAGATGTCACTAATTTACACATTCTGGAGATTTTTGGACCCAATGCTGTAACTTTAAATCCTAATATTTCTTGTTTTTCTGTATTTTAATGATCTCCATCCAAGTTAAGATGTTTGATTTGGTGTGTTAAAGCATTAGAGATACATTTAATGGTTCTTAGATAACATGTGGGCAAAAATAACAGGAAAGTACTAATAATTGCAAACTTGAATATAATTTATGTGATTTTAGTATTATGTTAGTGCCTAAGTGGGATGGGACATTTTCTATGGAGAAAATGTATCTGAATAATATAAATTACTATTAGTTTTAATAAAAAAATAAATTAAATAATAATAACGTTAATTATTAATACAAAGAAATACATCAAATCTAGTCCAACATGCACAGAAACATTGATTCTACACTGCAAAAACTGGTTTGTAAGAAAGTAAAATAGCCTTGTTTTTAGACATGCATTTAGATCAATTTGCTATTTTTAAGGAATCTAGCCAAGAAAATTTAGCTTACCCGATTGGCTGATTTTTTTGCTCAAATCTAGAAAATTTGACCATATTTAAGAAGATTTGGCCTATTTCAAGTAGGGCTGTAAGAATAGATTTTCTTTTTAGACAAAAATAAGACAAAACGTCTAAAAACAAGGCTATTTTACTTGATTAGAAATCAATTTTTGCAGTGTAATAATTACATGTTTTGCATTTTTTATACATTTATATTTTTTACTCCATTTGGAGACTATAAACAATAGCTTTACTTTTACGTATTTGTTTTTGGCATGAATATTTTGTTCACTACAGACAAAATGATTTTTTTTTAATTGCTTAAAGACAACAGGTTTGTTGCTTTTGCTGTAGAAATCAGAAAACTAATGTTTGAGCCTCAAATGTCCTCAACTTGACCACATAAAATAATTAGTCCACACCCACATCCTGTAACTCAGTAACATATCGGTGACTACCAAATATCTAGACTGAGATAATTGAAGCGCTGAGCTGCTGCCTTTTCCTTTGAGAAGAGCAAGGGATGCTGCCAACTCCCTGAATGTTTTCAATCTGGCAACCTGCCTCCTCCGTCTACTAAATCATGCAACAGTCCACTCAGTCTGTCAGAGGCGCTCTGAAGCTGAATCCGTTCAATTAGAAGAGCTGCAAAGTGTAACCAAAACACCCCGATGTTCTCAGACAGCTGCTTGAGCCAAAGCTGCTTCTCTTTCTACATATAATTCATTACAGCTGTCTATCAGCATGAAAATAATAAACTTAGCAGAGTGAAGTGAAATTCTAGAGCAAGCGTGGAGGTTTTAAAGAAAAAAGTCTGCATTGATTTCTATTATGTTGATTTAAATTAATGGGATTTCTGCTGAAGTTCACTGTGAAAAAAATGCAGTTATATATAACATAAATATGCATAAATCTGCAAAATATCCCTTTAATACTTCCATTGGAAACTTTGAGTAGATGCTTTTATTAATATGAATCAAGAATTAGTTACCTTTTATGCTTTACCCCTCAAAAACAAGCATTTAAAAACTAAAAATGTCAAACCCTCTGCATATTTGAGGTAAATTCTACGCTCAATAAATTACATTGCACATTGTTGAAATTAATTAATACAGCTGATTCTGGTTTTCCTTCAGTCAAACCATTCTGTTCTACAGAAGCTGTTTCCATGCATGAATATTCAGACTGGCATTTCTTTATCAAGACTAAGAAAAGTTGTTTATCTGCAACATTTCCTAGTTTTCTTGAGTTTTCTGAATGTTCTGATCGAGGAGATGTTCTGAAGATTTTCCTGAAGTGTGTCACTGAGTATTAAAGCTGATGCATGTTTGGGATCAAACAGAAGAACATCTGTGAAATGTTGCAGCCTGATTTCACAGCTCGTGCTCTCTGAGCCGGCATTAATCAGACTTACAGAACAAACTGTTCTCACTTCCACGCGGGGCGCTTCGTCTGCTCGGTTCACGGTGAACAGAAAACTCCCACATCCTGACCAGAACTGGACCAGTTTACAGAGAAGCTGTGAATCTGCTGCTTGTTAGTGGGAAATGTTTGGGAGCTTTCAGCTAGCATGAATGCAGCTTCTGGCGGCCATATTGGACCATTTTCTGTATCAAGAGATTTACTTTGTGCTCTGTTTGGGATTTGAGGACAGGTTGACAGTTGTCTGTTAGAGCTCTGATTTTAATGTGGATGTGAATCCATCCATCCATCCATCCATCCATCCATCCATCCATCCATCCATCCATCCATCCATCCATCCATCCATCCATCCATCCATCCATCCCAGGAGGAAGCATTAAAGCATCTCGGTTTAAAGCTGCAACCCGCAGTTTTCCCCTTTCAAGAATTTTGTTTGAATTTTTAGAAATCCATATCAGTGATAGTGCAATACATCAGTTTTTTAATGTTAAGCCCCCTCCCCGTCCCATAGAGCCCCACACAATTAGAACTGAGCGCCAGTCAGCATTAGCCAATAGCATTAGACATCCACTTACGTATGTCAATCACAGAGTGTTTGCAGAAGTACCTAGACTGGTGCATTGTTGGCGACATTTCTTATGGACGAGTAAGTATTTAAAATAAATATATATATGAATAAACAGGCTAACGTGAGAATGATGATTGTAAAACAAAATGTTTTAGCCAGCTAGAGGTGGGTGTTCATGAACAAAGGCATTGGTAATTCAGCTGTGAACACGGAAGTAGGCAAGTGGCTACATTTTTTCACCTCTAGATGGCACCGTCTGAAAAAAACTGCAGAGCGCAGCTTTAATATTATGTCAAATAAAACATTAGCAGACATTCCAGCTGTTAAGGTTTCAGGACCTTGTTATATTTATTTAGCTATTTTGAACTTAACTTTTAGGGTTTTGTAAATCCAACTTTGCCTGTGGCGTCGTGTCACAGGAAACAGGAAGTTGTAATATTTGCTACCTCCATTTCCTGTTTGGTCTTGTTGTCAGAAATCAGCCTTAACTTGAGCCATAACTGAACCTTTGTGGTAAGTTAGCAAAATTTGCATTTAAAATGATCAAATTGAATCATTTACAGACGTTAGCATAGAGCTCTATCTTTAGCATGTCCATCTGTTTCTGTAAACTTGTTAGCAGGCTAGTTAAATAGCTTTTATTTTTCCTAAATGTTTATTTAATTTAATTAGAATCATTTGTTGAACCATATGTGGAAATGTATGCATTTTATTTCTGTTTATATTTTTTCTTTGCTGTACAAAAATCTCATTATAGTTCATGAAGAGTAAAGTTAGCTGTCATGTAGCTGCATGGTTAGGCTAATGCTAACACATCCTGTCCTCATGGCTTTTGTTATAGGTGTGCAAACAATTCTGCAGACTTTTTATGCACACATTTAAGTTTGGTATGCAATGGTTAAACCAATTTTATTGTCTTTTTTATGACTAACAAGCTAAATATTAATAAGTAGCTAAAGATTGCTAATGGTAGAAGTTCTACAACAAGGACTTGATATCTGACTTAAGTGTTTTTACAAGCATCTGTAGTTTACTGAAATCTACATTTATTGGTTGTTTTCAGGCATGTAGTTCAAAATGATGCAAATCAGGGGAAATCTGATTTAATCAAAACTATAAATAAATAAATTGTGTTGGTTTTATTCAGGATTGAGTGAAATCAAAGTAAACTCTGCTGTTCTGGAGTTGTTTCTCAGATCAGCTACATGTAGATTAACCTGCTTCTTTTATCTCGATAAAAGTAAAATCACTTTAACGCTCCTCGATTTGCCCCGACAGGTTGTGGTTAATTACAAGAGTCGGACCAGGATTTTCAGAGTAAACACATCATTTTTTCTGTTCATTTCAACCAAACATTGTTTTTCACTTTTATCTCATTTTAACATGCGAAGAAGAAACTATAATATCAGATTTTCACTTCTTTATGTTTCCGTTTATACGGCAATTTTTCTCCTTTGACGGAGGCAAACTTCTTCAAACCTCAAGGCAGCCATTTTATACAGACCTGCATGTTAGACAAATAAAAAGCAGATCATAAAACACAATCGCAAAATGGGCCCATAGCAGGGCTGCGTTTGGCACACGGTCGAGGTTTCAAAGACTCTATCTTCCACTCCATCACCGACTCCTGCCAATAATCCCTCATCCTAAACCTCCTCGGTTCAGATCCACGCCGCTGAGACAGAAGACTCTCAGAGCTATCGAGTCCTCCGTTTGTGTGACTTCCAAAGGAATTGAGATCTCGTCTCTGTGTCTTTCATCAAATTTAATTAAGGCGGCACCACGGCGACTCAAGAAGAGAGAGGAACGTGTCTCGTCAGCTCTAAATGTAGATTACAAAGTGAAACACGTGGACTCGTAAATCTGATCTAAATGAGCGCCGTGTCATAACCGGTGTTTGTGTTCTTCATGGTCCGTGTCGAGGTTTGTGTTCCCAGCTGTGTTTGCATGCTATCAGCCGTTAGTACTGTAGTTAGTAATACCTTCCCTTTTTTTGTCCGATTTGAAACACACACACACACACAGAGGAAACACACGAATACCTGAGCTGGTGTCCACAATTAAACATGGGACATTAGTGAGGTGTTTAACATAAACCAGTAATCAGACTAATGATAAATCAGTGACGTTAGAGCAGAATGAAGCTGAAAGAAGTAATATTCATTAATATGAAGCCTTAATGTTTCAAACAGTTCAGTCACATGACCTGTGAAACTGCTAATTATGACAAACTGATCAGATATTTGCTTCATATGATGGGTTTTTATTGGCAGAAGTAGCTCTCTCCCTGCATTTTTCAATTTATTCAACATATTTTATATTTTCTCAAAAAAGGACGTTTTGTCATTTTAACAGACAAAGAATAGAGGAATGTTTAATAAATACCTGTCAGTCAAAAGGAATTGAGTTCAGCTTGTTTGGCTGTTGACAGGACAGCATTCACAAAAGAGTTTCTGAAATGTCTCGAAACGTTCTCAAGGGCTCTTCATGTGAGTTGCAAGGCCTCACGCTCTGATTTGCAGGACTTTTGAACATTTTTTTTAACAACCACGAAGCTTATTTTCTCTTAACACAGTCACAGAGTCATTGTGGGAGTCTGGAACCTGTCTCCAACCCTTCTCTGTTTAGTTTCTGTGAATCAGAAGTTATGAAAAATGTGAGAAATTCTGGTGGCTGTTACTGACGGAAGACAAAAAATAACAATCTAAGGTTCCGGGATTGACAAAATTATGAATGAAATTAGAGTAAATTGTGACTAAATTGCAACAAGATAATTTGCACATTATTCACTCTGTGTTTCTAACTGGAAATTTGTGTATTTTTTCTCAATTTTTTATCTCTAACTAGTTGCCAACAGTTGCTACTCAGTGAGATCTAGACTTTAACCTCCCATCCAATTTAGTACTTAAAAATTTGCACAACAAAATTTCCCTCAAACAGTCCTGGAGTCTCCATAATGTCTGGAACTCTTCCTGATTTAGTTTCTGTGAGTCAGGAAGTGTGAGACAAATTTGGGAGGCGTTGGCAACCAAATGAGACGCAATTAAAACATTTTGACTAAAACGTGACTCAGAAACTACAAAACAGCATTTCAAAGAGAGTTTCCAAAATGTCTCAAAATGTTTGCAAAGATTCTCTATTTCATCGTTTGACTTGTAGGGCCTCGCTCTCGTGTTGCAGGAATAGAACGTCCACGTGACAAACTTTGTATTAAATTAGTCACAAAGTTGTTGCAGGTATCTGGAAGTTTTTTAGATTTATTTGGAGTCAAAAAGTGGGAAAATGTGGGACAACTTTGGGAGGAGTTGAAGATCAAATTGCAACATGGGTTTCCACCAATTTGATGAGATTCCAACTGAAATTTGCATTTTTTTCCACAATTATGCTTAAAACTGCTATAATTCCATCCCTTTTTTTTCAGAAAATGATTTTAGATTTGCATATGTATTATATAAATGTTAAGTAAAGATACCAATAATGAAAGTGTCTGCAGATGTAGATTTATTGGATTTTTCTTGCAGAACATCCAGAATGACGTGTTATCTCTGAGACGTGTGTGTGTGTGTGTGTGTGTGTGTGTGTTGGAGTTAATTGATGTCAGACTTGTTCCTGATGGTTTGAGGTTTGTTGTGTTTGTGATCAGCTGATGCTGGAGCTTAATTCACCTCTCAGATGTATCCTCAACAGTTCACAGAAAGTTCAACTCTGTAAAGTTTTCTTTTCTTTAATCACTTCACAGTTCCTCGATTTAGTTCTGTTGATTTGTCCTGATTGCTTTCTGCACTTTCTCCTCTTTTCTAATGCGATTTAGTTCTTTAATGGCAAAGCAGCAGAGTGCTTTTTTAATATCTTAAACTGTTGAACAAACATTTGCTTTAATCGAGTTTTATGCAAATGACAACGCTGGAGAGAAAGCAAAAGAAGAGTATTAGAAGATGACGGGTAAACACTGGACCAGGTAGATGTCTTATCTGTCTCCTGAACTCCAGTTAGACCACAGAGAGTTATCCGTCCATGTCAGGTTGGGATCTGGGCTCGATTTGGTCCCCAAAGCCCTCCAGGGATTATTCCAGAGCATCCTCATCCCTCCTCTTTGTCTTGCTGTCAGCTCAGCCTTAGCGAGCTCTATCTCTTGTGTCAATCAATAGAATTGCAGCTTTGAGCCCACCACTAGCAGCTCTTCTCTCCCAGTGTCCCACTCCATCCTCCTTTCCATCTGTCTGCGCCGGTCCCCGAGGCCCCCGGCTTCTAACCGGAGCCAGACGCGGTCCAACATCAATCAATATCTCTGCAGGGCCTCGCTGGTGAGCAGCGCAGAAAGCTGACTGGAGCCAAGGAATATTTCTGAGAAAGTTCTGGGAATGGAATGAAGTATTCTGAAGGGAAAACGCTTTAATTAACTACTAGTCGTTTTCCAGGTTTCAGCTCATTAACTGCAAATTAAAGACATGTTTACAGGACAGGCCGTCAGTTTTTAAACTGTTTTCTTATTTTCTAGTACAAATTACACAGAGATCTCTTTAATACAGGAAGTCCTCCAGTCCAAACCCTTAAACTCAACCCAAGGTGTCCCATATTCCGCAGGTCAGAACCAACCTATCAGTCAACCTCAGCGCTCCATTAGTCGAATCCCCTCCCCCCCGTCCTGCCTCCAGACCCAGAGATGAGGGTAATAACTCCTCCCTGCTTTCTGCAGACTTTTCACTGACATTTATGATCGGATTCAGCAGACAGAACCTGATTGCTCAGGAAAGCATGAAAAACCTTCAGACTCGTCTCTAAAATTCTGCTGTAAATCAGCGTAGAGTGGGAGATGTTTTAATCTGAAGGTCTGAGCTCGGAATCAAGAGATGAAGCTACAGAGGAGGATGCTGCCCACACAGAGCAGACGTTCAGTCAGCTACCTGCAACAGCAATCTGTTCTCACCACACACTGTTTAAGGCAATTTATCTTATTTCTTTGTCTATAAAAATCTACAAAACTGCTTTATTTTGAAAGGAAACAAGCGGGTTCTCAGTTGGATTCCAAGGTAAACTAGAACAACATCGGTTCAAACGATGAAATAAAAGAAATTATTTTACTTTGTTTTAATTTCAGTTTTTTTATTTTGAGGTATTTATTATTTTTATTTGTTTGTTCATGATTCCAAGACTGCTGCAATGTTTTTTTTCTCTCTAAATTTGGTTCAGTCTCTGCTTTTAATCAGAAACAGAAACATAAAATATTCTTTGGATGAATTCACACCATTTCCAGCCTGTCATGCAAGAATTCAAATTTTATGCATGATTTCTTGTGATTTTGCAACCTGTAACCACGCATGAGTTGACTCTCAGCTACTAAATTACAGCTAAATATCTGTAAATCCAAGTCAGTTGGAACTAGGGCGATATGACGAAATATTTCATCTGGATGATAGAAAATGTCTGTCGTCAAATAAAAAGCTCTAATGTTTACGCCACGGTAAGGAGTTTTACAGCAGTGATTTATGTCATAATGCATTTTACGGCATGCCCATGCACGCAAAACATAAACAAGCATGGAGGCAGACGGCAGCAGATAATAATTCAGCCTAGTGACCTCAGTAAACATATTGACTGCAAGGGAAATTAAAAAGTAACACGAAGGAATTACATGTACTATTTTTAACTCGGGACTACTTTTATGACAAAGAGCAGCTGTAACCCTCCGCTGAACGGCGCAGCTCCGGTGAACAGCGCAAGGACATGACGCATGGCCCCAAAGACACCTACTTCCGTAAACACGTATTCACACACGTTTGCAAACCGTGCGTCATGTCCTTGCGCTGTTCACCGGAGCTGCGCCGTTCAGCGGAGGGTTACAGCTGCTCTTTGTCATAAAAGTAGTCCCGAGTTAAAAATAGAACATGTAATTCCTTCGTGTTACTTTTTATTTTCCCTTGCAGGCAATATGTTTACTGAGGTCACTAGGCTGAATTATTATCACCATTTAGTGAGTTTTATGGATGCTTTTTCTGGCAATGCTATCTGGTACCATTCACTTACAGTGTTTGATGCTAAGCTAAAGCAAAAAGAGTACTACCGGATCAGGAAAATGGCTGGGCTGTTTACAGATAGTTTTTGCCCACTGATCTAACTCTGAGGAATATGGCAACAGACAAAAAATAACTTGGTGGTGGGGTATCCCTTTAATCCAGGGTCAACAGGATGACCAGCTAAACCAAACCGAGGAGCTTGAAACTAAAAGAGACAACTTCTGTCTCATGGATGTGGTTTAAATATAACAAGACCGACGTGGACCAGATAACAGCTGTTTGTAAAGTTTGCCGGCTCCCGGTCCCAACAACGGACTCCGACGCCACAAATTTATTTTATCACCAAAAACCACGAAAAAGAATACAGACAGTCAACGAGCAAAAGCTGAAAAAGAAGCGCCGAATGTTGGCGTAAGCGCTCATAACAAACACCAGAGGCAGACGCTGCAACAGTGTCGTCACACACCGCGTAGCTCTTAGCTCCAGAGGCAGATTACTGCTGCTGTTACCAAACACGTCTGTAAAGATAAGTGATCTACACGGTGGAGAAACGTGAGTTTAGTGAGTTACACTCGATTTGAGATATGAACACATTATAAAGTCATGTTACCTGATATGATGCATGTCGGACCACAGTGGAGGGGGAGGTTCGCAAGGGGATGCTCTATGTTTTGTATCATTATTGGGATATAGAAGGAGCTATATCGGGATATGAAATTTTGCCCTAGTTTGAACCATTTTTTATTGGTTAATGTTGATTTGCTGTGGCCATCTTGAATCGAAGTAGCAGGTGATGAATTAGATGTGAAATGTTACATTTTTTACACACTGTTTGTAGGCGTTTCTAAAACTTTACTTATAATCCAAATAGATCTTTCATGTCATTTTATTTGGTTGTAATCTGTGTGTTCACCAGCAGATGGCACTAAATGCTTCAAACTGACCCTTTAAAAAATGACTTTAAAACGGCGTCTCACTAAGAAAGTTCCCCTGAAGGGGTGAAGCGATGAATCAGTTTTAGTCGAGTCATGTGACTTTTCTAACCAACCTCCTCCAGACCTCACACTGAAGATAGAAAACTGATGCTGTGACCCTAGAATGAGCTGAATGTGTGACGCATCAGTAAAACGAGGCTTCAGGCTCACATCAACACAAACTGAAGTGAACTGCAGACTCAGACGTCCACTCCAGCTTTGTCCACTCCTTCATGTCCGCCTGTCTGGCTCCACCGGACGGACGGACTTTACATCTGAATGCCTCCTGTCACCAGTCGGTCTACGGCTCACAGCCAGATACTGGCAGAGCAAAATGGGACGTGGCGGGCGTCCACTGTCCCCAGCCACAACAGAGCCACAGTGAGCGTAAGACAAAGAGGGCAGACCTGGTGTCAGCAGCGCTTTGTGACAGGCCAGATGAGGACACGGCTCTAAACTCCAGATAACCCCCTGGAAAAAAGTCGCCAGGGTTCAGAGCCAAGACGTACATCATCCCACAACACGGAGGATGACTGGACTCACCGAGGAGGCGAAACGGACAAGACTGTCTAATATCAGCTGTTTTATATCTGTGCAATTAAGTACTTCTTTAAGCAGAAAAAATCCAAAAATTTAGACTAAATTTTAAACTCTAGTGTATTATTGTTGCTAGTTAATTGTATTTACTCTATTTTTTAAATACAAATATTTTACGTACACTGCAAAAACTGATTTCTAAGAAAGTAAAACAGCCTTGTTTTTAGACATTTTGACTTGTTTTTGTCTAAAAAGAAAATATATTCTTACAGCCCTACTTGAAATAGGACAAATCTCCTTAAATATGGTCAAATTTTCTAGATTTGAGCAAAAATAAATAAATCTGCCAATGAGGTAAGCAAAATTTTCTTGGCTAGATTCCTTAAAAATAGCAAATTGTTCTAAATGCAGAAAATGTTGCTATTTTTAAGGAATCTAGCCCAGTACATTTTCCTTACCCCATTGGCAGATTTTTTATTTATTTATTTTTTTGCTTAAATCTAGAAAATTTGACCATATTTAAGAAGATTTGTCCTATTTCAAGTAGGGCTCTAAGAATATATTTTCTTTTTAGACAAAAATAAGTCAAAATGTCTAAAAACAAGGCTGTTTTACTTTCTTAGAAATCAGTTTTTGCAGTGTAAAGGCGAAAAAAATCAACATTAAATTTTTTATCTAGTTTAACTAAAATAAAACAAAATTTTTTTTTTTTTTTTAATTTAATGAAAAATATAAAGAGTACAGTTTATTCCAAACTAATTGTTTACTATTCTAAATTTGCTGAAATCAATTATCGGTAATAAAGATTTAATTAATAAAAACATTCATATTATTTAAAATGATTTAGAATATAAATTTTAAAAAATTTAAGTTTATAAAAAATATTAGAATATCATTATTTATTAATAATTTATTTATTGTGATTATGTTCCTTAATTTTGACTAATAAAATATTTAAAAAAATAACTAAATATACATTTAAAAATGCAAAGTATTGATGGAAAATCCACTAAATTATTTTTTTTCAAGAATAGAAAAAACATAAAATGACTTCCAGATTCAGGCTGCATTTCTGCTTCTGAGGCATCATTTAAATTTTGAAAAGTAAAACAACAAGTGATGCAGAAATAGCACCTTACTGTAGTGAAACCTCCACATCCAGCAGCTCATCAGAGTCTCACACCTCCCACACTGCTGATTATTCCTGACAGCCCCTTGATTACGTCTCCAACTTGAGAAAGAAAAATCCAGTTAGAGATATTCTTGTAATTTTTCTTTTCTTCCTCGGCCTCTGAGCCGTTGATGGGAGCTGACAGAACTGGGACTGCAGCTTCGACGCGAGGAGGCCGAGCACCTACGAGCCTAAAACCGTTGATCCGTCTCATTATTTCAGACGTCGTTTCTGCTGTTTAACACTAAAAGCGGCGCTGGTACCGATTCTGAAGCTCAGCATTTCCTTTAAATTTTACAAGAAAAAAAAAAAGGCTGATGCTCATCATTCAGATCAGTGGATAGAACTGGTAACAAAATGAGTCCCAACGCTCATTTCTGTATGCTAAACGCAGGATTTAGCACCAGAAAGGCCTGAGGATCCACAGGAAACCTGATTATTCTGCTCCACGCGTCGACTGAAAGACCCGAATTCAAATCAGACAATTACAACAAATCAGAGGAAATGCTTCTATGGTCGCTATTTCAGAAAAAATAAAGATTTACTGCATTTTTGTTGCAACAATAACTGTAAAATAAGGTTTGTGCTTATCATCCAAAACAGCTGATTTAGAAATGATCCTTCGGTTTTGATTCTAATCTGTTGAATCCATTTGTCACCAAACTGGACTCATTTTAGTTGAATCTGTTTTAAGGATGCCGTATTTAAACAACCCCGTCCTGTTTTTATTTATTCACTTTACCCAGTTGGAGACTCATTTATTTTACTACATCTAGGGATGCACCGATACCGATACTGGTATCGGTATCCCGGTATCGGTTAAAGTTACCCGATACCAGTGGCTTTGCTGTTTGTGGCTTGTGATTTCTGTTGTAGTTTCCTATATTGAACACTAGGGGGAGCTATTGAGCTAAAGAGGAACAGTGTGGGTTGAGAGCTGGAGATGGTGCCAAATAGTTCATTTAATTTGGTTAAAATGTGGAAAACTGCAATAATTTCACTGTGAAATCACAGAAAATTGTTACTTTTCACCTTATATTTTAGTTTTGTGATCATTTTTTAATATATATATTTTTTTTATGTAACTCAGTCATTTGTTGTAAAAAGCAGAGAAGAAAAAATAAAACCTGTATTCCAATTTGTTGCATTTTTGTGTGTGGTAGAAGTATCGGTACTCGGTATCGGCGAGTACTCAGATTTAAGTATCGGTATCAGATCGGTTTTGAAAAAAGTGGTATCGGTACATCCCTAACTACATCAGTGTTTTATTGTATTAGTTGTATGAAGCCTGAGAGATCTTTCTAGAAAATGAGACCTCATGTCTCAATGAGTCTTAACTTTTATAAATGAATGAATGAATCAAGCTTTCTGTATTTCTTATTTCAAATTTAGTTGTTTTTCCATTTTTCAGCATCTCAAATTTTGTCAGTTTTGTCAACAAAATATAAACAACAAGTGATAATGTTTAATGTTTGATGTTTGTTAGCAAATGATCTGATGGATACAACCTCAGAATGTAACCACTGGATAAACATCTACAATTGATTACCTTTTGGGGTCAGCCATTTTTAAAAATGGCCGCCACGGCTGATCAAACCTACCAACACAAAAATGTCTCTAACTCAGTCAGCTTTTATAGACATTGAGCTAAAACTGGGCGTGTTTGTCGCTGGGAGTCGTGTGAGTCACATGACCAAAAATAACTATAACTCATCATTTCTTAACAAAAAGGGCTTTAATTTAAAACCATGAAAAATGGCAGCAGATTTGCATTCCTTCTAGGAATGATGTGACTTTAACTTTTATTGTTCGTCCATTAGCTTGGCTTATTCTGGCTCATCCCTTTAGTTATGGCTTCGGCTCCATTATCAACATTATTGCTGCCATTAACTTCAAGAATGTGATCAAAACATCTCAAACATGGAGAAGGACCATAAGGACCCTCAGGAGGAGGATCAGGGGTCCGCCGTCCAAACTAGCTCACATTAATGAAGACTTTAGTCCCGCCTTTTTTCATGTATTTTTCTAAATACTGCATCGCTTTCCTCTTATTTTAACACAGATAAATATGATTCATTTTCCAGCATGCGTCAGATTTTTGTTGAGGCAGAACTGAAACAAAATGGCTGCAGCTCACCTCACAGCAGCCTGCAGGATAAACTCCTATTGAGTTTTATACATTCCTATAACTCGAACTGTGTTTCTGAATTTTAGAGCGTTTTGAAGTGATTTAGCAGGATTTGGTGTTCTGTACAATCAAATAATAAACACAAAGTCCTAAAGCAGGAATAATAACTCAGTTATTTATATTCTAAGTCATTATTTATAATGATAACATGTGACGATTATATAATATTGCATCTATTTGTCTTCATGTGTGTTTATTAGAATGAAAATACTCTTGCAGTTGCACCTAATCAGTTTATTTGTCGATAACAGGCGCTAGCATCCTTTCTGAGTCAAAACTGCGATTTGATTGGCTATTAAAATCTCATAAATGTCAACATGTTATCACCGTCTGGCGTGCTGTTCAGATGGAATCACAGAGACGAGGACAGGCGGGCGGATTGTCCCTTTATCTGCCCTCACCCAATGATTAAACATCCACCAGGACGACTGAGTGGATTTGGGATTCAGCGCAGAGCAAAGCCGAGATTGCCGAGTTCATTCCAGCCCCACCGGGGTACGTATCAGATAATGTTGTCGCTTTGGGTCTGAGCTGTAATTTCCTGGAAGACGAGGCGCGATGTGACAGATGGCGCTCACGGTGAAAGAGCTGCCGAGGACGAGGACATGTTGCATCGCCATCAAACCTCCAGTAGCACAGGGGGAGGGCGGAGATGCCGGGGGAAGATTTTATTCTGCTGCACTTTTGCTGCAGAAACACCAACTGCAGGTCAAAGATGAGTTTATGGTGCAGAAACTCGTTTAAAGCTGAAGCTGAGCTCTGTGTTTTGCAGATTAGACGTCTGTCTGTGTCGCTTGGAAGACCTGCTAATGCATTTTATGCTTTTTATGGACACTAAAACAAAGGGGGAAAAAAGCTGAGTTTCTTGCAGAAATGCTGCTTGAATGCTGAATGAAACGGCTGAAACCTGCAGGAGACCTGAGCTGATTTTGAGCTGTCATTATTAGCTAGGTGTTAGATGAAATTGCTCTGTCTTGATATATTATTTGTATCTGTACTAGAAAAGGTGTGGGAGTAATAAGAGTTTGTTTACAGCCAAAACTCTCAGAGTTGATGAAACATCCTTGGAGGAGAGAAAATCTAGAAATGTCCTGAAAAATGTTATAAAACGAAAACGGGTCAAATCTGTTATTTTGATTTTCGATATTAATTTATTTTGGTTTATGTTTCCCTTTTTGAATGTTTGTCCTTATTTTTGAATTCTGTTGTTTTTTTCTTTTATTTTGTGATTTTCTTTCATTTTTTTAAACATTTCTACTTTCTAAATGCCAGTATTTTTATTTTTGCTATTTATTTAGGTTCCTTTTGTTACATGTTTGTACATTTTAGGCTGTAAAAAATGTGTAACTTTATTCTCTTTTACTTTATAAACATTTTTGTAAAAGTTTCAAGTTTAGGCTGCAAAGCAAATGATCAAATATGGTCACTCGCTCTAATAAGAGTTAAATTATTTGACATTTGTTTCAGTCAATGAGCCAAAACTTTCACAAAACGCGAAACATCGTTTAAAGTATAACAGTTATTAATACCTAAAAGTAGGGATGTCCCGATACAACTTTTTCACTTCCGATACGATACCGATATTGCAGCCTTCGGTATTGACCGATACCGATATCAATCCGATATAATGCATAAGAAAAAGACATAAGAAAAAATGACCAACTGCTTCAATTTGAGTGTTCAGAGTTTCATCCACTGCCCAAAAGAATGAGATCATTGCTCTTAGTGACCATAAAAAACAGTACAAACAAAATAAACATAACTTTAACAACAAGCCGACAACAAATAATAGTTGGTTAACTAAAAGGACGACTACAATTCCTGCTTTTAATACAGACTGCTGATATCGGAGATTTTTGATGAAGTCCGATATAATCCGATATCGTATTTTTGGAGCCGATATCCGATATTCCGATATCGATATCAATATCGGGACATCCCTACCTACAAGCCGTAGCTGAGTGTTTTCATGTTTAATTTGTTGAAATGGCTGAAAAACTAAAAGAAGACGAGGTTCAAAAAATGTCCGAAAAATAAACCCAACAGGATTGTTATCATTTTAAAACTGACTCAGCATTTGGACTTTTACAAAAAAACGCTGCAGAAAGACATCGTTTAAGATCGCTGCAAAAATGAGTGAAAACACTTCAACCCTCGTGATAATCAAAGGACATTTTATGATCTCTGTGATGTTTCTCATGAAGAACTGCACAAAAAGACCGTCAGAACCAAACTGTGAGGAGAATAAATTACTCGTCCTGCAGCTCTTTGTAACCCATCTAATATAAAAAGAGTTTACAGTCATTTAATACACAGTCAGACTTCCTCGAACAGGAAACTGAAACCGTCCACTTCCTCTTTCCTGACAGGCCAGCAGCATTCTGCAGCGACGGACACCAGAGGCCAACGGCAACCTGAAAGTCGAACGTGCAACAGGACATGTTTCTGGTTTCTCCTCAGAGATTTAAACACAACATTTAATATCTAAACCTCCACGCTGCTGCAGCAAAGAGAGGCCAGTTTCCAAGAAATGCACCTCCTTGTTTTACACTCCGTCAGGACAAATCAGGAGCTTTTACCTTCAACATCTGCTCCTCCTTAGGCAGAAACTCCACTAATTTGCATGCTTTTGTTACAGTGCAGTAAAGCAGTAAACACTGAAATAGCAGCGTAAAAACAAGCAACCGCAGCAAGAATAGTAGATGTGAAGCTGTGATCTTATCACTTCCTAAAATGAAACCCTGCAAAAAATAAACTCAGAGTGCAGAGAAAAGGCTTTAAAAAGCTCAGAGGTGTGAAGAGCAGTGGCAGTTCAGAGGGGGGGTTTAAATACACCGCCACCATCAAACAGAGTCGATGTAAACCGTCTCCAGCTGGATGCTTCGGCTTCACTTCATTAACAGCAGAGGTGTTTACGTATTCATGCCATTAGTCATTTAATTATGTTAGGAAATCATCCGATGTTACAGAATTTCACATCACTGTTTCCTGATTTCATTTAAACCATTACGAAGCTTCCATTACAAACATCATTAAATATAAACATCGTTCGTGGTTTCTGTCGCGTTTCAGGCTGATTTGATGAGTTTTGTCTGAGTTTGCTGGTTGTTTGACCCTGGAGGTTCAGGAGGATCATCACAGACTCAGAACCTCTTTGGAGGCTGGAGGATAAAATTCTAGTTTGTCTTCTTCTGTTTTCTAAAATTTATTTTTGTTTAAATTATTATTATTATTATTATTATTATTATTATGCAATGTTTTATCATGTTTCCTAATTAAAATACTATAATTGTACTGTTTCCTTTTAATTATCTGAAATAAACCAAAGTTTGAGAGACCATAAATGGTCAAAAACAATAAGATTCATTTGATGTTTCTAGATGTTCTGTGACGTGTCACCTGACCAAAGTTTATTCATGTGCAGAACTGTTGCATTATGGGTCATATCCGACATGAACAGAGACAAAGAGCACACACTGTAATTCATTCAGTCATTGTTTATGATGTTTATTGTCTACAAATATAAATATGAGTTCGCATTTCATCATTTTAAGAAAGAAATTCTAAATACTTTTTCATATTTTTAAGAAACAAAGCCATAACTGAAATAACTGTGTTTGTATCTCATATTTCTGACATAGATAACTAATCTATGTCTATGAGATAAATGGAAATATTTCATATTTTTGAAAAACTATGTCATATTTATGAGAATTATGACATAGCTAGATTGTTAATTTGTCTACAAGATAGAATAAAACCTCTTTTAATACATTTTTGACAAATGAGGTCATAATTATGAGATATTTTTCTCATAATTATGACTTAAAACTTTTGATATTAAGCATGAAGCTTAAGAAAAGTGAAGTGTGTAAAATCTGAGCCCGAGTGTCTTTTATTTTGTAGTTTTCTCTAAGAAAAGTAAAAATCTCAAAAATGTCCTCCTGTCTGACGTGTGGCTGAAGTACAATTAATTCAAAATGTCTTTAAATTCTCTACTTTGCCAGTCACTTGTAGCAGATTATGTTACGAATGTAATGTTAGATGGTTATAAAATGACAGTGTTGGATTTTGATTGGATGAAATTAAATGCTGGCGGTGCAGACGTGAGTTCTGGTGATCAGTTAGACCTCAGAGTGTCATGAATGCCGCTCACATCTTTTTAGCTCAAAGTCTATACATTTGACTGAGTTATGTTGACGTTCATTTAGCTTTTTTTTTTCCTGAGACTTTCAGTAAAGTTCATTAGTGGTTCTGAAGAAATCGTGTTAAAAAAAAAACACAAACTTTAAAACTTAAAAAAATAAATGCTGTTTTACAGTTTTGAGCTTTTATTTTGACAGTCATATCTTTTTAAACTCAGCTGATATCTGATGGGTGGGGCTGCATCTCTACAATGACCAGATTAAAAAAGATCAATTATAACTAGGGATGGGTATCGGTATCGGTCTACCGATAATATCGGCCGATATTGGTAATATCGGTAAATATCGGTATCGGTTTTTGTAATGATGACACACATGACCTTTACATACCATGCACATATTATACATCAAACTGCTCGGCTACTTCTCCTCTCTCCCAAAATGTCAAAATATAACCAATCTGATGTATAATTTTTGAGATATTTTTATTTATTTGGCACACATTGCATTAAATACTGTGTCATTTTTTAAAATGAGGACTACCACGCATATATCGGTATCGGAAATTAAGAGTTAGACAATATCGAATATTGGTAAAAAAAAAAAAAAAGCCCATATTAAGCATCCCTAATTATAACCTGTAAAATTATTATTATATTAATCTGTTTAGCGATTGTGTTTGAGCATAAAAATAAAAATGTTCAGAATTTGCACTTTAGCTGGATAAATATTGATATTTATTGTTTTTAGCATTGAATTTGCCTTTTCTTTTAACCGTTAACTGTGTAACATTTATCACTGAACTGTAGGAGAAAAGCAGAAAATGTTTTAAAAGGATGTCCGTGATGACTCAACCTGCAGCCCTTGTCTCACATCGTCCGTCGTCTAGTTCGATTCCACCTCCACTTTTTGTTGTTTTTGATTGTTTTCTGGACTAAAACCAGAAAGACAGCCGAAAAGACCAAACACAATGAACCCAGACTGGACACAACCACAACATTTGGCTTTCTTGCAGCCAAACGTGTGCAGATAGGCTAATTTTGACCCTTTGGACTTGCCATCCATGAGGCATCGCTTTCTGCTCTGCTCTGCTGGATCTTCAGCAGCTTTAATGGATGAGTCATCGTCGTATCTTCTCACCAAGCTGCGGTTTGTCTGCATCCGACAAGATGAAGGAATGCAGTCGGGGATGGGTTTAAAGCAGCCAATCAGCAGTCAGAATGAGAAGGAAAGTTTCTAAACACCTTCCAAGGCAACCGCTAGTGAAGAGATGAATATTTTAACCGAATAAGAAACGCCAAGATCACATCAGGATTATTGTTTCTGATCTTTAGCTGAAACTCAGTAGTCACATATCTGAAAGCATCAAACAGACATTGTGTCTAGAAAGCACAATCTCAAACACATTAGAGATCTGCAACAGGCAGCTCTGCAGCAGATCCACACAGCTTTGACCAAAACAAACTTATAATAATTATATTTATTCACATAATTACAATATTTAGCTTTAAGATTAAGCAGAACTGAACTGTTTCCTGTTAATGTGTTAATTAGTCCTACCTCCAGACAAACTATGTGATGTTTTTTATGAAATCTTCAAGAATCAAATATTTGAAATTATTGTCACTGTCAGGCAAAAACCTCACACCTCCAAAAATGCAGCTTCATCCATAAAACCACCGATAGATGTGAGAGACGACCAAAAGAGCTGATTTATCTAAAAACATGAAAATGGTGGAGATGGAGATATGAAGCCTGACAGCGACGATATTTAAAGTCAATTCTGCACCATTATCTCAACATGAGGGATTCTACAAAAAGATGAAAACGTCCCTGATATTACAGCTCAAATTAAAGACCTGACTTCATAAGGATGAGATGCATCAATCCTCGTTTCCCTTTTCAGAAGATATGAGCAGATTGAGATTTGAAGAGGAGCAGAAAAAGCAAAGAGGTGGACTATCAGTGCTGGTCAACAACAGATGGTGTAATCCAGGACCTGCTGCTGTGGAAGATCATCTCTGCAGACCAGATCCTGAACTGAGATCTTCATTCAACAACAGAGTCTTCAGTCAGATCTGCTGCAACACAGAAGATCCATCCAGTCCATCACAGACCACTAGAAGGTCCTTCCTGTTCACATAGAACAGTTATGACTTTACGAGAAAACTTAAATTAGTTAAACCTCTAATTTCTCTCTGGGATTAATTAATTTGAATTTTTTTTTTATTGATGCAAAATTGTCCCAATGAGCTGATAAAAACAGCACAATACTGACTTCAACACATCGATGCAGGAGGATGTAGATCCAGGCTCCCAAACCCTCCAATCACACAGCTTCCATCACATTAATGACGGAGAGATGGGAACACACACACACACTCTCTCTCTCTCTCTCTCTCTCTCTCTCTCTCTCTCTCTCTCTCTCTCTCTCTCTCTCTCTCATTCGATCCTGCTGCTTAAAACCCTGCACATTATTACTTGAATTATGTTTTTTACTGAAAATTAATCGACAAACAAACGCAAATCGGCCCAGAAAACCTCCTCTTTCTTTCCTCCAGCCTATTGATAGGCAAGGTGGCATCTCGCATCCACACCCTACACCCACAGCGCATGCGTGCCGCGGCAAACAAAGGACCAGGCAATTAACGGACTGAGGACGGCTAATAAAGTTCGGCTGGCTGCAGAAAACGCGTCCACACTGACGCTGCAGCAGAAAGAGTCAAATAAATGTTATATGAGCGGCAAGGGGGGCCGAGGAGGGGGGAGGATGTTCAGGTGCATCCTCATCCCACGCACGCCCCCCCTCAAAACTCCCCCTCTTCTCTCCTCCATCCTCCTCCTCCTCCTCCTCAGTGCAATAAAAGGGAATGTGATATTAATAATTCATCTGCATCGTGACATAATGTGGTTCAGGACGCCGGATGAGAATCAGTGCATGAAGACAAACTGGATGTAAATCAACACGCACACGCACGCACGCACACACACACCCTCCCCCTCTCCTTTAAGCAGCCTCTATTAATTAATGAAATAAATAAATAAAAATCCTCTTTTATTTGGTTTATAATCATAAAAACCATCGAGGTGATGGATAAAGAATAAAACCAGAGGGAGTCCAAACCCATCCTTCACGAAATCAAGTGAGAAAATCTGAGCGCGCGTGTCAGTCCACGCTGTACACACCCCTTTTTGAGCTCGTGCATATTTTTTTGCAAAAGAAAACTGTATTTTTTAAATCTTCTATCACATTTCCAACCATTTTCTTTTAAACTCCCATAGTTTTTGTCAATAAGAAAAACCTCTTTTCTGTCTGATTTGTGCACGCGTCTCCAAACGGAGCGAAAAGCTATTAAAAACCAGACAAAAGGCGTCAAAATGTTCGGCTCCGAAGCCCCGGAGCGCCGCTCCCCGTGGACCGGGGACCTGAGGACCGGCTCGGGTCTTACCGTGGACTGAGAAGTTCCGACCTCCTTCTGCTCCCCTCGCACTTTCAGGCAGCGGCTGCGGTGTCTGTCTGCGGCTTCCCCTGCGCGCTCGGCGGCTTGTGCCTGCTTCACGGTGCGGCTGCAGCTCCGCGATCCTCCGCCTGCGCGCGCACGCACTCTCTGCTGCGTGCACGCGCGAGCATTGTTGCAGAAGCACCAATCTGAAAATGTCCACACGAGGAAGAGGAATTTGGATTTTGGACTGAAGGAGATGCAGCTTCAGGTTGTTTTTGTTGTAACTTTCGATCACACTAAAACATTTTATTTGATCAACATTTAAACAACATGATTCAGTCAGTTTATTCTGAAGGGATCAAACAGGAAGTCTCTTTATTTTCTCCATGGTGGTTGTTTTTTTCTGCAGAGGGATTTTCCCCCTCTTTGATTCTTTAATATTTACTCAGATCCTGAACTGCTCACTGAGTTTTCTCCGTGCACGTTTCACTGAACATTCTCCTCATTCTTTCTGTTTTCTTGTCTCCGCGCGCCCCCTGCTGGTGGAGCTTCTGTTCACACATGCGCGCTCACGTTTCAGGAACCTGTTGGTGAGTCAAAGAGGAAATTCTGCTCTGATCTCGTTGTGTAAAGGTGTTTCTGTCATTTTATTTAAAAACAAACAAACGCAAGTTTCTTTTTTCCCTCCGAGATGAATCAGCTGTTTGTTAAATATAATGAACATATTGGATTTTGTCTACATATGAAGGTAAATTAGGGCCAGAACAGAAACAATGGGTGTCAAATTAAAATAAAGTCAAACTTTGTGTCACAAATTCAGAATCAGCTTATGAGTAATGGTTGATTTCTCAGTTACACAGAACTTCCAAAGAGACAAAAACATAAAGCTCCATAACCAGGGTGCAACATGAGAAAATGCCTTTGACGTGATTCTGGTTAACATTTGTTTATCACATTTAAAAGCAGTCGTGGATAATAAACATGCAGTTGTATTACATTTCTATAATAACTGGAATTTATCTGCTCTACAGGAAAAAGCATCAGTTTTTTGCTAAATGGAACTAAAATGTTCAAACTTCACATTTTTCTCTGCATTACATAAAGTTCAACACCAGGTGGCAGCACGAGCAAATAATTGAAGATTTACATTTTAATTGTCATGAGTAAAAAACGTGTCAGATCATCCTCTCACTGCTTTTATAGGATACAGAAGCATTTTGAACCTCAGACTCAAAGAGAAACATTTTTCTTGGAAGATTTTTTTTGTTCCACTTCTTTGGCTATAGCAGGGAAACAGCTGATGGCTGAACGTCATCATTAAAGTTTGTTGCTTTCAGGTTCAGTATAAAATCACGTACTTGTGGAAAAACATACAAATGAGTCATTACCTCAAGAAGTACTCATCCTGAAACCCCCTGTGCTCAGGGGGGTTGAAACCTGAGGGCTGGTGGAAAAACATCTTAATGCAACAACCATTAAAATCGTCCTCCACTCAGGCAGTGGAGCAAAAAAGTAGTCAGCCAATAGTGCAAGTTCTCCCACTTTAAAAGGTGAGAGAGGCCTGTCATTTTTTTTTAATCATACCTCAAATGAGAGACAAAATGAGAAAAAAATTCAGAAAATCACATTGTCTTTTCTGTAAAGATTTTATTTGCAAATTATGATGGAAAAAAAGTACCGCAAACTGTGGTCCTCCTGAAAATGTGGCTCTCAGTTCATCTGGAAGTGAACCCTAGTGTGAAATGTTGTTCATCTAAAACAACAGCAGAGTCAACAACTCAAACCCAGACAAGCAGAAGGAAACAGAAAAAGTTGTAAAAATGTTTTTGTTGTGAACAAGCTGCTGAAGGAGATGGACTTCTGTATGGGGCGCCAAGTGTAAATTGCTGGTGCACATTATTTAGCAGATATATATTTTTTATATTTAGCTTATTTTTCCTACATTTTCCTACATTTAGCAAGTTTCATCCCATTTAACAATGTTAAAATGTCACAGAATTTCAATTTATCTAAATGTTATATATATATATATATATATATATATATATATATATATATATATATATATATATATATATATATATATATATATATATATATAAATTTAACATTTAGATATAAATTTCACATTTAAATATAAATTTAACATTTAGATATAAATTTAACATTTAAATATAAATTTAACACCTAAATATAAATTTCACATTTAGATATAAATTTCACATTTAAATATAAATTTAACATTTAGATATAAATTTAACATTTAAATATAAATTTAACACCTAAATATAAATTTCACATTTAGATATAAATTTCACATTTAAATATAAATTTAACATTTATATATAAATTTCACATTTAAATATAAATTTAACATTTAAATATAAATTTAACATTTAGATATAAATTTCACATTTAGATATAAATTTCACATTTAAATATAAATTTAACATTTAGATATAAATTTCATATTTAGGCCCTACGATGGACTGGCGACCTGTCCAGGGTGTCCCCCGCCTCTCGCCCCTTGACCGCTGGAGATAGGCACCAGCTGCCCCGCGACCCTCTGTGGAGGACTAAGCGGCTACAGAAAATGGATGGATGGATTTCATATTTAAATATAAATTTAACATCCATCCATCCATCCATCTTCTGTAGCCGCTTATTCCTCCACAGAGGGTCGCGGGGGAGCTGGTGCCTATCTCCAGCGATCAAAGGGGGGAGAGGCGGGGGACACCCTGGACAGGTCGCCAGTCCATCGCAGGGCCACACAGAGACGAACGAGACAAACAACCACACACCCACTCACACCTAAGGACAATTTACCAGCCCAGTTAGCCTGACAGTCATGTTTTTGGCCTGTGGGAGGAAACCGGAGTACCTGGAGAAAACCCACGCACGCACGGGGAGAACATGCAAACTCCACGCAGAGAGGCTGCAGAGCCGGGAAGCGAACCCTTGACCTCCTTGCTGCGAGGCAACAGTGCTAACCAACTGCGCCACCATGCAGCCTAAATTTCACATTTAAATATAAATTTAACATTTAGATATAAATGTCACATTTAAATATAAATTTAACATTTAGATATAAATTTAACATTTAGATAAATTGAAATTCTGTGACATTTTAACATCGTTAAATGCGATGAAACTTGCTAAATGTAGGAAAAATAAGCAAAATATAAAAAAATATATCTGCTAAATAATGTGCACCACTTGGCGCCCCATACTTCTGTTCAGTCATGGCCAATCGCACTTCTTTAAGCATCATTCCTTTAGGGTCAGTGCTCCTTTCAGGCACTAGCGCCCCAAACAGGCAGCTGTTGTAACTGCATAATGTTGGCTTGATCCACTTTAAAGGCTCAGTGTGAGCCAGGAGAAGGGATGGTGTAAAGTTCTGGAGGCATTTCCCACCGACTCCACTGGACTATCCAGGTGTGAACGTTTTATAAACGTTTATGGTGAAAAAGCCCTGTGATGTAAAACTGTCTAAACTATCATCACATGATGCGCTGGTAAATTTAGGAGATTAAAGGGAGTTTAGGAAGTGTTTTTCTGTGTAATAATTATAAATAATTATAGCTTCCTGAACAGCCTCTGTTCAGAGAAAGAGTGTTGCTGCTATCTTAAAAGCACTTTAAGTAATGGTTTTACAGTTAGATCAGAAATAAGAAATGCTCTGATGCTGATGTTTTACTGCCTGTTCTTCCTCTGATTAACAGGATGGTTTAGGAAGCGTTTCATTATCAAACAGAGATGTGATGGAGAGAAGACGTGACCTGAAGCTACAAGAAGAGAAAACATTCTGAAGCATCAAAGCTGAGTTCACAGACAGCTGTTTGGTTTGAGCGATGTGGAGACGAGTGATGATCAGGTAGGAGGTCATTAGTCAGCTCAGCTGGTCTAAAGGTGTTTCTGAAACACGACAGGTGCTGCTTGAACTCAGAGACAACTCATCATTAATTATTATAAATTATGATAAATTTTGCTTTAATTCAATACAAATATAGGATCATCAAAAAAGATGTGAATTTGGCTGTTCATCATATTAAAGGTTTTTTTTTTATCTTCTGGTTGATTTGATTAATTTTTATGCTGCTTCTGCATTCTCCACAAGTTGTAATCTGATTACTTTATCTTCATTCAAAAATGTGTTCATTGCTATGGAAACCCACAAACATTTTGACATTTTACTGAGAAAAAATGTCTTATGTCATTATGACTTAGCTTCAAAAGAAAAGAAAAAAAACATATGTTATGAAATAGTATCATAATTTAATAATAATTATTATTATTAGTGGAAAAATACATATGCTACTATTTTGAGACAGTATCTCAATATTTTAACAAAACATCTCATGGTCATGACTTTACATCTTGTAGTATCTCATTATGATGAGATAAATAATATATATAAATATTAAGATGTTATAAATATCTCATAATTTTGAGATACTAACTCAGAAGTATGAAAAAGTTTTTCTGTTATGAGATATCAATCACATTCACTATCTAATAATTAGGATAATTATAGACTGTGTTCATTTTGAGATGCTATTAGAACGTATCATAATTATGACTTTAAATCTACATTTTTACATCAAAGTGTCAGAACCTGACCTCCATGTTCAAAAGTCCTCACAAGTTTGTAAAGAAATAACACTTATATTTACAAGGCCTAAAAAATGAAGTTTTCTTATAATATTTCCAAATGTTTCTTTTTTCTGTTGATTAGTAGGAATAAACTGAGTTTGTGCAAATTCAAAGACTCGCTTGTTTTAACGGTTAATGGTTAAAACTCGTTCTTTTTACCAGAAGCTGCTTGACTGTGAAGCATTTAAACTTTCCTTTATGTTTTGAGGTTTCTTTCAATAACAAATCCTTTAAATGTTTCCAGGAGTCCTTGAGGATCTGAATCCTTGAAGGACATTCCAGGTCTTCTTGATGACATTTCACAGATATTTAGGAAACTCTGAGCAACAACAAAAGAATTTCCTCCCAGAGAGAGAAACCTTCACCAAAGCTTAAAAAACAACGATTATCAGATTAAAAGGAGGTCAACGCTGATCCCCACCTTCAACTGATAGCTTTGCTTTATTGGTCACTTTGCACACTGAGGAATGTTGATTGCACTTAGAGACTCACTGGAATTAGAGAACGACTCTCAGAGCTTCATCGTGGTTTCAGGATTCTTTTCCATGAAAACAAGAACGTGTGAAATCCTTTTGATAACTCTTAAAAACTCTGAGCCTCCTTTGAGACTTCTGCAGATTTTTAGAACATTTTTAGAACAACCAACTTTAATATTTAGGAAGCAGCTCGGTCTGTTTCGGTTCTTTGAATATAGATGATGGGTTCAGTCTGTTTCCCTTCAGAGTGTTTTAAACAGCTGAAAATGTAGTCCTTTCTGGTTAACTCTTATTTTTAAAATTATGTTTAATATCATTTTAACCTCATCTAGTATTTTTGTATTACCATGTTTAATTATATTTACTATTTGTTCTAAATTTCAGCTAGTTAATAGCTGATTTTGTATATTATAGTATGGTTTACTGTGAATTAACGAGCTGTACTCTAGTTATGTTTGTTGCTCTGTAGTACTTTTGCTTTTACAGTATTTAAAGTGTTATATAAACAAAGTTGGGCTAAATGTGAATCTAAAGCATCCCATTCAGGAGGCACCATGTTGTGTTTTTGGATCCAGAGTCTGGAGATGCTGGAAGTCCCGCCTCACCTTCACACATCATCGCTTTCAAAGCATCACGTAAATGAATAAAACCAAATATAAAAGAAAATTTAAAGACTCAACAAATAACACAAAATGATATGAGGTGTATTTCTTTTTATTCAACATGCTTTCATGAAGGAGGCAGGGCTTAAAGCTCATTAGCCTCTAGATGGCGCTTTGGGTCTTTTTGGCTTGAACTTCTGCTCCTACATCTAGCAGGACGAAATGCTAAATATCTGGTTTCATTTGGGACATACTGGTCAGATTTGACTGTATTTAATTATTTTAGCTTTTTGTAAAGTGATTTTCTTCTATTTAGACACTTTTATGATCTCCTAATTTTACCTACTAATTCCTCTTTGCAAAGATTAGAGGAATTTTGGTAACTGAGAAGAGCTCTGAGAGGAAACATACAATACAGCATGCAAAATAATACAATACAATGCAATACAAATCAATACGATATTCACGATACATTAAAATTCCAGTTCTGTTAACTCAAAGATAATGTTTCTTCATCCTGTTTCGAGGATTTTAGAAATGCTGGAAAATAATCCAACCTTTTAAAGACAACTGGCTCTTAAAATGTTTTAAGGAGATAAGCATGAAGAGGACTATCAGCCAATCAGAATCCAGCTTTAATGCATCATGAAAGCTTGGATCCCAAATGTAAAATGTAATTTTTTAATAGTAAATTGTGAAATCTGTTCAGATGAATTTTTAAAATGTTTTTAGATTTAAGTGGTAAATAAAGTTCTCATAATCTCATTCAACTTCACTCCAGAGGACATTTTCTTTGGTCTTCAACACTGAGAGGAATCATTTTTAATCAACGTTCTCATTTTCTGTTTTACAGTGTATAGAAGCAGAATAATGAGCCTGATTCTCAGATTTGTCAGATGGAGCTGCTGTTATGAGTATTTTACAGGCTAAAACTTGCAGAAGTGAATATTAGTTGAGCATCACTGAAGAGAAGAATCAGTCTTTTACTACCAAAGCTCAAAAAGCCTCAACAGCAAAGGTCAAGAGCCGAGGAGGCGGAGCTGCAATAAGCTTAATGTGGGTTTTAAGAGGTGGGCGGAGCTCCATCTTAGTGCAGTTTGACCCTGAATCCTCAGAGGCTTTAAAGACTCAAGCAAGTGCTGCCGGACCTGTGTCAGAGGTGAAAATTACAGCTCAAGCGTCGCTAAGGTGACGCTATCCAGACAGGTGACCTGTGGAGAGTGGTTACACGTGGAGGACACCTTAAAGCAAAAACCTGGAAGGAATCAGGAAATACCACAGACAGCAGGTCTGGAGACACTTCAATGAGTTCTGTGTGAAACGAAAGGCCTGTTTCTCTGGGATCCTGTGTCCCTTAAAGAGGACATTGACTAATTACACTGTAAAACATATCCTGCTCAAATTAGACCCAGCTTTAAAATTTAGTGAGACTGAATTATTATAGAAAATATTTATTTTCTAACTTTTTATTTATTTTAACCATTTGTCTGGCAGGTCAGCCACTCGACTGAGCCTGTTTTAGTCCCAGTGTCTTATTGAAACATGCACAAATTTAAAACTGAAATAAAAATCTACCAGACCTAAAGACTGTATCAGAACGTTACGGTCTGTATGCAGCTGAGTTGCAATGTGCTTAAATTTTTGGGGGGAAAGAAATTTCTCCAGATGTTCCAAAAATGATTTCAAATAATAATGTTTAAAAATGAGAAATATTTCAAATCTAATCTAAATATCTCAAATTACCTCCGAATGTTGACATCCAGCCCTGCGATGGACTGGCGATCTGTCCAGGGTGTCCCCCGCCTCTCGCCCCTTGACCGCTGGAGATAGGCACCGGCTCTCCCGCGACCCTCTGTGGGGGATTAAGCGGCTACAGAAAATGGATGGATGGATGGATGTTGACATCCAAGTATAAATGTGATGATTCCTACTGTTTATTTAGTTTAAATCTACAACATTCATATTTAGATTTTAACTTTTAAATGTAGGTAAAGAGATTTACATCTAAATATTTAGATTTACTTTTTCATATTTATGTCTGATTCTAAGTATTTTGTTTTAAAACACCATATTTATACATTTAACATTCAGATGTATTGATTCTAAATAGATTCTAAATATTTACATTTAAATGTTTTTAATGTTATTACATTAGTAGTTGAGTCCCATCTGCAACCCATACTTACTGTGTGGAAATTAAACAGTTTGAATATCGGACATGTGAATTTCTAGGGTTATAGAAGTCCTGTAGTTTATTTTAAGGTGAGTTAAATGTTGATTTAGTCCAGAAAAGTTGATATTTTGGTTCTGAAATATTTATTCTATTCAGAAAAAAGGTTAAAATGTGGATAAATTATGTTTAAATGTGTAATGATTATTTGATAATTCGACTTTCCAGGTTAAAATGTGAATAAATTATGTTTAAATGTGTAATGATTATTTGATAATTCGGCTTTCCGAGTTATAATGTGAATATATTATGTTTAAATGCGTAACGATTATTTGATAATTCGGCTTTCCAGGTTAAAATGTGGATAAATTATGTTTAAATGTGTAGTGATCATTTGATAATTCGGCTTTCCAGGTTAAAATGTGGAGAAATTATGTTTAAATGTGTAATGATTATTTGATCATTCGGCTATCCGAGTTATAATGTGAATAAATGGTGTTTAAATGTGTAGTGATTATTTGATAATTTGGCTATCCGAGTTATAATGTGAATAAATTATGTTTAAATGTGTAGTGATCATTTGATAATTCGGCTTTCCAGGTTAAAATGTGGATAAATTATGAAATGTGTAATGATTATTTGATAATTCGGCTTTCCAGGTTAAAATGTGAATAAATTATGTTTAAATGTGTAGTGATTATTTGATAATTCGGCTATCCGAGTTATAATGTGAATAAATTATGTTAAATGTGTAACGATTATTTGATAATTCGGCTTTCCAGGTTAAAATGTGGATAAATTATGAAATGCGTAATGATTATTTGATCATTTGGCTGTCCAGGTTAAAATGTGGATAAATTATGAAATGCGTAATGATTATTTGATCATTCGGCTTTCCAGATTAAAATGTGAATATATTATGTTTAAATGTGTAATGATTATTTGATAATTCGGCTTTCCACAGCCTTGACCCCGAACCATTCCTCGTGCTGTAGACAGAGGTCGTCATGTCAGGACTTTATTCAGCTCCTGGTCCACATGTTGACAGCAGGAGGAGTCAGTGAGACAGCAGGGAGGAGGAGGAGGAAGAGGAGGAGGGGGAGGAGCTTCAGGATCATTGTCCATCGGGTCTGAGTGACTCCCGGAGCGTCTCCAAAGTTTCACCGGCGTCTCGTTCCTTCTCCTCCTGCACCGTTTGAGCGTCTCCCAAACAAAACCGACACCGAACCGGACGCGCTGACGTCACAGACGCAGCTGCGGAGTCCGCGAGGAGATCCACGCAAAAAGTTTTCGTTTCAGGACTTTTGTTTGTCTCCTCCGGATGAAAAAGCCACGAGACAAAGACTAGATAGATGTCCTGCTGTAGCTGCAGTCTGACTCAGTGAGGGACCTCCAGCGGACTGATGACAGGATGAAGAAGAAGATGCTCTGAACTCAGCTGACCTGCATTAACACTTGGAGGGTTTTTAATTGGACCAACTCATGAGTCGGATTGACCGGACGCGGGGTTTCCTGACAGTAAATCCTCTGGGATTAAATTGAAAACGAGGGAAATGGATAATTTCTTCACAGAGGTAAGAAGTCTGCTGCTTCTTCATTCATGCAACATGTTGCAGCTCCGAGGTCTTCACTCGCAGACATAGTCAGCTGTAATAGTCAGCTGTGAGACTACATTTCTACACTGTTAGGAGCATGCGGGGTTTTAAAGTCTGGCTCTGGAACACCTCAGGACCTACAAGGTCTCAAGCCTCTCTCTGCTCTCTGCACAAGTATGATGTCACATATTAGCTGTGTGTAAGTTTTGCATAAGAGCAGCTTCTCACTTGGGTTTACCAGAGACATCATGGATTCAAATCCTGGACTAGTCCCCAATATAACCAGGCTTAAATGGCCACAACAAAAGAAAATGAATAACTTGGGTCTTACCTTTCTCACTGCCACTCAAACAGGTGAGTTGCCACATTTAGATCACGTTAGTTTGCATTTTATAACATCTACACACCTTACATACAGCACTGATCTGACCAACGTCCACCCTTCATAAAGTAAACATTTGATTTTGACAGGTTAATTTGGTTTAGTTTAATATTTTAGTTAACTTTTTCTAGTGCAGCATCCTTTTGTAAGAATTTGATCCAGTTTTAGCAGTTGGGGGCTTGTCCGGGATTGAAATTGAGTCTTAAGGCTGTGCAAAACACAAATCTGGTGAGAGGAAAAGTTAGATCTTTGAGTTTTATGTGTTCTAGGTCAGACTGACCAACCACAAGGAGACTCCCAGCCTCCTGACATCATCATAAAGATCAAAATATTTTAAACAGATTATAAACAAGTTATTCTGGAGCCATTAAAACATCCAAATTACACATAATTCTCTATTACAATCACTCAGAGTGGCATAAACATGTTTTTTATTTCACACTCTCATCGTGGGTCTCATCAGTGAAACATCTCTGGGACTTTTAAGGTCTGAGGGGGTTTGAACCGGGTCCCTGTGGACCTGTGGTATTTCCGCACCTCTCTTCTGGTTTCCTCCAGGAACCAAAAGGGTGAAAAACAGAGAGCTATTAATAGAACTCTGAACATTTGTCTCAGGGGGAGTTCCTGATCCTCCTTGGTGCTTGAGAGGTTCTGATTTGAAACCTGGGATCTGCTGCTGCAGCCATCTGAGCTGAGGTTTCTCTCCATTACAGACGTGCTGCAAGCTTGGATTTTGTTTAGTTTTTAAAGTTCTAATGCATTAATTTAGAAGTTGTATTTAAACTTTCATACAAGCTTTGTGTCCTTTTTTGAAAAACGGAGCTAAAAGTTGACAAAATGAGTTGATTTGAAGTTTCTTAAAGACGAGTTCTGCTACCAGATCAGTGATTGGATGAAAACATGCACTGTGTGTGGGTTTACCTTCAAAGCGACTGCAACCACTAATCTGTCTGATTCATCTGATTTCCATCAGAGACCACACCTTGATGTGGTGATGTCATCCAGGTGCAACACCCGAGTCGTTCCTGAATGTTGAGTTTTTCCTTTTGGGAGCTTCAGCTGGCGATCAGATTGCAGTGAAAGCGATTTTAAAACCAGTTTTTCCTCATGTAACCGTTAGAAGCCGCTCTTCCTGGTTGAAAGTCGTCTCGCGCTCTCATTGGTTCTCAGGCATTTTTGAAATCCAGTGGGGTTTTCAGTGGAATGAGAGGCCAAAGGTCACGCGTCTCAGTGAGTCATATAGGTGCCGGTGTGATCGCCCAGGCTGACTAAAACAAACACTCTGTGGTTTAAGACTTTTTTTTTTTTCTCTCTCCCGCCGGTCTCATGACGGGTGTACAGTACCTCTGGTGCTCCAGAGGAATCCTGGGAGAAACTGGACTTTTCTCAGCGCCAGAAGCAGCCAGCTAGGCGCACAATAGTCTCAAATGTCGACCAGCCAGCGTTTATGTCAGCCAGCTAATCGCAGCTGAAACAAAGAGCCCACTCTTTAAGGGAAAGGCCATTTGACGAGGAAGTAAAGAGGAATCGTGAGGCTTTAAGTTTACTGAGTGAAACCAACATCTTTAATGGTTTAGAAACTCCAGACACACGTAAATGTTTGGGTTTTTGAGGATTTCTTTCTGATTCTTGTGTCTAAAGGGATATTTTGTTATAAAGTGGTGTTCTATCAGTTATCAGCAGTCAAATCTAATCTAATCCATTTATTAATCCCAGAGGGAAATTATATGTTTGAGTAACTCGTTTCAGTTTTTGCATACAGACTGTGGACTGGAAGGATCTTCTAGTGGTGTGTGATTGACAGGAAGGACCTTCTAGTTATCTGTGATGGACAGGAAGGATCTTCTAGTGGTCTGTGATTGACAGGAAGGATCTTCTAGTGGTCTGTGATGGACAGGAAGGATCTTCTAGTGGTCTGTGATGGACAGGAAGGATCTTCTAGTGGTCTGTGATGGACAGGAAGGTCCTTCTAGTGGTCTGTAATGGACAGGAAGGACCTTCTAGTGGTCTGTGATGGACAGGAAGGATCTTCTAGTGGTCTGTGATGGACAGGAAGGATCTTCTAGTGGTCTGTGATGGACAGGAAGGACCTTCTAGTGGTCTGTGATGGACAGGAAGGACCTTCTAGTGGTCTGTGATGGACAGGAAGGACCTTCTAGTGGTCTGTGATGGACAGGAAGGATCTTCTAGTGGTCTGTGATGGACAGGAAGGTCCTTCTAGTGGTCTGTAATGGACAGGAAGGACCTTCTAGTGGTCTGTGATGGACAGGAAGGACCTTCTAGTGGTCTGTGATGGACAGGAAGGACCTTCTAGTGGTCTGTGATGGACAGGAAGGACCTTCTAGTGGTCTGTGATGGACAGGAATCAGTCTAAATTATTATTTTTTTCAGTCTAATTAAATTATTTTTTTTAAACATTTTAATTGACTTTATATGCTTTCATACAAACATTCACTTGCAGTGCCGGGCGCGTCGCTCGTTCGTTTCGTAACGCTGCCTCTAGATTTTTTAAAATTGGGACTTTTTTCTGCAGGATTCATTGGAGATTTTAAAACAAAGTAACTGACAGTTTTCCAACATTTCAGCTCAGCCACTGCAGACAGTTGGGTTTGATCATTATTTCCTGTTTGGGGATGGCCCTGTTGGCTACAACAGGAAGTGATGGCAGCATTACCTGCAGGTTGCTGTTGACCACAGTCATCAAAACTTGGCATCCAATTACTGCAGAAAACATGCTCTTTTTATGATGTCATCGCTCATTAATTTCAGAAGCATTCTGGAGAATATCAGTGCATCAGTATCAGATACCATCCAGCCTTGCAGAATCAGAGAAGTGTCCTCTTGTGTTGGCGCCTTCTCTCAGGTTTTTAACCTCTAGTTTGAACTGATTCCTGCTGAGAGTGTGAAACGTCTCAGCTGCAGGACGCTTCAAGCTAAAAGGAACCATTTGACCTGCTGACCTGTGGGCGAGGAGCTAAACGCAGCAGCTTTAAAGAATGTGTCATTTTCTCCGCTCCACCTTCTGCAGCTGTAGAAGGCTTTTTTTTGTGTGATTCTGAGGTCCCTCCACCAGTTTCACTCCTCAAACTGCACGTTGTGTTGAAAAGAGACGCATTGTCCCAAAGAATAAAGGACATGACAGTGACACATCCTTCAGCAGGAGGCTCCTCGTCTCTAATTACTGAGCTGCAGCCAAAACAGTCTGGACCAGAATCAGCGCCGACTCTATAAATAGTCCAAACTCCGGCTGCAGTTTTTCATCACCTGGTTCCTTTGGAGTTGATTTTCCAGTCAGCGATAAAGATCAGAGTCAGGTTTTCAGAAACAGTTGAACCTTCGGGTCTCACCGACCGACCGACGCCTCCAGCAGAACCATGGAGCTCTGTGGGAGTCTGTGATTGGCCGATATCCCATTTAACCGTGTCCAATGAGAAGTCAGGTGTTTATGTGTGTGTTTAAAGGTGTGTGTGTGTTTGAAGGTGTGTGTTGACTCAGTGGAGCTCGTTGGTTTGTTTTTGTTTGAACTGGAGGGCGTGGAGCGTAGTAGGCATTATGTCTCCACCAATCAGAGAGCAGCTGAGCCTCAGGTGTGTGTTTGTAGTGATCACAGCATTACGGGCTGTAGATTCATCCAGCAGTGTAGAAGAAGCAGGTCAAAGGTTGATAAAGGCGGTTGGTTGATCTGATTTATTGCTCTGTTTGGGTTTCTCTATGGAAATGTTTGTTTTATGTTTTAGTCAAACTTTGTATAAATTTAGCTCGGTATGAGTCAGAAAAGTTCTCGTGTTTTTTGAAAACCTTCGAGTCCGAGTTGTCTGCAGCTGAAGACAAACGGTGAGCAAACACGAGCCGTCATGGCGGCTGCAGCTTTGGCAGAAGAGACGACGTTTCTGAGGACGTTCGTGATTTCGGTGAAATCACACAGACTAAAAATAAATCTGCAAGAATCCGATCTCTGGACTCCAACCGGCCCTGAAACCAGTGAAAGTTTAATTCTCCTGCTGCTTCTCCTCCCAGAAGCCTCAGCTGTATTTTTCATTAAATCCATAAAAAGTAACAGCCCAATCATGGATGTTAATCGGGCCCTCCGCTACAAAGGCGGACTCGACCCGCTTTAATGATGGTTTCCACCGTCGGAAGCACACTCTCCCTCCCTCTGCCTCTTCCTGGCTCGTTTTAATGCTGAAACATGACACCTGTGGAGCCGCCGGAGAGCTGGAAGGAATTTAAACGCCTTACAGATTTGTCATTTGGTTCTTTTTGTTCTCGCACACGAAATCTGTGAAGGAATGGTTGGCTTTTTGTCCTCGGGATGTTTGAAATTCACCTTGACTGATTAGATTCTCAGGATTTTTAGACACAAACGGCTTCTGTTTCTGACCTTTCTGACTAAATATGCAACAACTCTGAATGTTTGTGAGACTGACGGTCTGATCCTGACCTTGGGGAAAAGTTCCTTCCTGATTCCTCCTGGTTTCTAAACCATGTCGTGAGCTGGTCGACTTGAACTCGATCGCGTGATGAAACAAATAAACGTTTGTTTACAGAGCAGAACATTCCAGATTAAAAAAATAAGCTGAAAATGTCTAAAAACGGTGTTTTCCTCTCATTTCTCCTGCACATGTTTGAGTGTTTTATATTTGAAATAATGACATTAAACTCCTGATCTGACTTCCTTTAAGATATTTGAATTTTAGGCTCAATATTGAGGAGATTTAATTCTAAATATTTAAGTTTAACTTTATAATTTATAATGATTTCTAAACTTTATATGAACTTCTGCCCAACCAGCTCAAACAAAGCGAGTTTTCACATTATGGTTATTTGTCTGGTTGGAGTTGAGTCTCTCCTTCATGTCTGAATTTCCAGTTTGGAACATAAATCCTCCTGCTTACATCCATTACGGAGAGTCGGGATCCTTTTCCTCCAATCACTTTAATGTCGGAGTTAAATAAAGCAGCGGTTGGGCGGAGCTGCTGGTTTTTATGTTGCTGTTAAAATAACACCTACTCATGGAGGGACGAGGTTTACCAGCGTTCCTGTGCTTCATCTTAAACTGGTTTCCCTCCTTTATGGGGCAGAGGGGTAATGGTGACTGTGGGAAATTAAACAAAAGTCTCAGAGCTGCAAGTCCAGACCGAGACCCAGACAGGAAACCTGCTTGTTATGGTTCCCTCCGCTGGCTGCAGCAACAGATGAGCTCCAGAATCCTGGTTTAGGTTTTGACGAGCTGCTCCACTGGTGGCAGGAGCTTTTCTTCTTGATCATAAAACAGAAAAGTCCGATTCATCGTCTGGGGACCGATCAGACCTTCACCTTCTGGCGGATTATTTTCCTTTAAGATTAAACATTTCTGACCTCGACTAGCTGCCGTCCTTTATGCATATCTGCAGGTCAGTTTGTGATCTGGATATCAGGTCAGGCGCGCGCGCGTGTGTGTGTGTGCATCATTTGTGTGTTTCTGATGAGGTGAAGGCTCATCTGTTTTGACTCCAAACACATCAGTGTGAAGATTAGAGTCCAAGGATGAGCCTTAATCTGTTTATTTGTTCTGGTAACATCAACTCTTGAACCTGTTTCAGCCGCTAAATCTTTTATCTACCAGCGACATGACGAGCAGAAAGACAAACCAACTTCAAAACTGCAAGAAGGAATCAAAGGAAGGTCGCCTCTGATATCACCTTGGTGACATTTTCTTCATCTTATCAGAATATTATCAAATCAATCCAAGATGTGCTGCTAAAATATCATCAACCTTCACAAAAACTAGTTTAATGCATGAAAATATTCTTCATTTATTGTCTAAAAATGACCACAGATTTGGGTGCATTTTTATATTACAACTTTAGCAGTGAGACTAGAAATAAAAATAGTATTTTCTTTCTTTTGTACTGAAGTCCTTTTATGTAAAATGGATGGGGAAAAATGTAGATCATAATTATGACAGTCTCTCAAATAAGTAATAATTATGAGTTGCTAAAAGTGATAATTAGTATCAAGAATAAAGTGATATAAAGTCATTTCCATCAAAGTGGCTGAAATAAACTCTGATTCTGGTTCTGCTGTTTTTATTTGAAGTTTCTTAAACTGTTCCTTCAGTCCAAACCTCTTCATTTTGTGCTCCTCAGCAGAAACCTTTTCTTTTTGTTGCTTTTTATTTACTGCTCCTCCCGTTTCTCCTCCTCCTGGTTCCTTCCTCCTCGACTCTCAGCAGCTCTTGGCTTCCGGTCGGACACTTCTGAACATTCCTTTGGATCCTGAAACTTCCTCACTCCGTCCAACTTTCTCCACTTGTCACATATGAACTCATCGTCGCTCGTAAAAATCTGAATCTTCATCCCGTCACTGGTGTTTGACCATCATGATGAAGATGCTCCTCTCGTTTCCTCCACATCATCCTGACTCTGCAGTGAAACTGAACATTGATGCATGAAAAGTTCCACTGCTTGTTCGGCTGCATATTTATTAAATAAATCTGAAGAGAAGTTGTTCTGACATTAATCCCTCTGTGTCCTGTGGAGTCTGGCTTCCCTGGTCAATTAAAATCAGGCCCTGAAGGTTCTGGATCGGATCCGGTTTGACTGATCTTTACTGATGAGGTGTCAGCTCGCTGCAGGAGGAAACGGAAAAAGATGTGTTTTTGTATGATTTATGTAAAAACAATGTGAAATAACTGCTCCTCGTGTTTGTTTGAGGAAATTAGTTCAGTTTAGGAGTTGAAATCTTCTAAATTGCCTGTTAGAGTAACCAAAAGTTGATCGGTTTTCAGGACCTGTGTGGTTCTGTGAACGATGGCTCTCAAGTCTGTTAGAAACACAACATGATGAGAATCCAGTTTACTGTTCTGTCCACCTGCAGAGGAAGTCTAGTGATGATGCATCTCTTCAGCGATGGGTTGGAGGTTTGAACTCCTGTTCTTGTTGACCTCAGTCACCTGAGGAGAAACGGATTTCCAGGTCCTGCTCTGGTTGCTGATGATGGAACAAAACCAAGAACCTGGAAATCCGTCAGAATCAGTTCTCAGGATCAGCCTTTAAAACCAAAATCACTTTAATTATAAGAACTCAATTTATTTTAATTTTATAATTTTCATTCAACATGTTGTAGGGTAAAACCATTTTAACAGCTGAGTAGCTAAAGAATGCTTAAAATCATAACATGTAGATTTTACCTCGTTAAAACGAGTTATTAAAATATATTTGAACTCTTTTAATGAGTCGGCTGTTATCTAATCGGCTCAGTTCTCAGATCTGAGCGAGACGTCGAGGAGGTTTTATCTGATTCACGTTGAAGCTGCTTCCTGGAATACCCTGTTACACACACACACACACACACACACACACACACACCCACACACACACACACACCCAACAAGTGCTGGAAAAACACAGCCCCAAACCCAAACACCCATTTACAGTAATTAGCCGTCGTTATGCGAGAGCCGACTCGTCTTTTATGATTCATTCTAAATGTTTTTAGTTGCACGATTAGAGGCTGGAAGTCCGGCCATTAAGGGTCTGTTGTGATGGGGTTTCCTGATTTTACTTTACAGCAAAAGTCAGTGGGACAGGTTTCAGTTAAGGTCAGATTCTAATCATTCTAATTAATTTAATCTGATTAAATGTAATAGTTGTTTGGTGTCTCTGTTATTCTGTCTTTGAAGACAGACTCATCCTCTGAGGACCTTCAGAACCAGTCACTATAAACCATTAAACAGGATATTTCTGCGCTCAGTGATGAACAAGGCCGTCTGTTTTATCAGTGAATGGTTGAATCAAGCAGCAGAGTTGCTTCAGTTGCTCTGAATAAAGACTGCTCTGACTGAGACTTCTGTCACAGCTCGGAGAGAATCTGACAGGAAGTGCTGATGTCATCAGGAGAGGAAGGTGATCCCTGATTGATTGGATCATTTCAAACGAGCCAGTATTTGGGGCTGTAATGTTTTTGCCTGTTTTTCATCTTTTTATTAGTTTTACCAAAATATCTCCAGAAACATTGGACTTTTATTTTAATGATTCTCAGAAAGTTGAGACCGGATGAACATCAGCAACTCGTTAACTTTTAGAGTCAACTTTATTCAAGATGGCTGACAAAGCTAATTTTATTTTTACCAAACACAAAAAAAAAACAAAAAAAAAAGCATCACGGTGGTTTAGAGTCTTCTCCTTCAGATACCGTGAGCTGTAACTAGTCTCATACGACGTTTGGGTCAAACTTTGGAATGACCTGAGTCAGCTGTTCTGACGTGAATATAAAACACTCTGTGGTCGTTCTGGAGTCTGCAGGAAAGTTGTCGCCCTGTTAAGTAGGCAGGCTTGTCCCTCAGAACCAGGAGAATCGTGAAACTGAAGGTCCGATCCAAAAGAGGGCGTGGTCTCCCTTCCTCCACTGTGGGCTCTGGACCTCCTGCATCATCGTAGGTCTGGTTGCCGTGGTTTCAAAGGATTGCTCCCTTCAAATATTCTCCTTTTGCCACAAAACTTGCGACTCGTTTAATCATCCCAACAGTTCTGACCTGACCCACATATTTTAATCCTGCCCTTAGCTGCTATCTATAAAATGATCATAAATTATTTAAAATCCTGCAACTGTTTTCAAAATATTCTTTGAACCACTGGGCAGATTTGAAGGAAACTGTCAAAGTCATCACTGGGTCTACATCTGAGTCAACCAAATTCAAGATGGCCACCATAGATGGTCAACCTTAAAACAGACCTAAATGGCTTCAGCCCAGGTAGTTTGACAGGAGCTCAAATGTTGTGTTTTAGTAGCTGAGAGGCGTTCAGAACACATTCAGAGTGGGTTGGGAATATTTTCAAGATTTGACCAAAATGACTAGAATTCCATTATTTAATTCTCAGCATAAAATATTAGTTTAAAACTCTGGGATGTGTAGACTAGATAAAATAATAAACTACGTTAATTAAAGTGTTTTGCATAATAAATAATGGAAACTAAAGGAAAAGTAAGAGTGTTTTGTTCATTAGGAGTCCGTTTCTCACACTGATATCAGATATTTCTTTTTTTTTTTTTATATCGTTGAGCTTTAGTTTGATCTACAGGCTCATCAGCCCTCATTGAGCTGATGTTTGTCTCCTGATATGAGGAAAGTTGATGCCTGAGTAAAATATTTGGTTGTTTAACGTCTGAACACCTTTCTTTTGTTTCTGGGATCAAAACTTTATCGTCTGCAGATTTAATTTCAAGATTTTTACATTTCCTTTGACTATTTTTTTTAATAAAAGGCAAGTTTGTTTTGAACAAAATCTACCAACATCTTGTTTTTAATAATTTTTGTGAGAACGCATCCACTGACAGAGTGCCCTTGGGCAAGCCTTGAGTAGATCAGCAGTTCATTGTTGTCCTCTTTTGTCATTAAACTGTGAACTACTTTGGTTTAAACACATTTTGGTTCATGGTGATAAAACCTGTTTGTTTTCTTCTCTTCTCCTCTCCACTTAACCAAGTCCTTCATGAGCCAAACCATCACAACCAGTGATGGTTCCTCATAAACGAACTCTGTGACCTGAAATTTCCCCATGAAGCCATTATGAAGAATTAAAAGCTCTGAGGGTTCAGCTACGTCTCAGAACTTGATGCACATTTTTATTTTCAAAATAAGAGATGGAATGTATCCAACATGAGAACATTGTTATACGTTTAAATCTAATAGAGAAAAATAACACAAAACTCAAACCAAGATGAGCAAAATGGGCAGATCTAAATGGGTAGGATTTCAAAATAAAAGTTGCTTTAATAGAAGCTCTTCTTATGATGTTTCCTCCAGTTGTCATGTCTCTGTTGGTGATGCAGAAATGTTGGAATCAGACCAAATTTATACATTTGGCACTATTGTGAGAGGTTTCACGATGGTTGGGTCACAAGGGGCAGATGATGTAATTACAAACAAATGGACCCACATTTGGAATGTTATTGGCTCGACGGTTCTTCCCAGAGTTTCCTGTTAAGATGCTGCAGTATCTCTGACTAAGAGAACATTTGTCTCACAAATTCAAACTATTTTGCTGGATAGATAACTCTTATTTTGGAAACCCTATCATCAACGCTGTGTAGTTTATCGTTCGTGTGTGTGTTGGTGTGTGTGGGACTTGGAGTGATTCGTGAATGAGGTGTAGAGAAAGAGGGAAGGGTCACCCCACCACCTCCATCCTGGCCCTGGTGAGGGGGGTCACATGACCCGGCAGCCCTAAATATTGACCTGTAGATTCTAAGTGTTGCTTTGGCTCTTATTTTGAAGTCTCAGTTGTTAAATTTACCCCGACAACCCTTAAAAGGCCAGTAAATGATCAGTTATACATGCTTTAGTTGAGGGGTTTTATTGATTGCTACAATATGAAACATCTAAAAACATCAAAGTAGACACAAATATTTATCAAAAACCTACTTACATTTGAGGTGTTGTCTTTTTTTTGTGTGTGTTGCTGTTGGATTCTGGAGAGTTTTATTTTCCACCTCAACCTTTAACCCCTCCTCATATTAGTACAAAGACCTGGACACTTTAGCATGAACACATTAAATTTAGGAGTGAAGTTAACATGTTTTTCACATGAGCCCCTTTAAAAGTGACTCTAATTTGACTTTTTATGCATTATAACAACATTTTTGGGGTTCACACAACTTTATAATTAACATTTATAAATCATTTGAGGGCAGCCTTATTCTTTTTTTTTTTTCATTTCATCACCTAGTAGGAGGTCTTTTCTCTGGCTCCTTCACAATAAAAGCTCCTAATTTGGAGCAGGAGTAAATTCCAGCTGATGTTTTCAGGTCACAGTGAGCTACAGCTTCAATAAGTTCAGCCTCACAGAGAGTTTCTGAAGATAACGGTCTCTTTTGTTCAACCAGTCGTCTGTTGTTTGTCTCTGAAGGCAGAGGAAGGCGGTATTTATGTTCCCACCGTTCCGTCTTCTACGGGTCTGCAAACCGATGCCAGGCGACCACAGCTGGGCGACATATGGAACCTTTAGCCTCAGCTGCCAGCCTACAACACACACACACACACACACACACACACACACACACACACACACACACACACACACACACACACACACACACACACACACACATCAACACACAGTGACTTATCCTGCAGCAGCAGCTCTTCAAAACCCATTCTTGGCTCCATTTTACTCACTTGTATAAACAAAAGAAATGTGCACAACTCACTCATCCATATGCAGGAGAAAGTAGGTCAGGTGGGCTTTAGTTAAAGAAGTTTCATCATTTCCTTTGCTGAACATCTGCAAAAAGTTCCAGAAAACTTTATTTGTGACGTTGGACTGACTTTATTTTGGACCGTTTGTCTTGCAGAGAGACAAAAACGAATTATGGTTCATGCATGTTTAATTTCCAGCTAATGAGTCACAGTTTTAACCTGAAACCTGCATTCATATGGATAATATTTAACTTTTTTATTGTTTTTTTTTATTTGATCCTCACAAGTAGCCAAATGTCACATGTAACTATTCCACTAATAATAAATAACTTTTTGCTTCCAGCCCAACATTGATCCTAAAAGCTCTCAGACAGGAGAGTAAAGTGTCTTTATTTAATTAGAAACTTAAGTTTCCTGCGGTCTGGTGAAGCTTCAAGAAATCTGGAAAGTATAAACCAAACGGTTACGAGGAGAAAAAGATGTAAAAACGCTGCAGATTTTCTGTTGGTGAGGAGATGAACAGTAACGAGGGTTTTTTTGTTTTTCTTGCATGAGACACTTAGTGGGACAAACTTTTTGTGTGTAACATGAATTAACGTTCACAGAGACATGAAAACGGGTTTTAGTGTCGGACCACCTCTAAAGCTATTCTCTCTCCACATCCTGACCCAAAATACCAGCCAGTAATTCACTAATTGTGGTGATTTTATTTCTGCAGCACAGACAGTGAGTCTGAACACACGAAATGTTTTGTGTGTTTGGGATTCAGACTGCTCGGTTTTATTCAGATTGTATAATAATTTATTGCTGCTCTGAAGATAAAGATTTTTTTACAAAATCCACTCTTGTTCTTCAGTCGACTTTCTCTCCTTTCATTATGTTTCCTCACTTAAACATTTAGTTTATTTCCAGCCTGGTGATTCAGTTTGGAAAGTTTCACAGCCGTCCAAGAAATGGAGGTAGGTCAGCGAAAAAATACTTAAATTCCACGATTCTTTGTTTTTTCAGGAGTAATTTTAGAGACTTAATGAATCCAAATGAATAAAAACACCATTTATCCATTTGGTGGAACGAGACCAGATCAAACCTTGCAAACATCTCACTCTGCTTTTGCAGAAGCAGTAGATCCTGTAAACTCCTCAACATGAACTTTATGTAAACAACAAGACTAATGGAGGCTTTCTGGTTTCCAAATGTGTTTGAGTGGGTTGGGCTGCATATTCACGGTATTTGAGAGGAGGACAAGAAGTCCAACAAGCTGAATAGGTTTCAAAATTGTTGTTTTTTTAAGAATTTAAAAATCACACAAAAAAAAAACCAAATGGGTACTGCGAGGCCGGATGTAGTCATGGGCAAGGGGGGGGCATAGCCCGCCCCCCAAATTCCATGATTGCCCCCCCAAATGAGATTGCATACAGAAATAACAAATTTCAAAAATATTTCAGTGAAAAATGGTCAGAGTGAGCGCTCTCTTCCATTTGTCCTCATTTAAAGTAGCTACTGATGAATGACACAGAAAGAAAGAAAAACAAAAAACACAAAAAAACAAAAAACACAAAAAAACAAAAAACACAAAAAAACAAAAAACACAAAAAAACAAAAAACACAAAAAAACAAAAAACACAAAAAAACAAAACAAAAAACACACAAAAAAAACAAAAACACACAAAAAAAACAAAAAACACACAAAAAACACAAAAAAACAAAACAAAAAACACACAAAAAAAACAAAAAACACACAAAAAAAACAAAAAACACACAAAAAACAAAACAAAAAAGAACAAAAAACAAAACAAAAAAGAACAAAAAACAAAACAAAAAAGAACAAAAAACAAAACAATAGAACAAAAAAGACAAAAAGAACAAAAAACAAAAAGAACACAAAAAACCCACAAAAAAACACAAAAACCACACAAAAAAACCACACAAAAAGAACACAAAAAGAACACAAAAAGAACACAAAAAACCACAAAAAGAACACAAAAAGAACACAAAAAGAACACAAAAAGAACACACAAAAAACACACAAAAAACACACAAAAAACACACAAAAAAACACACAAAAAAACCACACAAAAAGAACACAAAAAGAACGAAAACCTAACCAGATGAGGTCAGCCTCAACAGGGCATCAGCCAGTGTCCTACTTGTTCCGTCCCAAGCCCGAGTAAATGCAGAGGGTAGGGATCAAATATGAAAATAAATCTATGGATAGAGGAACTGATATGATGATGGTGTAGTTTTTGATGCATTGAAGGGATTGATGTGATGACCAAAAATTTCTTAGCATGTCCAGACTGGCCCCCCTGATATTCTACCTGCCCCCCTTAGTGGGGCTGGCTAGATCCGGCCCTGAGGTCTGAGACTTGGATTTGAGTTGCAAAAACAAAGACTGGAGACTTGGACCCATAGTTTTTGGCTCAAATCTAACGTTTTTTATGTAGCATAATTAGAAGTGATGATGAAGTCTCCTTAGCTGATCCAGTGAGTGGGAGTGGATCGGTGGAGTTGCTGTGCATCGAGACGCATTAGATGACCTCATCATCATGGTAATTAAATTCAATCCACTTACCTGTTAGATAAAACGTCTGTAAGCAGTTCATTTTTCCAGTATCTACTCAGAAATATAGCAGGAAGGTTGACAAAGTAGTTCAGTTTGTGTCTGAAGAATGGATCTCCTGTGGGACGACTCTTCTTCTGCTGCCATTCCTGCTGTTTACGGGTTTAGCTTCTCAACATCTGATTTTAGTACATCACTTAGTTTGGGGAATAGTCATGCTGAATCGTTTTTATGGAACTTGTATTAGTAAATAAAACCAATAACTTCAACATCACCTCCGACGTCTCTGATCTGCAGCTAATTCGTTTTCATGTCGCAAACTAAGATGCTTTAAATTCAGAGCCTAAATCAGTCCGGTGCTTTAGACTGACTGGATGTAGGAACCTGATTGGAGCAGATTAATTTCAGCCACTGAAGACTTGTAACTTGTAGACATCTCAACGGTTCACCCAAATAAAATTCAGATTCCAGCTGATGGAGAAGAAGCCTAAAACGTTACTGTAAAGAGCCTCAACTTAGTCTGTTATTGACCAAAAACAAAGGAAATGGAGCGCTCCCTCAATGGAAAACAGAACCTGGCTGCTTTTTGTGTAGATGTTGCATGTTTCAATCAATGAGGACAAAACAAGGAAGCTGCTCAACAAGCAGAGCAGAGATTACAGCTCGGGTTTGTGGGATTCCCGGTCACTTTGTTCTGCAAACCAGCGCGTTCTGAAAGAGCAGCCTCTTTCAAAAACACATGCAATTTATTTTTACTAGTTCCCATGCAGGGTTTTTACTTTCAAGCTGCTTTTGTTTTGTCCTTCTACAGCTGAAACTCTGAAGCCATACAAGTACTTTTAGAACCTATAAGTCATTTTCCGGAGCGATTCTGAACATCAGTAACTTCTGTGCTTTGGCGAACCATTAATGGATACAAATCTTCCCACTGAAAGACTTGAGTCCAGACAGGAAAAGCACGTTAGAATTTCTTCACTTCAAAGCCGTTTGCTTTCAAAGGAAATCTCTTTTGAACATGTTCGTCTCCTTTCCATGCACAGGATAAGTGTGTTTATGTTCCAGTTGGAGGGTTTGAAGCGTCTTCGGCCTTTTTTTTTTTTTTTTTTTTTTTTTTTTTTTTTTTTTTTTTTACCCCTCATTCGTTTCATGTGGTTAAACGGGAAACTCAGAGCATCTTCTGGTTGGTTTGTAGCCGTGCCAGCATCCAGGTGCTGGAACTGAATAACGAAGCAATTCAAAGAAAGTCTGGAGGTCCATGCTGAAAGAAATGAACATGTAAAAGGTCACCGTGTGCAGGTGGCAGGGCTGAACTCGGCAAAAACGTCAGCCTAAAAAAGATGTTTTTGTTTACTGAAACCACAAACTTGGGAAAATCAGAACTTACTTTTTGTATTTTTTTGATGTCACCTTAAAGCTGTTGGTTTGTTAAAATGTTGTTTCTGAGACTAAAGAAGTGGCTGGGTTTGTGACACCAAAGATCAACTGGATCAGCAGATATTAGGAAGACTGGCTACACTGGATTTTGTTTGAGTTAAATTTTGGTATCTTCTTGTTTTTTTAGTCTTGATCTAATCCCAGTTTCTACGTTTTGTCACATTATTTGTAGTGGTTGGTCTTCTCTTGGCTCTTGGAAATTTTTAACCAATTAGCAATCGGCTTATTAATACTGTCATGTTTGTAAGGCTCTACGTTGTTGGCGTTGTCCTTCTGCATTGATTGAATACCCATAATTCTTCACTCTACTGGCTGAGATGGAACCAGATGATTCCATGTCCCAGGTCTTACTTTGCAAGTCAGTGTCCAGAAGAACCAGGTAATCATCAGGCTATTTATGCATTTTATCTTGATTCAAATTTGCCCCAACATTAATATTTCATGTTTAATTTGGGTGACATTTTTTACAGTGTAAAAATAAATAATGTACAGATTTACAAAAAGTCCAACTAAACTAGAGCTCTGCTGTAATATTTAAAGATTTATCGAAATTCAACATGCCCCGATATCAAAGTTTGACACAAAGGGTTAATTAATTTCAATATTATATTTTTCTTCTTTTTTTCTGTTTCAGTATTAAATTTAGATGAACTCTATTAATTGTGAATAGGGACGGTATCGGTTTTTCGATAATATCGGCCGATATTGGCGATATCGGTAAATATCGGTATCGGGTTTTCGATAATATCGGTCACTATTAGCAATATCGGTATCGGTTTTTGTAATGATGACACACATGACCTTTACATACCATGCACATATTATACATCAAAGTGTTCGGCTACTTCTCCTCTCTCCCAAAATGTCAAAATATAACAAATCTAATGTATAATTTTTGAGATATTTTTATTTATTTGGCACATATTACATTAAATACTGTCTTTCTTTTTTTTAATGAGGGCTACCACGCTTATATCGGTATCGGTTTTCGGTGAAAAAGCCAATGTCGAGCATCCCTGTGAATGCTTTTATGCATCACTCAAACTGACCAATGCTTTTCTGTTTTATACTGTAACCTCCTTATCTGCTACTTAAGGAGATTAATGGTTGTTAATAGCCAATGAGTTAAATGCTTGTTTCTCTAAAAATGTGTAGAAATCCAACCCTAGAGTGATTCGAACAGCGTGTTGGCTGGTTTTTACATTTGGTGCTCAAAGACCCGCTGGACCCAGTTCATCCCCTTCTTTCAGAACAGTGAAGTCAAATATTTCAATGGTCAACACCTGTTTTCTCAATCAGCCTGAGCTCAAACTCACCCACCTCTATCAAATATTCAGGGGGAGTTAAAGCGTTCCAGCGTTTCCACATCTGACCCTAAAGACAGACCGGTTTTCTCTGTGATCAGATTCATGGCTCGCTCTGCTTCGTATTCATGTTTATTCTCAGAAACATCACATTCTTCAGCTTGTTTCATTCAACAAGAGAACATTTTTAGTTCAGCGCATTACGCCTCAGTGCGTCACCAGTCAGTACATTTTACACATGCTTGTGCTCATTAACATGCAACATCGTTGTAGTCCTGTGGAAACAAAAGTGTTTATCATGCAGCCTGTGATTCAAGTGTTGGTTATCTGAGCCTCATGATGGGAACTATTGAAATGGACTCGGTGACTCAAATCATCACCGGTGAGCGTTCAGGATGTTCAGGGAAACGGAAGCATTTTGTCATCAGGTTTTTATTAAATGTTCCAAGGAATAGCTCCCGGTTGTGTTTGCACAAAGGAGCCAAGGTTTGATTTTTAACAGCTGATTCACATTTTTTGTTACAGTAGGATGGAATTGGACAGAGATATAGTAAATATCACTAATTCTCCTTATGCAGCAGCTGAAGGGATGTGAGGAAAAAGTTACTTGTGCTTAAAATCATTTAACTCCTCCTGTGTCCTTGTAGTTGAGTGGTTTCCTTGTAGTTGAGTGGTTTACTGAATTTGATTGAAATGTATTTATTAAAAACAAATAGTTTTACTAAGTAATGTTGAGTTTCTGTTTCAGGCTGAGTGAGCTAAGCTATAGCGTAAATTGGGGGCTTGTCCGGGATCCTGTCTTGCAAATTAAAGATTTTATAATTTTTTTTGTTTTGTTTTACTTTCATGTGTATGTAAATTTCAAAAAAATTGTGGATTATATAAGATTTAATAATCTTCTGTGATGGTGAAACGTCACACCCTGTTGAGTCAGTCAGGTTCATCACCAGATGCTTCAGATTCATCCAGAAACTTGTCAGTAAAACATGTTGGGACACAAATGCGCCGTGAGCGCGTTTATGGATGGTTGAGCAACTTTTCAAAGGAGGGATTGCGATCTGACGCTTCGTTCACGTTGAATTCAGCTGAACACGTGAGGCGTGACCATCAGACAGAGTGTCTCTAGTTACCTGTTGGACGACATCACCTGCAGAATGTTCTCATGGGAACAGAAATCAGCTGTGGTTTGGAAAAAGTAGCTCATCCCTCATTTTAATACTTTTTGTGCATTTTGGCAAATTGTCAGAATTTTAACTTCTTGCAGGTTCAGAATCATCCATAAAGCTGCGAAAAGCAGCAGCACCTGACAGAACAGCTTTAATTTCACAGATCAGCTGATGGAGTTATGGCTTAGCTGAGGTCATTAGCCTCATAATAAACACAGCAGGAGACCAACACCCTCCTGTCATTTCACAATAATCCATAATTAGTTTATATTGTTTAAAATGCACTATTTTAATATTTTAGGCAGAATATAACACTTTTAACTGAAAAGTGGAACGTTTAAGGGGTTGTTAATTTTTCATTATGTTTCATAATAAAGTGTTATTAAAATCAGCCACTCATCTATCCATTTGTACTTACCGATGTCAGACTACTTGGCCCTGGCATTGTTTGGGGGCTTGTGTGAAATTTGCTTTACATTGTCAGAAAGTATTTTATGTTATGTGTAGTACTAATAGTAAATAGGGATGACTCTCATCTGCTACCAAACCAAATTCTAGCCTCATATCTGTAAAATTGACTGAATTGCAGCCATTATTGTTGTTTCGAAGCTCAGTTGTTTGTGGCGGCCATCTTGAATGAGGTTAACTCCAAAAGTCGATACGTTCTCCTGAATTTACCACAATAAAAGTCAGTTCTGTGAACATAAAATTCCTAAAAAGTTTTTAATTTTAGAAGTTTGTAACATTTAGAAATACATTAGAGAAGTATTTACATCATTAAAATGTCCCTGGTTGATCGTGAGGTATTTAGCTAACAAACCAGGTTGACTCCAACAGTTAATCGCAGAGTTTCAACAAATACTTTGTGCAGTGTGTAGTACTAATAGTAAATGCTATGGATTACGCTCATATACTACTACACCACATTTTAGCGCTGTATCTGTAAAGTTGACTGAGCTGTAGTCATTTTTGTGTTTGATAATGTTGATTAGCTGTGGCGGCCATCTTGAATTAGGATGCCTTCAAGTCTTAATCGGTTATAGATTCACATCCAACCATTTCTACCAGAAAGTGTTATAAAAATCTGTCTAGTGGTTTGTGAGAGACTTATTTTTGTTGGTCTGTGATTAAATTGCTAGTTTAAAGGTTAAGACTATTAAAAGGAACCTGCTCAGTCACATGTTGAGGAACCTAAACGGCGTCTGACATCATCCTAGTAATGGCTTTATGACCACGTGTGTTTGCTGATACGTCTAACCGCGGTCACAAACTCCTCACGGTGGCTCTGCTTGCAGTCCCGGTTCTGGTTCCCAGCTCAGTCTCGTTCTCGGCCCGTGAAGCTCGTCAGCTGATGTTTTCCCTCCGGTGGTTTGATTGTTGTCCAACCACACGAGGTTCCAAGTCTCTCCTATCCGCTGCGAGCTCACATGGATCCACCCTGCAGCTGCTGTCCAGATCCACAGCAACGTTCCTTTTAATTATCCCGAAGCAGCTGAAGAGGATCCTGAGAGCTCCGTCTCCTAAAAGCGTCTGAAGCTTTTAGCGTGGGAACGGGTCGTCCTTTTCTCCTCATGGGTTTTAGAACACAGTTCTACTGGTGATTTAGAGGAGTTGAACTTTAACTGATTAAAATCTGTTAGACTTCATGGTGACGAGAGTCAGCAGGACGTCTCAGCTGCTGGATTCATGTGTAAAGAGTTGATAACATGGCTGACGATATGGGTCCGTCGCTGAGCAGCTGCTTCCTGTAGTCAGCACCTCTCCTCACACCTACTCTGCTCTCTGATGTGACCTCTGACCCCTTCTGACAATTGCTTTAATAATTCATTTCCACCAGGTGTTAGCAGTTGTCAGCTTCTGCTTTTTTCTGTCTTCTTGGAGATAAAAGAGAAAATCTTAAAAGCATAAAAGTTTAAAATCATTAAAGTTCACAATTAAAACTGATAAAATCAGCTGTTTTTTTTATCTTCTCCAAATCGTCAGAGTAGAGAAAACACAAAACCAGAAGTTGAATAAAACTATGTCTTAATAGAGAATTATTGGTTTATATAATTATACAAGGACTTTCTGTCCCTGGTTGGAATTAATTTAATAAATTCATTAAATTTCTTCCTGGAAGTTCACATCTAAAAATACAGTAGAAACCAGCTGATCAATGCAAACAGTTTAATTTCAGATATGTTTTTAAACTATTTGTTCAGATTACACTGTAAAAAAACAACTAATATTTATAGTAAAAAACTGGCAGCTGTGGTTGCCAGAATACTGTGACCATGTAAACATTCTTACTGAACAAACCGTAATTTCCACAGTAATACAGATGAAAAGTCAAAGGAAACAGCCTTTTCATCTGTAGCTCCAAGGCATCTGTATTACTGTAGTAATAACGGTTTGTTCAGTAAAAATGTTTACATGGTCACAGTATTTTTTATGGAATTATTCTGGCAACTAGGGATGGGCAATAACTTATCGTTTGCAATATATCGTTGAAAATTCTCCTCACAATAAAAAATTTGTCTCATCGCGATAATAACGATAAGTCTAGTTGTTGACGTAGTTTTGTGCGCTCCCAATTCACGTGCAGAGTGAAAACAATCGTGGCGGAAGGCGGACATGAGGCTGAGGAGGAGCTTGTTTTAAAGCGAAGAGCTACACTGAACTTCTATCAGGTTACTTTGAACATGTTTGTTATTTTACCAGGAGTTATTTGCAGTTGTACTCTCGTTTACGGTTTTTACGGAAGTTTGCGTCGTGGACAGAACCGGACTTGGATCAGCAGGATCTGAACCGCTGTGCGTTTTCACAGACGAACGCCAAATCCCCCTCCCTGCATTTTTCCACAAATCGCTCACTGCACTCTTGTACGATGATTTGGCCTTTAGAAACCGAGGTATTTCTCAGTTAGACCAGTGTCATTTATTTGAATTATTATTGTGTAATTGTTGTATGATGTTTTTCAGAACAGTCACTGGAACACAACTTAAACATAACATAATCTGCTATTTTATAGAAATAAATACACATTATAGTCAATTATCGTTATTGCAATAAATACCTGAAATTATCGTGATACATTTTTTAGGCCATATCGCCCATCCCTACTGGCAACCACAGCTGCCAGTTTTTTACTGTAAAAATTAGTTTTTTTCTTGCAGTGTATAGGATTGTTTTACACAGTAAAATATTAAAATGCTTTTACGGTGGTCAGTATTGCGTAGTAGTTGTGTGTTGTCTCTATAGGTTTGTAGAAATCCCTTCAAACATTTTGTATGGTACCACGTTACAATAAGGGTTCCTAATAAATGATTTGTAAATGCTTTATGAATAGGTTAATTAGTTTGTAAGAACCTTAAAACCATATAAAGAGAATTAAAAACAAGACTGTTGTTGCCAAATTATGAGCCAACATTTATCAGAACTCTCCATTCAGATGTTTATTACTTATTAATAAAGGCTCATGTAGTCTTTACAATGAGACTTTATAAAGGTACTAATGTCACATAGTGAACATTCAGGATAACATTACCATAATAATAAACCTTCAGCCTGCCAAATAGTGTCAATACGTAAAACTTATAACTGGTTTATTAATGCTTTATAATGCGTTAACAAATGACTCAATAACCTATTTAGAAGGGTTCCCTTCTTGTAAAGTGGCACCAGTTGTTTTCATTACTTTGTAATTCCAGCTTCCAGGTTAACATTTATTGTAAAGTGGTTCCTATAACATTTATTTAATAATGAAGGGGATGGACGTTTCAAACAACTGAGAATAATTTGAACATTTCTTTCTGAATATTTGAACCAGCACACAACTGATTTGATTGTTTTGTTGCTAATAGTTTATCTGAAGGGCTTATAGCAACGACTTTAATAATTAGGACTATTTCTTGTTGAATGGCAGCCTATAAGGGATGGAGATGATAAAGTCCTGCAGCTGAAAGCACCTCAGATGGAGCAGCAGGGATGCAGTTTTTATTTTTGCTCATCAGGACGTTTGTGGGCTGCCTGCTGGTGAGGTTGGTCGTAGGTTTGATCCTTCTGCGTAACGTCTGCGTGTTCCCTCATGCATGTGTGGGGTTTCTCCAGGTGCTCTCTGGTTTCCTCCCACTCTGAATTGTCCCTGGTGTGAGTGTGTCCCTGTGATGGACTGGTGACCTGTTCAGAGTGTCCCCCATGTTGGAACCAGCTCCCTGCGACCCACAGTAAAAGAGATGAGGTGAAGAGGGGTGTTGGTGTTCCTTTATACTCACCTGTCTGATGGATTAGGATGTGCAAGGTGTTGCTCACCCATGGTTGTAGATTCTGCTTTGCAATTTTAAAATGAAGCAAAAAATATAAAGCAATACAGGGTGATGTCAAGCATCAGTGGCAGGATCCTACCTGTAAAATCCCTGCAGTGGTTGTGTGTGTGTGTGGACAAACCACGCTGACATTAACTCCGATTCTCTCCAGCCCACCTCTGTTAGGACGTCCTGTAGAGTTCAGAAAACCCTCTCAGCTGCAGATAATGGTTTTTATTAGGCGTTTGCATGTTTGGTTACTCTGACATTTTCTGCCCTCCAGGCTGGGAATGAGTTTCTGCCTGAAGTGGAAGAGTTCACCCGTCTTGGTGTCTTGTTTGTGGGTCATGGTGGGGAGAGCTACTGGTCAGTTGACTCCAATGGACATGAGATTCTGAATACAAGCAGCTGGAAAGGTAGCTAGACCCGGCCTTAGAGAGGAGGTGAGGAGCTCCATCATCCGAGGGGAGTTTGGAGTAGAGTCGCTGCTCCTCCTCGTCAAAGGAAGTCAGCTGAGGTGGTTCAGGCATCTGATCAGAATTCAAAGTTACACATTCCTATACAGAAGCAACGAGCAACAGTTTAAGGTCAAATGTGATGAGATCTGTCATCATCCTGTTGTCAAAAACAAGAAATCAGTTTCTGCAGGATGAACAAACTGAGCTTTAGCTGTTGAGGTCATTTCAGTGTTCTCATAGCTGATCACTCGGTTTATAGAAGGAACAGGATTTAGAAACCAAACGTCTGAATCAAATTTAGAAAGCTTCTTAGTTTGGTTCAAAGTTGACGGTTTCCTGCTGAAATCTGATGCCACAAAGCGCCTCAGGCTTGAACTGAGATGCCAGAGATTCCTGATAAAACTGCAGCATGTGATGGATTGACTTTAAATTCTTCAGTCAGAAAACCAAATGACTGTTCTCACTGACATTTCTTCATTTATTTTGGTAAAATTGCTGCAAATGCAGAAAGATCTATTTTATGTTTTAATCTCAGTTTGTGCCTGAGAAAAGTAAATGAACCATCAGAACTTTTACTGAGGAGAAATCAAACCACAACCTGCTCCTCTGACCATCTCTAAGTCGAGTCTGGATTCTAAATTTATTCCGACCATAGAACTTCTGAGCTCATGATGACGCGATCGCGGTAAAATAAGACGCAGAGGCGAAGAACAAGAAGAGGAGAGCTTGTTAAAGTAGATCCTGTGGTCTACTGTAGTCTCTGGAAGGATGTTGGAGAAATGAATGACCTTTTGTTGAGTTCCAGCTGATGTTTGAGTGAGAAACTCAGCTGGTTTGTATTTTAATTTAAATCATCTCCACTGAACGGGTTGGGTTAGTTCTCCTGTTAGTTTGGATGAAACTGGAGCTTTTCAGCTATGGATCAGATTTCATGATTTTATGAGGACATCAACTTGCAGATGGAGTAAAGAAAACAAGGAAAGAATTTAAATGTTTAGATGTTTACACTGACGTGTGGTCAGGTTTGCATTGCATTCTGGGATGCAGGAGGACACACAAAAGTCGGTAGCTGTTTAATAAATAAATCATCTGCACGAACGTTCTCACCTGATTTATGGTGGCACTTTTTTGTTTGCAGTTTCTCTGTGAGCAACGAAACCAGATGACAGGAAAAAGCTAGAAATGAATACAATTAGGAACTGATTCAAACCAGAGGAAACAAAACTAGTGTGAAAACGCTCTCATCAAATAAAACGTCCTCAACTTTCCAGATACTGAGCTAATGTTTGTGATCCGAAGCCGAGAGTCAGAGACACACCTGGATCACATCAGATCTTTCAGTTTTACTTGACGTCATGCATTATTTTCAAAATTGGACTAAAAAAGCTAAAAGAAATTAAAACTCTGGCATGAAAGGCATCATAATTGTGACAGTCTGGTAACTCGTGCAGGGTTTTTTTGTTCCAGTTTAGTCACAAAATGTTTTAGTTGTGTCTCAATTTGTTTGCAAGTTTGGTCTCTAACCAGGGCCGGATCTAGCCAGCCCCACTAAGGGGGGCAGGTAGAACATCAGGGGGGCCAGTCTGGACATGCTAAGAATTTTTTGTTCATCACATCCCTCCAATCCTTTAAATGCATCAAAAACTATGACATCATCATATCAGTTCCTCTATCCATAGATTTATGTTCATATTTGATCCCTACCCTCTGCATTTACCCGGGCTTGGGACAGAACAAGTAGGACACTGGCTGATGCCCTGTTGAGGCTGACCTCATCTGGTTAGTTTTTTTTGTTTTTTTTTGTGGGTTTTTTTTGTTCTTTTTGTGTGTTTTTTTTTTGTTCTTTTTTGTTTTGTTTTTTTTTGTTCTTTTTTGTTTTTGTTTTGTTTTTTTGTTCTTTTTTGTTTTTTTGTTTTTTTGTTATTTTTGTATTTTTTGTTCTTTTTTGGTTTTTTGTTTTGTTAGTTTTTGTGTTTTTTGTTCTTTTTTGGTTTTTGGTTTTGTTCTTTTTGTGTTTTTTGTTCTTTTTTGGTTTTTGGTTTTGTTCTTTTTGTGTTTTTTGTTCTTTTTTGGTTTTTGGTTTTGTTCTTTTTGTGTTTTTTGTTCTTTTTTGGTTTTTGGTTTTGTTCTTTTTGTGTTTTTTGTTCTTTTTGTGTTTTTTGTTCTTTTTTTGTTTTGTGTTTTGTTCTTTTTGTGTTTTTTGTTTTTGTTTTTTTGTGTTTTTTGTTTTTGTGTTTTTGTGTTTTTTGTTCTTTTTTTGGTTTTTTGTGTTTTTTGTTCTTTTTTGGTTTTTTGTTTTGTTCTTTTTGTGTTTTTTGTTTTTTCTTTTTTTGTGGTTTTTTTAATTCTTTTTTGTTTTTTTTGTTTTTTTGTTTTTTGCTTGTTTTTTGTTCTTTTTTGTGGTTTTTGTTTTGTTTTTTTTGTGGTTTTTGTTCTTTTGTGTGTGTTTGTTCTTTTTGGTTTTTTGTTTGGTTTTTTGTTCTTTTTGTGTTTTTTTGTTCTTTTTTGGTTTTTTGTTTGTTTTTTTGTTCTTTTTTGTTTTTTTGTTTGGTTTTTTGTTCTTTTTGTGTTTTTTGTTCTTTTTTGTGTTTTTTGTTTCTTTTTATTATTTTATTCTTTTTGTGTGTTTTGTTCTTTTTGTGTTTTTTGTTCTTTTTGTGTTTTTTTTTGTTCTTTTTTTTTGGTTTTTTGTTCTTTTTTGTGTTTTTTTTTTATTTTTTGTGTTTTTGTGTTTGTTATTTTTGTGGGGGTTTTTTTTGTTCGTTTTTGTTTTTTGTTTTTTTTTGTTCTTTTTGTGGATTTTTTGTTCTTTTTTGTGTTTTTTGTTCTTTTTGTGGATTTTTTGTGTCTCTTTCTTTCTGTCATTCATCAGTAGCTACTTTGAATGAGGACAAATGGAAGAGAGCGCTCACTCTGACCATTTTTCACTGAAATATTTTTGAAATTTGTTATTTCTGCATGCAATCGCGTTTGGGGGGGCAGTCATGGAATTTGGGGGGGGGGGCAATGCCCCCCCTTGCCCATGCCTACATCCGGCCTCGTCTCCAACTCCTCCCAAAGTTATCCCACGTTTCTGACACTCTGACTTATGGGAACTAAATCAGGAAGGATCCATGCACCTGCAGTGGACAACAAATATTTATTTGCACTTTCTTTTATTAGAAAAACCTCCCAAACCTCCAAGAGGCTTTGTGAGGAAATTAGGAAGAACACTCACAAATGTTTTGAGACATTTTGGAAACTTGGAAGAACCTGGATGTTCTTAAAGAACTGTCATACCTGTTTTGTGTTCATATAAACATGTAAACATGTGCAGCTGTTGTGTAAAGACCTCCTAAAACAGCCTCGCTCTGACACTGTTGGACCTGGACCGAGTCCAGCAGTCAGATTATTACAGCTCATAAAAAACAAACAATCCTCGTTAAAAGTCTGTTTGAATCGCAGCCTCTGATTGGCTGCTGTCAACCCGCTGTGTGTTTTTATGACTGCAGTCACAGTTCATGTGTTCTTTTTGCTCCTCATCATTTGGCCCAGAGACTTCCTCCACAACGAGATTTCCTCTGTCCCACAATGCAATGCTTTACTCATCTCTACAAACACTGCACACCCTGGGGTGGATTTAACAGCAATTTAACAAAGTTTTCCCTCCAACCCAAATCCTGTAACAACATTTGTTTAAAAGCCTCTCAGACTTGTGATAAAGCGACTTTAGAGGTCACATCTGCATTAGAACCGGACCTACAGCCTGTTTTTAATAAAAGCTGGGAGAAAAAACTCTGAATATTCAGAACAAGCCGGATGTGGCTGCAGTCACACACATGGTTTTTATTTAGGCAAGAACAAGCAAACAGTCGCATTTCACATTCTGCAGAAAAGTCTGACCAGCCGATCGGCTCTGATTGGGTCCTTTTGTTTTTCTGGGTCTCGGAGCTGAGGATAGAAACATCAGGACTTAGAATCCTCTGCTTCGACTCGTGGCTCCTTATGAATTCATTCACATTTTAAAAGAAAACTTCATAATTTGAAGAAATAAAAACACCATCTATCCTAAAGTCAAGCCAACGTGTTCTCTTTAGGGTAGAGACTACGTGTCACGGCTCTCTGAGCTGGCTGCTCCGGAGCTACAACATCTAATTAAGGTGCATTAAAGCCTGGAAATTCAATAAAGAAGAGCTGAAGTGGAGGCAGCCGTTATTTTGACAGATGACGTGTTTTCACCGTGGAGCTGCTGCTGCAGCTCCCAGATTCCTGCTCACGAGCATCTGATCGTGATTTAAGTGTTTAATCTTGGCAGCAGGTGACTTTTAGAGTTTCACATCAGAAATAAAAAATGTCACATTTACAGCCTGTCGTGTTTTAAACTGTAAATCCTGATTAGTTTTTTCTCTTAAACATGTTTGATGCTCAGGAGATGGTAAAGAAACATCCTGACTTCCTAAATGTTACACTTAAAAATTCTTGGAAATGTGTCCTATTTTTTTATGAAATCAAAGTGACATTCATCTTTAATATTCATGGTGGTCTATATTACAGTGCAACATTAAAAATATCTCAAATCAGGCCCATTTACAGTAAAAAATATACCAAAATATGTTTTTTTTACACATTCTGTCATTCTGATAACATTCACCAGCAGTTGCAGCCATTTCAGGTACAAATTCTAACACATCAATAACTAATGTTGCAGTTATCAGTAAAATCAGAGTTTTTTTTTTTAAAGGGAGAAGTGGGAAGATTTGAAAAACGAACGTCATGAGCGCCGCAAATAACTACAGTCTTGGACAGAAGCGCCCACAAACTTCTCACTATCTCCTAAGGGTTCAACCAAAGGCAGCCGGAGACATGATTACATAAATAAAAATACATTTTATTAATACAAAAGGAAATATAATAAAACTATGCCCCACGACACACACACACAGAGAGACTGCAGGAGCCGATCTATCAGAGCTAATCTCGCTAGCTGCTATGTTCCAGTCCTTCCCAGCTGCCTGTATCGCTAAACGCTTTAATCAGTCGGTGTTCTCTGACTCCCGGAGGTGAATTTGAGAAATCTAGGGTTATAAAATCATGTCCCGCCGCCTCTATCACCCTAGATTTCTCAAGTTCGCATCACGGAGTGGAGCTCCGGAGCACCCGGAGGAGCGTGCGCTGCACACCCGCCTTTGATGCACTGTAAGCGGACTGAGGTCCAGGAAACAGTCGGGGATTTGAGGCCTATCGTCCAGAGACCCATAAACATGGACAGATCGCTGTGCGGTCGCCTATAACAGCACCTTTAGCTCTGTGGAACCCTATAATCCATCAGAGAGGTTTTCAGCTCCAGAAACAAGATAACACCAGTTTGATGAGAAAAACCACAGATTCAGACGAAGGAAGTCCGCCATTGACCAGCAACACAACACAACGGTGCAATGCTGCCACCTACTGGATATACATCTATTATTACTTTTTTTAGCTTCCAGAACGCGCAGCAGTTGACATCACATCCGTAGGACAGCGCGGGAAATTTGTTCCGGAATTGCAGAACATTTTACAGCTCACAGCCTGCTCTAGATTATGGAATGATACATGGGTGGACTCATTCTTTTTGATTTAAAATGCTTCATCACTTAAAACTGAGCATGCATGATTATTTTTATTTAAAATATTCCCTCTTGTCCCTTTAATCACTCTGTGAGGAAACTGCACTGAATATTTAAGCCAGAGACACATAGATAGATATCAACACCTTTCAGACACTAATTTAGCAAAACATGATGTTAAGAAATACAAAGTTCAATTTTAACGCAGCAAAATGAACCTTGTGAGCTGATTTGCTGTTTTTGCTTTTCTGTGTGTGCGCGCGCATGTGTATGTGTGTGTGAGTTCAGCTACCCGTTTGTGTTTGCTCTGACATTGTTAGGATTCCCAGACCTTTCTTTAAGTCAACACAGTGAAATAATCAGTTCCCACAATCCTCCTCTCACTCCCCGAGTCCAGTTTTTTAAAATCTAAACAACTCCTGCTGCTGATTGGTTGTCTGTGAAAGCGTTTTGAAGCGATTGGTCCGTGCTGCCTGCTGATAAAGGGTCACGGTCAGTTTGCGTTTATGGACTTCCTGCTGGTTGTGTTTCCCAGACAGCAGTTTCCTCCTGAACACCGGTGTGCTGCTCCATCTTTATCCTTCCATCATGGGAGAGCTCGCTGAAAACTCTTCACTGTTTTTCTTTTTAAAAGCTCTCAAACTATTAAGTTACTCTAAAATGTCCCTCAGTTCCTCCCAGACAGAGTAAATCTGTGCTCAGAACCTGCTCTGCTCCTTCACTGTTTTCTTTTTTAAGTTTTCCTCAACAACCAAACGAGTTGAAAACCGCCATCATGGGAGGCGAGACGGTTACTCACTTTTCACCTCAGCCATAAACCAACTAGTTAATCATTAATCTGACACTAATTCATCAGACGCTTATCTCCCAAAGGAGGAACAGAAGGATAACATCGGCACCTGCAGGATGGAGAATAATTCACACTAAATATCCCGATTATAACGTCTGCTTCAAGTGTTTGACATTTACAAGCTCCTTTACTGAAAGTGTTGTGGGGAAAAAATGTCAAATTTGAAACAAACAGGATCAAATTTAATTCTCAGAGTCATAGATTTGTGAGAAATTCAGAAAAATGATAAGATCTGACCAAACTCAAGAGGGAGAATCCTGAACTAAAGTCTGGTTTTCATTCTGTCTGGAGCTACATGGACTTTTATTTATTTTCTTCCTAAACGTGAGTCAGATTGGTTGAAACAAAGAAAGATAGGAGCTGGTGTGTCTGAGCTGCAGGCGTTTCCGAGATGTCTCAAAGCGTTTGTGAGCGTTACCTCGTCTCAAGGCCTCGTTCTCATGTTTTGAACATTTGAAAAGTTAAATAATGTCAAATAATGATGAATATGTAGTGACTGTCTGGAAAGCCTCTGATTTGAGTTCATTTTTTGGAGCTGCATGATGGGGAAAAACTTAAAAACGTTGATGACTATCGGTTGAAATTCAGTTTTTGCTATAATGTTGTCCATGTGCTGCCTGTTTGTGTTCATTAAATATGAACTTTTTTCATGTTTTTTGAGTTCTGAGAATTCCTGGAAGCTTTGTGACGCCGATTTCAACTTGTGAGACCAAAGTTGTGACTGATTGAGACCAAAAGAGAGGCTTATATTCTGGGTGCTAAACAGATTCAGTGACAAACTTTTAATGGAGCGTGGAACATCTCCTCTGTTCCCTCAGAGAGAGTCAAACAGCGCTTTAATCACCCGTTCACCTCCTCTCTGCATGATGTTCAGAGCTGATGAGCACGTGGGGTTTCTAGAAGCAAACAGCTGATCTGTTCCAGTTGTCTGCTCTGCAGGTTTAAGAACTAATGAGTTCTTTAGGGATAAATTGTCCCAAAACATAAAGATCAGCTTTATTTATTTTTGCTGTAGTGGTTCTGATCCACAACCTTTGTGTTCATCTATTAATTTGTTGATGGGAACAACTCTTCATGAGAGCTGCAGTCGTCTTTGCTTTAAAGGAAGTGAATGCAGGTCAGAATTTATGCTCCTGGGTTTAACGTCTGGGCCTTTAAAGGTTCTGAGAGCTGAAAGTATTTGGCGTGAGCGCTGATGGAGCGCTGCAGCTGTTGGCGATGTGCCTGTTCTGCAGCACAACTGGTGTGAACCGGGTCAAAGTTCAGCTCGGGAAACAACTGGAGCCTCGTTAGAATGTTATGAAATGTGGAATCCAGCCGTTTTCTAGAACATTTTTTTGATTTAGCTGCATGTTTTCCCCTCAAAGTGCATTTGAATGTAAATACAGACCCGTAGGAGTGAGGTCGGTCCGGTCCCATCAGGGAACATGCCATCAGTTGAGTCAAGTCCCAGTTTTCGTGCTTGGAGAAAACCCCTCTCTGTTGTTCCCTCTGATAGAGGACACGGCTGTGGAGGAGCACAAGACTCGGTTTGTTGCTCGAGAGGAAGTGGAATCTCTAAAACGAGACAGCTGCTCATTCCCGACCCCGATGGCGTACGAACGCTTCACAACTCCCAGCCCCCCCGGCACCCTGCAGAGAGCGCATCAGCCACACATGTTGAGGTTACAGACGCAGGGGGACGGGTCAGTGCTTCGGTCCTACTCCCAGGTCCTTCAGGGCGGGAAGTCTGTGTTCTGTTTTGGCTCCGGCTGGGAGGAGGTGTCAGGATGGAGATAAAGGCCAGAAAGGAGCTTCTCTCTGGATAATAAACACATGTTGTTTATCGAGGAGACAAAACAGTGGTGGACACAGCAGGTGGACGGCAGAGATGAACAGAATATAATTCAACAGAATGTTTTTTGCAGATTAACGTTGGGCTTCCAGTGAGTTTGAGGCTGTTCTATCAGATATTTAGATTCCTAATAGGAGGGAAAACGGTTGGTTTGATCTAATGTTGACTGTTCTCTGCTCTGTGACTCAGAAACAGGACGTAGTCCTCTACCCGAAGCAATATCATTGGTAGTCAGATCAGGAGAGACATTGATGTAGATCGGTGACAAAGTAGCTGCTAACATATGGGTACTAGGGGTTGAAAGACTTGCTATTTTTACAAGTCGACTACCAAGTAATGAAAGTCGCATCGACTTCGACTAATCGCTGATGACGTCATACATACGGCGTATACAGGACGGCTTTAAAAAACTTGACAGGCTTTATTGCAAAAATGTATTTTTATGCCGACAACAAACAGCTGAGAGAGAGCAGTTGTTTTAGGATCACTTTGGTTTTGATATCAAGTCTTTAGACTAAAATGCTGATTAGTTTTAGTCACATTTTAGTCAGGTTTACATGAAAACAGTTTTAATCTGACTAAAACTACAGTTTGAGTCAGATTGTGGTCTATTGTTCGTCCATAATCATAACAAAGACATTCGCTATTTAATGAATAAAATCACTCGAAGCTTGATAGCCGAGCCATTAGCTTGTTAGCTTAGCCGTTAGCACATCGGAGGTTTGAATAGCGCCGCATTTTTAGTAAAACAAGAGATAAAGAAAGCAAAGACTCACCGTTAAGTTGATTAAATAAGGACAATCGATTGGCAAGGGCATCAAAAGCTGCCAAAAAGTATTCTTTGAGTAAATATCCATTTTAATAGCGCAGCGCCAGACCGGAACACATCAAAGGAAACTGAACTAATCAAAGGAAACCCCTTCAAAATAAAAGTTCACGTGATCAGCGACTAGTCGACCTTTGGTTTAAAAAGTCACTACAGCCCACAAAAGTCAACTAGTTCGTGCAACCCCTAATGGGTATATGAAAGACGGCAGAAGCTCAGTGGATACAACGTTTGTCCCCAGTCCGATTGTCGTCGTGTCCTTGGGCAGGACACCTCACCTACATCACCTGCTGGTGGTGGGCAGAGGGTCTGGTGGCGCCTGTGTCTGACACTTTGTTTCTGTGGCTACAGATAGCTCGCTGCCATCAGTGTGTGAATGTCTGACTGATGTCATAGTAGTCTGTGACTTAGAAAAGCGCTGTACAGATGAGATATTTCCATGTTTTAACTGAACAACGTTTGAACTCTTCTAGTATTCCTGCTGCTGCTGCAGCACAAACACTATAAACTCATTATTCAGCAAAATAAAGTCAAAATAGGACATTTTATTATGGTTAAATGTCAATTTCCTGCCAGATTTATGAAAGTAATCATTGAAAACTTGATTTGAGCTTTGAACCCACTCATTTTTAAAATGTGTTCTTTATTAAAATACGTTATTTTAGGGTGTTTTTATCCATAAAGTTAATAATTACTACATCTGATTTTCTATTTCTGTAAATAAGTTTATTGAAAATGTACTAACAGAAAATAAACATGTTTGTGATCATAAAACATCAACTGGGTGAGGATCGCATTGGTGTACCTCAGGGTTGAATGTTTGGCCCACAGTATTTAGGTAATTTTTTTTTAGATCTTTTTTAACCATTTCAGATCATAATTATAGAAAAATGCAGCTTCTTTGTTTATTTTAGTCTTTTTGTTTATGTAATGTATCTTTTATGGCTGTTTGGTGTCAACCTGCCAGAGAGCATGAATGTGAGCTAATGACTAAATCTGCATCTGTTCCTAAAAACATAAATATTTATGTTGTTACTTTATTCACATATGACTTTAAAAAGATGGTAATCTTCAGATTTCCTCTAAAATATTCTCTATCTTCTCATCAACCAACATTTTTTGTCACTTTTCTGTATTTTTATGCTTCTTTAGTAAAGATCTGCAGCTCAGTGTCTGATTTTCTCCAGTCCATCGTCTACAAACATGAACTCTGATGTCGGAGTTCAGACGATCAGTGGTGATGAATGAGGAAGAGGAGGTGAAGCGCAGACTTTTGGCTCTGAGCCCTGAAGTTCAGAGAGAGCTGCTCTGCTGGATGAAGTGTGTCGAAGAAAAGAGGAGAGGACTGAGTAGATTAAGAGAGGAGGGAGAGAAAGCACAATGAGGGAGCGTCGCTGTTGGATTCCTTTCTTCTGGCTGAGCACAGAGATGGGTGGGCGGTGCATAGTGACCGCAAACAACTCAAGTGTGTGTGTGTGTTGGGTGGGGGGTCTGGAAAAGTGTGCCGATGGGAGGAGAGACCAACCTCCTCTCTTTGTGTGTAGATTTGAAGGAAGCATCAGATTCCTCTGCTGGTGCGCATCAGGAATGGTCTCTCCTGGTAAATGGAGCCCTCCTTCTCTTTGTGTTCTGGATAACTGATCACAGTTCTTTGTTTGGATCATCAAAGAACCACCAGCTTCCATCCTCCTCATCACAAGTCGTTCAGTGTTTTGTTTATTTGCTCCAGGTATCATTTTATTGTTGAACCTTTAGTCCAACAGGACAGCTGTAAAAGACGAAGGAGAAAAGCTGGAAAGACTCGTCTCTCCTTTAGAGCTGGTTCCTCACTGGTTCTGTTAAGAACCATTTGTGGCTCAGAGTTGGAGAACAAGTCATCTAAAATGTCTCCTCCAGGGATAGTCCATCACCTGTTTTCTTCTGAGTTTCTGTAGAACAGGGGTGTCCATTCCTGGTCCTGGAGGTCCGGTATCCAGCATGGTTTAGTGGTTTAACACACCTGATTTCAGTTTAGTGGATGATTAAAGGTCATCTGCAGAGCTTGATGACATGCAGAACAAGTGATTCAGGTGTGTAGGAGCAAGGAAAACACTAAAAGATGCTGGATGCCGTCCTTCAAGGACCAGGATTGGGCACCCTGCTGTAGAAGATCACAGTATAGGGAGACAGTTTATCTACACTCTTTTTTGTGAACATTTTTCTTTAAGCCTTTGTAGACTATTGTCACAAATTGACATCAGGCCACTTCTTTCCTTAATGTGCCCTGATGGAGTATCAGGATTAGTACTTTCATCAAAGTTCTGCCACATCCAGTACTATACATAGCCTCTTTTATAAAACAATGCCGCCAATTTGCCGCGAAGCTGAGCCGGAATCTGGGAGCCCACCGTGGTGGCAGTATTACGCTGATTTACCGGCACAGTGTTGAAAGCGGCTCATGTCTACGTTCCTCTGGTGGAGGTTATAAAAGGACACTTTTATTTCTTTATTACTGTAATATTGTTGTATAATTGCATGGAAAAACATAGAACCAGGATCTATAAACACCAGCTCAATCAGAGTTGATTATGTTTATGAAAGTGTTTTTCCCTCCAGTCCTCTAAAGAGTTGTTTGCTTTACAGTCCAAACTGAATTTTTCACATTGCATTTTGTGCAGTTTGAGCTTTAAAACACTTCCCAAAAAAAAAGCACATTTATTCTTTATTTGAAGAAGTTTTTAAGGTTCAAACTTCCTAGTTACGACACCACCTTTATCATTTTTGAATATGTTGATTAGGTAATTTGTTATTGACAAAAAACAAACAATGTTTTAATGATCATAAAAAAAATAGCTGATAATCATGTTGGTGTACCTCCAGGTTTCATGTTTGGCCCATGGTTTTTTTGTTTCTAAATTGACTTTTAAGTAGGGATGTTCGATATTGGCTTTTTTACCGATATCCGATATTGTCTAACTCTTAATTTTCGATACCGATATAAACCGATACCGATATAAGCGTGGTAGCTCTCATTAAGAAAAAGACAAACACAGTATTTAATGCAAGGTGTGCCAAATAAATAAAAATATCTCTAAAACTATACATCAGATTTGTTATATTTTGACATTTTGGGAGAGAGGAGGAGTAGCCGAAAACTTTGATGTATAATATGTGCATGGTATGTAAAGGTCATGTGTGTCATCATTACAAAAACCGATACCGATATTTGCCGATATTACATTTTAATGCCAATATCGGCCGATAATATCGAACATCCCTACTTTTAAGATATTTATTCACCTTTTCAGATATGCATTTATAAGGGTCATGATAATGGAATAACTGCCTAAATCTGCATCTAAATCTACGGTACATGCATCTATATCTAAAATAAATAAATAAATATGTCTGTTGAGCCTCGTGCATCCTAATCTCGTCTCCTGGCATGAAAAATGAAAACTAAATTTGCACAAATGATCACAAAAAGATCAAAGTTGTTTCTACTGTCTGCTCAACGAAGATAAATATGACATCCCATTTGTTGTTATAAACTCGTGATAATGTCAGGGCCGAATGAGCAGCTCCTTTATGAGTTCCCTCTGAGTGTCACATTTATTTCTCCCCAGGAGATCC
>SSNR01000010.1:2301114-2313802 GCA_006937965.1 Callopanchax toddi | reverse complement strand
CCCCCCCCCCCCCCCCCCTTGGCTTTGTTCCTCCATCTCTTCTAAAACACAACAAACTCATTAGAACCCTGATTGGATCCAACTCAGCAGAGAAGCTCCTCTGAAGGCAGTTTATTCACTGTAAAGCCTTTTAGTGTTTTATATAAACTAGAAATTTGATTTAATTTTAAATTCCACTCTAAGTTTTTGAAGAAAAACAATTTAAATGAATCAAAATAAACATTCAAAAATCTAAATATTCCTGAAGGACAAGGAGGCAGAACCTCTGGCTGCAGATGCATAATTTATGATGAAGACCTGTTTAGTTTCTGGTGTTGATGCTGCTGCAGCAGAGCGAACAGCTGCTTCGTTGTCACTGATCTGCAGCAGTGTCTCTCCTGATCTGACGAGTCACAAGTTTCTTTCTAAAGTCTCCACCCACGTTGAGTGACAGTGTAGATACATAACTGATAAAACGACACTTCAGAAAGTTAACTTTCCACTCTCTTAGGTTTTTATTGTCTGAGTTTCTGTAAAACGGTTCTGTTTTCACCTGAACGCCGCCCAGAAACCATCAACCCGTCATCGCAGGACTTCAGGCTGCAGACGCATCGTTTAGAGCCTGAAAAGTGACGCCTCGTCTCCCTGAAGCCTCGCTGTGGGAGGAATGTGAGAAATGAGGGCTGACAGGATGCTCGGGGGCAGTTTGGGTGTTAAAGTGAGATGGGGGGGGGGGGGGGGGGGGGGGGGGGTGGGGGGGGGGGCGGGGGGGGGGGGGGGGGGGGGGGGGGGGGTGGGGGGGGGGGGGGGGGGGGGGGGGGGGGGGGGGGGGGGGGGGGGGGGGGGGGGGGGGGGGGTGGGTGGGAGGGTTGGGGCNCTGTGGGGGGTCAGATGTGAATGACTCCTCAGACAGAGGCTGGTTTGTATCTGGGTGGGGGGGGGGCAGTCGGTCACAGCTGGACACCAAACAGACTCTGTGTGGTGGGGTCCGATGAGAAGTCTGAATGGTTTTTATTCAACATGTGAATCAGAGAAAACGAAGAGTTAACGTGTAAAAGTTTTTATTCAATTTGAGATCAAATCATAAGGATCCGATTTTACAAGTTTGATGACAAATTTAAAGAATTTTGAGTAAAACCGTAAAGATTTGAAACGATAATCTAAAAGAATAAATCATATAATAAAAATTCAAGCCACCGACTGTCATTTGGGGCTAATTAAAGGACATTTTCCTTTTCATATTAAAAGTTTTACTTTATTTTTTAACATTTGCACGTTTTTTATTTTTCTAAACTTTGTTACTTTAAAAAAAAAAACTGCTCCACCTCGTCATTTAAACCAGATGAAGAGCAGCTCTGTCACCAGCAGCCTCCACCTGCTCAGGTTCTAGTTTATCGTCTGCCATATGTCTCCTCTGTGGAAGGAGACGGGAAACGCGAGCTGTGAGGAGGCTTATTCAGACTGAAAGTGGAAGATCGCTTCAATACAATGAAAACCTAAACAGATGTCTCCTTTTACCTGACGGAGAACAGCTGTTATTGTTGATTTGAAAGGAAAACCAGATCTATTTTTGTTTCTTTGCACCTTTTGTTTGCAGTTCAAACAAAACACTAAAAACTGAAATGAATCTACAGCTGTTTTGGCTGCAAATTAAAACAAATGAGTCGCTTGTCCTTTTAAAGGGTTAAACTGTAAATTCCTTCTGGTTCTGTGTCCTGATCCAGGTTTACACCTACAAGCAGAATGCGCTCACCAGGCAGAAGGTCCAGCCTATGCACCACAGCAGCGTCAGAGGGGTGGAGGACATGGCCACGCTCGAGGACCTCCACGACGGCGCCATCATGCACAACCTGTTCCAGCGTTACCAGCAGAGGCACATCTACGTGAGTCGCCTACAGGCTGTGGTTGATCATTTGAAGGGTTTCTGTGTGCACAAAACCATCACGAGTAGTCATTCTCAAAGTCCAGGTTCCGATCTGGACCCAGTCCAGACATATAGGACATGTAGTTTGCTGCAGAACAATATCAAAAAATAATCTTCCCCTCAAGTCAGACTGAAACCAACCTTCATGCATTGCACTTACACTTTTATTTGTTCGCTCTATGATGAAAACACATTTTAATATTTTTTATATTGAATGATTTCACCGGTGATGATGTGATTCAGGACTTGTTGCTGCGCAACGTCTCTGCAGCAGAGTTAGATTTTGGCTAATTAACATTTTGTGACTTTATATCAAGTTTGTTGTAACGTCACCATTTTAAGATTTATTAAATATATGTTTTAGCACTTTAACTTTCCATATTTAAAATAAGCTCAAACTTTGAAGTTGATTTGTTGTGTGTTGATGTGCATCAGCTGTCCCTGTAGTTAAAAGCCCTATAATTTGTTGTTGGAGTGCGACTCCTTTCTTGTTTTATGAAAAGCGCAGGTGTTTGGATGGTTCTCTTAACAAAACTCCTCGTTTAGCAGCCAAAAGCAGCAGGCTGCCAAGTGAGCGCTGGCTGTTTGAGTCAGGTTTGTTTGGGTCCACTTTCCTCTGGGAGACGAGGATTCAAGCTGTGGTTTTAATCGGTGTTTCAGTGTCAGCTCACGAGTCTTGGCTTTAGCTCCGGTGGCAACAGTGTTGTCGAGGAGGTGGCGAAGAAACTAGAACCTCTGCGATTTGTGCACATTATAACTTGTTTTAGAAATGAACTACTCTTTAGTTTACACGTTTTCTTGTGAGATTGCTCTGGAATAAAATGATTAAAATCTGTCTGTCTGTAACGGTTATGTCAGCTAAAATATTGAATAATTCCAAACAAAGTGTTGGACTCTGAACTAGAATTAGGGTTGTAAACCTTTGGGAATTGAAACAATGCTGGCTGGGCCAAGAGGATCTGGCTGCAGACTTCAAAAATGGCGTCTTAAGATGGCGACCTAACCCGGAAGTACACCGACCGGAAGTAATATGGCGCCCATTACTTTTCGTAGTTTTTCTTATTCACCACGAAAATTTTTATTTAGCATTTGTTTCTCTTCAAAACCATACGGACTCGCAAACTTAAACTTTTGCAAACTTTAAAAAGAATCTTCATTTTGGTAAGATTGAAGTGCTGATAACAAGAAGGTATTTTACCAATTTTAACCAGTTTTCTTGCAAAGTATGTATATTTGCTCCAACAATAAAAAGCAGTTGCCTACCGTGAATAGCACAAATAGTAATGCTACTGAATGTCAAAATCATACTTAGTTTTTGAGATTCCCAAATCTTTCAACAAAATTTCATCACATGAAATAATGAAAAAATTACCTTCAGTCTTTATAGTTTGACATTCGATAGAATAAACCTAGCAAACTATGCCAGTAAGAAAGTCTCATAGCACAGAACTATGAAAACAGTTTGCTAGAATAACATTTTGCTAGCAAGTTATGCTAACACCCTTTTTCCAGCAAATACATTTTGCTAGCATACTACATCATACATTGCTATCATATACAGTAGCTTTAGTCATAGATATCATATCACTAGATACCTTACCCACGCTGTTTGTCAATGGACCCTGACGTAGCTATGCCGGCGGCCATCTTGGGGCAGCCAGCTGCCCCCTTTCATAACACTGGTGTCAATGGAGCTTGTACTATTAAATACCTCTAACTTGCTCAATTTTTAACCCATTTTCAAACGGTTTGCATTTTTATAAACATCAGAGACGTGGCTGTGAATATATCTCAAAATATAACGATAATGGTTGGGAAATTCATAAATTGTAAAAGTATCATGTCTCAAGTCTATACATAATAAGGTTTGTAAGAAAGTAAATCGTTTGTAAATCTGTTCATTTTTCATCAAGTTATGAGTGGTTTTAGTTAAATTGATGCTCACCTTCCATCTGCTGCCATAGAGAGCAGAACGTCAGCTCGCTGCCCCAAGATGGCCGCCGTGTAGCTACGCTGTTGAACCCCGGATGATTCATCTAGCCTTTAAATATGATATCTATGGTTTTAGTTGGCTAATGCTAAAAGGATCATAGTTTGTTAGCATAGATTTTTACTAGCGAGCTATCCTAATAAGATCATAGTTTGCTAACATAGAATTTTGCTAGCATGTGATTGTAAGATCCCTTTTTAACTTCATTGTGTATCCCTGGAAAACCCCGGGTTTGTCCCTTTTGAGTGGTTCAAGGTTAGAGAATCTAACCCTGACCAAACGAGTGATAGATCATGTTGTTTGGATTGAAGTGAGGACTCTTAAACACAGATTTCCATTTTCATTCACCATCTATTACAATGAAATATATAGATTAAAGTGCATTTCTTATTGATTTAATAAGGAAAATTTAAATTTAGTTTAAAATATGAGGCAGTGCTTTTTAAGCTACATATAATCATAGATTTTTAAGTTATTAACAGTAAAGTGAAATGTATGGCAGTGTCGAAGTTAGTTTAGATTTGGCTAGCAGCTAGCATGTCATTCTGCTCAGAACTAATCTGTTTCTCCAAAACTGTTGAGCTAAAATATTTAAACTTTCCACAAAACTAACTTCAGAACATGAGAAACATTTCTGTAAAAGTATTATAGATCATCTATGTTCAGTGTTGTTGAGTACACCTCCACATTTCCTTCAACAAGCTAATCAAGCAAAGTTCTGAAGCCACTGAGTTAAATTACAGTAAATAAACCAGTGAAACTCTGCTGCTTGGCTCAAAAGGCCTCAAAATCTGTGCTTTCATCCTAAGCTGTCCTGTTTTTTAACTAATGAATTAATGTCCAATCCTGACCCAGCGCTCTAAACAGCAAAACAAAGACAAAGGCAGCCTTGTGCTGGAGTTTTGGCACGCATCAGGCTGAGTAACCTTTGACAAATGCCATCTCGTTACTTTAATGACATCTGAATGCTTCCGTATGGTTGAAATTATCCAATCAATTCATCACAGCCACCCAAACTCTGGCCTGACTGGGATTTCTTTTTTAAAACGGGGAACTGAAAAGGGGAAAATTAGAGAGGAAGATTTGGTGAAGTAGATGGTGGTAAACCGAAGGGAAGGGCTACGAGCAATCTGCTGGAGAAGCAGCGTCTGGTACATCACAAATCAATTAGGAAAAAGTGTTTACATGTTTTATGGGAAAGTTCCGATGTTTTATGTGATCAGTCAGGATCTTACCTGCATAAAACTATTCCCAGTCTTTAAATCTTGAGAGCAATTTACTTATTTATTTAGCTTTTCTATTTTTCCATCTTGCTTAAAACATTGTTTGCAGCTAAAGCTTCACGTGAACCTAATCCATAACAGATTAGAAGGATCTTTATTGCAAATCTCCACAAACACCTATATATGAGTTTATTATGGTCTATTGTTTTTATGGTCTATTGTTTTTACAAGGTGTGTGTGAAAGTTATACACAATAATCAGATTTAATGCTTCTCAGATGTCTTTCCACTTATTCATTCATAAAAACACTGCAGGCATACAACAGGTAACGTTTCTGACTTTACTGTTCTCGTGTTTCTCCAGAGGTTTTGTAGAAATATCCTATCAAGAGGCCTGTCACAACCTGAAAGAGGCCCTAGAATTCCCTAAAGCATCCACAGAAAAGGAGAAAAATCAGAGTAAAATGGATCTCTGGCTCTTTCTACCCCCAGCTTCCTGCTAAGTGTTCTGGATGTTTTTATTTTAGAGCTCAAAACCCTGCATCCTGTTTAAAGTGGTTAGAGTTATAAATAATTTCTATTTTACCTGCTAGCTTCTGTTTAGAGAAATAGACCGACGAGCTAACGGCTGGCGAGTGGAGTCAGCCAGTATTCAGCAGGTCAGCGCCGTTCAGCGGAGGCTTACAGCAGTTCTTTGTCATAAAGTAGTCCCGAGTCTAAAATAGTAGCTGTAATTCCTTCGTGTTACTTTTTATTTTCACTTGCAGTCGATATGTTTATTGAGGACAGTAGGCAGAATTAGTATCACTACTGAGTGAGTTTTAAGGACTTTTTTCTCACAATGCTAGTTGTTACCATTCACTTACAGTGTTTTACGCTAAGCTAATGCTAAAGGAGTACTGCTGGATCAGGAAAACAGCTGTGCTGGTTACTAATAGTTTTTGCCCACTGATCTAACTATGAGAAATATGGAAACAGACAAAAATTCACTTTCTGGTGGAATATCCCTTAACATCAACCTGGTATAAGACAACAAATGGAGCATTGGTGTTTTCGTTTTCTTTGCAGACCTCTTGTTCTCGGGGTTGTTCTCATAAATGTTCTAGTATTTTTTTAATGGATGACAAAAACAAAGTTCAGTTCATTTAAAGAGAGAGAGCATATTTTCATCAAACAGCTGGTCAGTGTTACTGTAAAGCTTTTATTTTGAAAACAGAACTGCTGCTTCAGAATAATCCCATCTTCTGGGCAGATTCCAACAGGTTATTATCCGATAAATACCATTATTGTAGTATCATGTTCGGACATCATCACCTGCACTGCGCCGCTCATTCAACCCTCTCACCTGTCATAACCTCCGACTGACTGGCCTACATTCAGCCCATGCAAATACATTTGAATGGCAGTTGATGTGACGATATTTACATGACAAATATTGGCTCCAGACTCTCCTCCCTGTAGCAGAGAGAGGAAAGGAGTGGGGGGTGTTTTTTATAATGATGTGTAGAGCATCACAAATCACCAGCTGTCAGGTGGAGCTGCATGCAAACACAGCGTGGAGGCTCAGGTAAAGCAGAGACCTCCGTCCTCTGCAGGAAGAGCAAACAGTCGACCTGATCTCTGACTCTGGAGCTCTTGTGCAACACAAACCTCTCTGCAGATGATTGTTGTGTAAAGTTAGAATCTTTTTTTTTTTTTTTGCAAAAATATACAGATAAAAGTAACGTGAGAAATGTGATAACCGGTTTACAGCCTCTGTTTTGGGTATTTTTTAACTGGATTCAACTGTGGATTAAGCTGCTGCAGAACTAGACCTATGTTTGTTTCCAGAGAGCCGTTGACCTGGATGAAGTTTAGTTCCAGATTTTTGTTATTCTCATATAGAAAGAATTCAGGTTCCTGAGTGTCTGTTTCATTAAAGTTTTTTTTAGTTAGTATTGCTTGTTTTGCACCCCAAGTACAGAATCACAGCAGTTTCAAACTGAATACAACAGATTTGTTTCCAGATGAAGATGGAATCATCTGGATTATGGTTGCCAGGTTTTACCATCTGCCCACCTATATGTATAATGGGCTGCATGGGGGTGCAGTGGGTAGCACTGTTGCCTCGCAGTAAGAAGGTCGTGGGTTCACTCCTGCCTGCAGCCTTTCTGCGTGTTCTCCCCGTGCGTGTGTGGGTTTTCTCCCACAGTCCAAAGACATGCAGGTTCGGTTAATCAGTGACTTTAATTTGTTCCTGACTGGTTGAGTCTTGTTTGCCTCTATGTCCCCGTGATGGACTGGCGATCAGTCCAGGGTGTCCCCGCTGTCTCTCGCCCTGTGATGCTAGAGTTAGGCCCTGCCACTCTTACAGATTAAGCGGTTTAGAAGATGGATGGATTTACCCATATTTTTTTCAGATTTAGGAGTTTTTAGCAAATTTTAAGCATTTATAAAGCACTTTTATGATGCTTTAAAAAGTAATTGTGTTGATGTGTCTGCCATCACCACTTCTAATGAAATGCGTTGCCCTAAAAGTCATAAAATGTGCACAATTTATGCACATAAACTCTTTGATTTTGTGCAAATTCTATCATTTAGCGAGAAATCAAGCCGATTATCCCAACTGGCATTTAAAAAGTGAATTTCATCTAATCTCATCAACTGTAATAAACTGTACAACAACTGTAAACAACTGTACAAATAAAAGTATCGTTACTGTTTTGACTGATGTTGTATTTAACAGATAAGAGCCACAGATTAATGGGAGGTTTGTGGTTACACTGACCCGGAGCAGCTCTGTTGTTCTGGAGGCGATGAGATTAATTGAAGCAGCCGTACAGCGACTTTGTGTTTACAGAAAGGCGTCAGTCGCTGCTGATGGTGTAATTGTAGAGCAGAGGAGTGGTGTGTGTGGGGGGGGGGGGGTCATGGAGGCAGTCAGAGCCGCTCAAAGAATAAGATCTCCCAAAGACAGAGCCAGATAAATTCCCTGAGAGGGAAACGAAGACCAGATGGAGGGAAAAAGACAACAGGATCAGAAGAAAAGAGCTGGCAAACCTGCCTGAGTGACAGCAGGAAATGTAAAACGAGGGGGTTCGTAAGAAATATGGTGCATTTACTGTGTCGCCATATAACCTCCAGCACGTTTGTTTTACTTGGCAAATAAAGTGTTCTCAGTCCACTGTTTGGATTTAACGCTGCTGCTGATGGACGCACGTGAAAGTCGAGTTTTTCTGGAAGAAAAAAGAGATTATTTTCTCAGAAATGCCCATGTATTGGCTCACAACGCAGCAGAAGCGTTGACGTTTCCTGTGGACATAAAACCTTCAACATGTGATCAACTGTGGGAAGTTTTACTTCATTAAAATTCTGTTTGTGCTTCTAACCTGAACCACAACGTTTTCTTACAGTTGAGAGAAATAACGCCGTAAGTGTGTTCTGTCTAAACATCTGGACTTTACCGCCACATGGCTCTGGTTCTGTCCACGTTGGACTTGCAGTCTACAAATTAGTATTCCTGATTTGGGCTGTACGTTTTAAGCTCACTCACTGCTTGGATATCGAGTCTCCTGTAGCAGCTTTTCTCTGTTTTATCTACTGACTGTTGTACAAACAACTAATGTAGTGCACTACTGCACAATATTTATATTTCTAGTATTTTCTATCGTTTTAGAAATCTTGTCTTGTTCGTGTACCTGTTTGATCTTCTATTCATGTATTTTATGCTTATATTTTCATATTTTTGATCTCCAGTATGGTCAGCCATTGTGCAGGAAAACGCATTTCTTTACTGTGCATATGATAATAAAGCTTTGAATTTGAATTTGTCAGGTCTTCTGATGTCTGTCCATGTTTCTTTTGGACAGACGGAGGAAAATGCTCCTTAAAAACCAAGTTTTAAACTCATTCACTTTCTGCTTTGAGGCCTAGGAATCCAGAGCAGCTTTTCTCTGTTTTATTAAGTGTTCATGTGACTGATTGATGAAGCAGAAATTTCCATTTAATTATTTTAGTGTCTACCTGAGTTTTAAACTGAATGTTACAAAACATTTTAATTTGATTTCTATCCTTACTGATTTTAGTGTGACAAAATTGACATGATCGTTTTAATTACAATTAACAGCGCAACTCTGCCGCCACCTGTTGATGTAAATTGGTCAATTTTATTTGAAAATACCCATAATGCCTTGCGAAAATAAACCGTGGTGACTTTATACTTCAGAATAGTCTGATCTTCTTCATTTTCCACTCAATATATTTACTTTAATCTCAAACCTGAGAAAAAAGGTCTCCATTTTATATATTTATTCATATTTTTTCTAATGCATTCCTTAGTTTTTGTAGTGATCTCATAAATGATCAGTCGCTGTTTCCTTTCTTCCTGCTATTTCTGGAAAAATATCAAATTTCTTGCAAAAACGACTGAAAGCAGACTGCAGAACGTGTGTTCAAACAATAAAGATTTCTTTATTTTACTTATAAATACACATGGAACCACCAGCCTGCTTTAAACGAGCAGGGTCACGGCTTATCTGAGCCTGGAAGAAGTGACATCAGTAAAGTTTTAGGAAAAGTGTGAAGTTTGTTGGCTGGAAGATGGTTTCTTCACATCTGATTGTATTCAGGAGTCTGAACGAGCACTTTGGGTAAAAACCTCTGACATGTAAAGGAATCTTGCTTCTAATAAGGGCTAAAGTGGGTTTGAGCTTCAGTGTGTCTGGAGGAATGTTTTAGTGTGTGTGTGTTTGGCTTGACTCCAAAACCATCAGATCCTAAAACATCAGATTTGGCAGTGAGGGAAAATCTTGGCACTTGATCAAATCCAAGGAAAGGATTCCTGAAAATCCTCATCCTTCATCACTTGTGAGATGAAACTTTTGTTTTTTGTTTTTTTTACAGATTTTCTGATGGATGATGTAAATTTGCTGTTCTGTTTGTAAGAACGTGCTGATGTTTGTCCAGTTGCAGTCGGGTTCGGAGCGGTTCTTGTCGACTTTCTGCTGCTGCCCACATTTGGAGTCACAGTTATGGTTTCGGAGCTTGTGAAAGTGGAGCAGCCGCTGCCTGTTGCAGTCTGTCTGTCAGTGAGCCAACAGCAGAGACGCCGACTTGTTAAAATAAACCGAGCCAGTCTTTCTGCTTTGTGCTCACATCAACGGAGCTGGAAAAGACTTTAATTCAGCCTAGAAGGAGGAAGATGCTTCTTCATCATCCTCCATAATGAAGCAATATATTGGTGGTTTAGCATCTTTATTATTCATAAAGAAAGGCTCATGAGTGGTTTCTGACCTGCAGTCCTTCTGGGTCGAGTTAATTTGGCTAAAGGTTGTTTGTTTCTTAGATTTGCATCAGTGATTTTTGTCTGCATGTCTAAAGTTTTGAAATCCTCTCAGATTTCATAGAAAAGGAGCAGTTCAAGCTCACAGACATGTTTTTAAATTTCTCACATTCTTACTTGATCAAAGACATGGAAATTTTGTGATAGATGTTTCCTTAAGTAATTAAAAATTTAAATCTGTTTTAAAGTTTTTACATCTCTACATTTATTTATTTAATATAAATGAAATAAATCAAATTCAAAGTCATATTTGTTAAAGATGCACAGATTCTGGATTTGAGGTTTGATACCGACTCTGAATTTTGCACGACTCTAATCAGTCAATACCAATTCTTCTACTTCAATATACTTCTTCTATTCACTCTTCTTCTACTGTCAGCTTCAGCTTTACGTATTTCAGGACTTTTCCATTTTCAGAACATTCTAGTTTGAAATAATATGACTACACTGCAAAAACTGATTTCTAAGAAAGTAAAAAGCCTTGTTTTTAGACATTTTGACTTATTTTTGTCTAAAAAGAAAATATTCATACAGCCCTACTTGAAATAGGCCAAATCTTCTTAAATATGGTCAAATTTTCTAGATTTGAGCAAAGAAATCTGCCAATGGGATAAGCAATATTTGTTTGTCTAGATTCCTTAAAACTAGCGAATTGTTCTAAATGCAGAAAATTTTGCAATTTTTTTAAGGGGTCTAGCCAAGCAAATTTTGCTTACCCCATTGGCAGATTTTTTTGTTCAGTCCAAAACATTTGACCATATTTAAGAAGATTTTGCCTATTTCAAGTAGGGCTGTAAGAATATATTTTCTTTTTAGACAAAAAAAACCAAAATGTCTAAAAACAAGGCTATTTTACTTTCTTAGAAATCAGTTTTTGCAGTGTATAAATTATGTTAGATTCCTTTAATCTCAACTTCACTTATCTATAAAACAGACGTCTACCACTCTGTCCACTTTATTATTAATTGAACTTTATTAAGGAGCTCTAACTACAAAAACAATTTTTCTTTATTTTTGCTAAAATATCAAACTTCTATCTGCTGTTTTTAATAAAGATGTGAGAACACATAACTTTACAGTCCCTTCTGAAGTGACTGGAGATGGAACTGCTACTTAAACCTTCTTTAAATGAAAAAGGGCCGGATCTAGCCAGCCCCACTAAGGGGGGCAGGTAGAATATCAGGGGGGCCAGTCTGGACATGCTAAGAATGTTTTGGTCATCACATCCCCCCAATCCCTTAAATGCATCAAAAACTACACCATCATCATATCAGTTCCTCTATCCATAGATTTATGTTCATATCTGATCCCTACCCTCTGCATTTACCCGGGCTTGGGACCGGCACAAGTAGGACACTGGCTGATGCCCTGTTGAGGCTGACCTCATCTGGTAGGTTTTTGTTTTGTTTATGGTTTTTTTGTGTGGTTTTTTGTTCTTTTTTGTTTTGTTTTTTTGTTCTTTTTGTGTTTTTTGTTCTTTGTGTTTTTTGTTTTGTTCTTTTTTGTGTTTTTTGTTTTGTTCTTTTTTGTGTTTTTTGTTTTGTTCTTTTTTGTGTTTTTTTGTTTTGTTTTTGTTTTGTTCTTCTTTGTGTTTTTTGTTTTGTTCTTTTTTGTGTTTTTTGTTTTGTTTTTGTTTTGTTCTTTTTTGTGTTTTTTGTTCTTTTTTGGTTTTTTGTTTTGTTTTTTTTGTTCTTTTTTGTTAGTTTTTTTTGTTCTTTTTGTGTTTTTTGTTCTTTTTTGGTTTTTGTGTTTTTTGTTCTTTTTTGGTTTTTGTGGTTTTTTTCTTTTGGTTTTTGTGTTTTTTGTTCTTTTTTGGTTTTTGTGTTTTTTGTTCTTTTTTGGTTTTTGTGGTTTTTTTTCTTGTTCTTTTTGTGTTTTTTTTCTTTTTTGGTTTTTTGTTTTGTTTTTGTTCTTTTTTGTGTGTTTTTTGTTCTTTTTTTGTGTTTTTTGTGTGTTTTTTGTGTGTTTTTTTGTTTTTGTTTTTGTTCTTTTTCTGTTTTTTGTTTTGATTTTTTGTTTTGTTTGTTTTGTTCATTTTTGGGGTTTTTTGGTTTTTTTGTGTGTTTTGTTTTTTTGTTTGCTTTGTGTGGTTTGTTTTTCTTTCTTTCTGTGTCATTCATCAGTAACTACTTTGAATGAGGATAAATGGAAGAGAGCACTCACTCTGACCATTTTTCACTGAAATATTTTTGAAATTTGTTATTTCTGCATGCAATCGCATTTGGGGGGGGGCAGTCATGGAATTTGGGGGGG
>SSNR01000010.1:2287126-2301041 GCA_006937965.1 Callopanchax toddi | reverse complement strand
AAAATCAATAAAATTAAAACAAAGTTGATACAGATCTGTAAACAAAGAACTGTAAGATTCAGCCTGGTGAAGGAATCCTGAAACATTACCTGCTGTTAACCTCATGGGATTCAGATGGAGTGTGTTTGGAATTCTTGGAGTTTCTGACTGGACTGACCCCCTGCATGGGTCTGGTGGGGGTGGTGATGCTGAAATGAGCAGACAGGCGGAGGGAGGGTTTCTGTCTTTATTTTGATTGTTTGGACCGAAACTGAATGTCGCGAGAGAACATGCATGTCAGTGGGATCGAAAAGAAACGAAACATGTGGGATGAATCAAATCAAAGGATCTGAGTGGAAGAAAAAAGTGTGTGTGTGTGTGTTTGTTTGCTCGCTCGCTTCCACTGGAATCTGCAGAGGAGACGAATGAGGCCAACGGTCGACAGCACAGCTGGTTACAATCACAGCAGCTAAAGACACACACACACACACACACACACGTCTGTTAGCCTCCAGGCTCTTTACCCTGCTCAGACGCTAACGCCAAAGGAGACTATAGCCTGGATGCAGTTTGTTGGTGAAATCAGGAAAAATGAAACACATTTTTTAACACTTAGAAAAGCTTTTTTTTTTTTTTTTCTTGTTCAGCAACAACAAATAAAGAAATTTAAATTAAATTTTACTTTTTTGCCATCAAAATATCAAAAGTCAGATAATGGAACTTGAAGGCACGTTAACCAGTCTGAAGTGTGTTTTTTTGTATAAATTTCCATTTTACCCATTGTCACATGATTGGCCTCTGTTCAGAGAAAAGGATATCCTTCAAGCCCAATAAGCTAACAGCTAGCCCAGGTACAGACCAAAGTGTGTTCCTACCATCTAAAATTTACTCACATCTCCTTAATGGTATGTGATTGCTGCTGTCAACTTTACCTGGTTATTTAAGTAAAATTCTGACTTTTTTTTAAACAGCAGCAGCTAAAAATGTAGCACATGAGGGACATCTGTGTGTCTATTCAAGCAGGATTTTCCTAATTTTTTTTTTTGCAGAAATAATCACATAAAGTCAAGCTAACAGTGGAGTGAAGGTTTACAATATGATGCTTGAATAAACCCCAGTGAACATTTTGCAGATTAAAGCTATTTTAAGACTAGCCGTTAGCTCAGAGGTGGGCAGTCCTGCTCCTGCATGTTTTATGTCTTTCTCTGCATAAACCCACCTGATCTGGTGTTCAGTACTAGTAGCCTTCTGATTGCCTTGAAGCACACTGAGGAAGTAATTCTGCATTTAGATCAAGTGTGTTGGAGTAAGGAAACGTCTAAATCCTGCAGGAGAGTGACGCTCAAAGATCAGGATTGCCCATCAGTCCTAAAGGAAATAAACTAATATGAACAGGAGCTGTTTGGGAAGTTTTCCACAAAAACACACTTCAAATCTATTCACTGCTTTAACCTACAAGTCACTAATCAGTCATTTTACTGGGAATACTGTAAATCCCCCTGAAAGTATTTATTTAACTAACATCAAAGTTATAATGATTATTTTTGACTGAATTGATGACGTGAATGTGTTTGATTATCTACCACTGTTGTTAGACATCTTTTAAACACGCTGTTAAACACGCCTGTTATCTTCACTGTCATCACATTACAGTCATGGATCTAAAACCCACCACACCTTCTTCTGAACCTCCACCAGTGAGACACGGTGTTAGAGGGAAGGAATGCAGGATATAATCACAAAGTTCAGCTACATCAAGAATTTACCCACCCTAATGCTCTCACGATGTCCTCATATGTATTTATATTATTACCTGCTTGTTGTGATAAATGTTCTCTGAAAACAGACACTATTGTCTTCATTCCTGAGAAAGTGTTTTAACAGACTGCATCCCCATAACAAACAAACCAGCCTACTCTGCTGAAACCTTGAATTACCTGAGATCTTGTTCTCACTGCGTCCCACTTCGGTATGCCCATTAACTTAATTATTGCTTTTATAGCTGTAATTTGAGCTCTGAACATGCTTTCACCTCAGGCTCTACAGAGGGAGTTTAAAAGCTTTTCTAAAGGTTTTTCAGACACAAAGTTGGTCTGATCTTCTTTTTCCATGCACAGAGGTTCAAATTAAACGCGTCACAATATTACTAATTAAATAAAAGTGCTTTTCTCAGACGTTGCTCAGATGTGATTTTGGTTTCTTCCACAGTCTTCAGATCCTGAAGGGTCTTTCTATGACCTCTGACCTTGAGTTTTCTCCTCAATGTTCTGACAACAGGGAGTTGAATCAAGGCTCTGCAGAGCAACATGTCCACCTGCTCGTCCTCTCTAATGCATTTCTTGTCCTCTTCCTCCTTGAGGCAACACCACTCTGAGCTCTAGGAACATGAGCTCTGCTGTAATCAGATTTTCATTTTCTGAGCGACTAGCACAAACACAACAGCTAAATTCAGGACAAAAAGAAGGCATTACTTGATCTGTGTTGAGTTTAAAGTCCTAGTTTATGGTGACTGAAATTTTCAAATACTGACTTTTATTTTGAAAAACTACATGGGATTTCCTGTTTACAAGTCATTAATGGTGTTTAGGTTTGTTTTGTAGCTACTAAAAATTTTTTATTGTGTTTTATAGATTCTAAAATCAAACTTGTTAAAGTGATAATATGCAATTTTGCTTGTTTTGGGCGCCCTCTGGTGTCCGTTTTAAATCACTGCCATTAAAAAGTTAGCATATTGTTTCAGCTTCTAAACGCCTAAATCTACCTGTTGAAATGTCTCCTCAGCCTTCATAGCTTTCTACAGGAGCGGTTATTTACTCCTTCAAAGAAATCAGCTGTGTTCAAGCAGGGAGAGATGGGAAAAAATCAGGAATCATGAGCTAAAAACACTCCAGCGCTAGCATAACAGCTAGCCACTTTGGGTTAGCCTAACCCTCGTGAGACACGTGACTTCCTGGGTACCGTGACGGCGACGGAGATTTTACAATCGTGGTATTCTGGATCTAATCACCAGATGGGGCTAAGTGACTTCTCATTAACTCTGTAAAGGGTCATATTAGCACAGACTGGCTCAAGGAAAAGATTTAAAAATATGAAAAAGTTGCATATTATCACTTTAAGGTAAACATGAACAGAAGACTTAGATTTATTCGATATTACTGAGTTTCAAACACTTTAGCTTAGATGTGTCGCTTTGTGGTTTGTCTTCAAAATTTCAAAACTAGAATAAAAAGATGAACAGAATTTTCTAGGTTCTATTTTTTTATGGGGGAGGGGAGGTTGCTGAGAAAGCACTATATGTTTAGTGTTTAATGAAAGTGAGCTTATGTACTAAAAAAGACTTACCTAAGACTTTTGCAGAGGACCGTGAGCTGACTGAACTATTTTCTTTTTCTCACAGAACATCTCTGAGAACCGTTGTTTCTGCTGCATCAACCTTTCAGTTTTAAACTATTAATAGAACAATCCCATCTCTTTCTCACAGATCATGCTGATGTGTTGCCTTTTTCATGCATTAGTCACCACCACAGCATCGCAGCTGCAGCCAAGATTTGTTTTGGCTTCATGAGCTTCTATTTCAGCAGTTTGGTTTGTTTTGCTTTGAACTTAGAAATTTGATGCTGGTTTGAAAAAAAAAACCCTGCAGTTTGGATTAGTGAAAAAAAGGTGAAAGGTCAAATAAAATGTGTGGAAGATATTTGAGGTTTTGTATTTGGTTGTGTTCTTTTGTATAATACAGATTTGCACATTGTGGTTTGATGTTGCATTGTGGGAGATTCCTGACTATTCTCCTGGCTGCTCCACAGACGTACATCGGCTCCATCCTGGCAGCAGTGAACCCCTACCAGCCGCTGCCCGGCCTGTACGACCATCCGACTGTGGAGCTGTACAGCCGCCACCACCTCGGTGAAATCACCCCCCACATCTTTGCCGTTGCTAACGAATGCTACCGCTCGCTGTGGAAGAGGCTGCAGAACCAGTGTGTCCTGATCAGGTACAATTCTGAGAAATTGTGTTTCAAGTCTTGACCGTTAGGGGTCAGAAACATCTTATTCACACAAAAACGAAATAACAGGATTTCTACTGAATATTTTACATTTTCCTTATTGTTTTCCAGCTTGTATTTTGTTTGTTTTCATTTATCTGATTGTGTCTGACTCCTTAAATAAACCTCTGAGGTCTTTAGCATGTTTAAATGCTTTGATTCAAACACTTTGATCCCATTTCAAGTATCCTGGGCTGTTTGGCTTCACCTCTGAGGTTCAGCGCTCTGCATGCTCCAACAAACACTACATTATCTCCCTCTTCTGTCCACCGCGTTGCTTCCTCACATCCTTCCTTTTTCAGCTGAATAACTTTCACATCCGCTGGTCTTTATTGTTTTCTCAGACTTCAAAAAAGTTATTTTTATAAATACTTTAGAAATCACAACCAATTTAGAGCGGATACAGGAGACAGCGTTGTGTTTAGCTGTAGAGGATATTGTTTATTGTCTTTGATGTATCCTAAATAGATGACTTTCTTGGCTGCTGTGGTGACCTGGTGTTGTTTTTGCAACAAAAAAGCAAATACATCTGAAACATTCAGACATATGTATAAGTTGAGGATTAGAACTAAAACTGAAAGGTCATGATTATCAATCTTGTGCCTGGTCAGCGTAACAGAGAAACTCTGCTTTGAGTCAAGATGTCCATTGAAATGAAAGCAGGCTGGTTTGTGACGACATTGTTGAAAAACTGAGAATCCAGATTGCAAATGGTATATATTTGGAGAAACTGGAATTATGATTGAGTTAAATTTCAGACCAATAGTTGGCGAGCCAGCCAGGAATCAGAACTAGAGTCTCTTGATGAAGACATCATGAATTATATCAGAAAACTTTTTTTTTTTATTCTTTATTTTTCATGTCTTAAAGTGATGTTTGGGTCACATTAAAGTTGCGTTCTATCAGTTATCTAGAGTAAGGACCACACTCACCAGTGACATCACTGAAAACGAGTCTTTAGAAACAGGAAGTAGTCCTCCGAACTCTGTATTACCTGTTTTTATTTAGCTGTACGATTTTTCCACGGAACTGTTTATTTAGTTAGTTTCAACCAACCATCTGAATATCTATGCTACTGCACATAAACACTATTAACTAAGCAAATACAAAATTAGCAGCTAGATCATTACCAATCTAGCCATGAGCATTTTCTCTGCTTAGAGGACTTTTTCCTGTTTTTAGTGACTGCCTGCTTTGACTGATGTCACTAGTGGGTGTGGTCTTATTGTTAAAAGATAACTGATAAAACACCTCTTCAAAATGAGTTCAAGGCAGAGATAAATCTTTTTTTGGAGATCAAATAAACCCTGATACATGCCGTGAATCTGTCAGCAGGTACATCAAGAGCTTAGTTCAGTCTCGTATCATCTGAGCTGCAGATAAAGTTCTTGCTCTGATTGTTATTAATGAAAACAGAGTTTTGAGTAGTTTTTAATTTAAGTGCTTCACGTGGGGCTGCAAGACTCTGCACAGCTGTAGTTTTCTTTTCAGGAACACGTGTTTACTAATGATAACCTCACAGCTCTGAGGCCAACAGCAATAACTCCTGAGACGATGTTGATCGATGTTTACCTGTCTGCAGCACAGCTGGCTGCTCATTCCCAGTCCAGCTGTGTGGTCCTGCTTCACTTCAAGTCAGAAGTTATAAACCAGCCTAATTTACCCAGAAAGTTGTTATTATCAGAAACTGTGGCCTCCAGGAGAGAAATTCTAGCCATTAATTTTCTCTTAGCTTACACTTGTCTCCTGAGAGGGAGTGGGGAGGATAAACACACAGCTACTGGCACTGGAAAAGATTCATTTAGTTTTTGTTGCCTACCACTTTTAGAGAAATGCATTTAAACACATACAAGATTCAACTTTTTTGGGTGGATGGTCTCAGCCTTCTGCTCAAGGTGTTCCTGACAATCACCTGGCATTAGTTTAGTTTCTGCTTTGGCCTTGTTTCATTGGCTCTGAGGATAACGAGCCACTCGTGACCCCTTTAAAATAATAAGAATGGATTTTATTAGGAAGCAGGAAGTTAACACCTGCTTTACTTTGATTTGTAACAAATTGATGTTTAAAAAAGTTGTTTATCAATGAAATATCTGAAGTTTCCTATTCCTGAGTGATTCAGAGGTGGTAAATAGATGGCTTCGTAATCGCACAGCTTGTTGTAAACTTGTAAAGTTACCCTGGTGTGCACTCAAGATTGGCTGCTGAAAAAGCTGTTTGTGTGACCATTTCTTGACCTTAATTAAACTAGAATTGATCTCATGGTTTACGATCCGCGAGATGTGAAAAAGCTGCACCTCTTTGCGTGCAGTCCCTCCTCACACGTCTCCTCGGACGTCTCCGGGTGTAATTTGCCTCCGTTCCCTTTGTTGAGGAAACAAAAAGCCTTTTGTGCAGCGGGATGTTGGTCAGTGGGAAGAATATGTGTGGTAGCGCGCAGAGCTAAAGGCGTAAACACAAACATGTCATCCTGACGTCGTAGAAGGCTCTGAGCTGCACAATGCTGCGTTCTGTTCGCAGAAACAAGTCCATCTGCTTTGTGCTCCTTCAGTGGTTCAACAAGTAAAGTCCGTCAGCAGTCTCCTCTTGATGTTCAAGAGAATAAACCTGATTTTAGTTTTCTAGCTGGTTTTTAGAGTCTGCAGTTTGTGAAGCTGTTAATGTACAACAGAAGAAGAAAACGAGCAGTTTGTGTCGTTTTTCCATGACAGCAGCAGAGATCCAGACCAGCGAGGATAAAACCACAGACCACAGTCGTGACCTCTGAGCTGAAGCACAACCTGATGGTTTCTCTGTCTGTTAAAACAGAGTAAATAACACACTCCGCTCTAAAAACACACACTTTAAACCTCCAGTCAGTGCTTTAGTCACATTGTTTGCATATTTAGAACATTTTCAGGATAAATGTTCTTAATGTATAGTTTTTGTTTTGTTTAAATTCCATAAATGAAAAAGGAAAACAGTGATAAATATAGTAAATAGTGAGGATATTTGTAAAAAGTTTAAAAAACACACAAAAGATTCTTCCCCTGACGAGCAAATAGCAACACAAAACAATTAACAGAAAACAATTTTTGTGTAAAATTTAACTTTTTTAAAGGATTTTATCTGGAAAAACTTAGAAATTTAAGCGTTTCATTCTTGAGTGTTTGGAGGTTATTAGAAGTCATTTTTCACTTTTGCATTTTTTTACACCTTTGTTGATTTTTGTACATTTCCCTTTTCTTTTTTTTTTCTTGTAGCATATTTTTTACTCCATTTTTTTTAACTTTCTAATACACATTTTAACCTTATTTTAAAAACTTTTTGTCACTTTTTTAAACATTTTGTTTAAAATTGCAAATCACAACTGAATGGCAAGTGATCAGATGGTCAATTACAGTATAACTTTCAGTTATAAAACAGACAATAAGAACACTAGCAGGTTATTAGCTATTGATACGATACAGCAGAAACCTGAAGACGTGATATGAAGTGAGCGCTGCAAAGAGGAGAACCGCTAATGGTTCTCGCTGTTCAGTCAGTCTGTTTGATGTCTAACAACCATAAACACCTACAGGTGGCTTCAGAAGACTTCTTTGATGACAGAATCCTGTGAAAATGATGGAAACTTTCCCTTCTGTTCTGACAGCAAACTGCTCAACAAGACATTGATGCTTAGTTTAGTGTCCTGTTTTGGTTTGACTTCCCTTATTTCCGGAGATGTTTTACCATCTCAAAATGGTCTACTCTTCTGTTTATTTTAAAAGTCAATTGGCCATGCCAACCCTCTAAGAGTCTAAATAAAATCCATCAAATGGTTCACGAGATATCTTTGCTAATGAACAGACAGTGTAACTTGACCCAATCATGGTTGACCTGAGGTACGGTGTACATTTTAAGACATCCTCAGGTCTCAGACCAAAGCTCATCAGTCATCAGACAAAAAGTTGTCAATTGTCAGGAAAAAAGTCATCAGGACGACTTTTTTTTTCCTGACTGACAACTTTTTGTCTGATGACTGATGATTGAGGGCAACAATTAAAACAAAGATTTTGTGCAGCAGTTAAAATGTTAGGGAGGGTTTTCAGCTACAACAACACCACATTTGAACTCAATATCTGTAAGACAGACAGAGCTAAAGCAGTTTCTATGTTTGCTAAGTTTGATTAGACATGGCGGCCATCTTGAATTGGGTTGACACCAAACGTTAATCATCTGTAAATGGATATCCAATGATTATCTGATTGTTTCATTAAAATTTTCCAATGGTCAATGAGATATTTTACTAATTAAGACATTACGTACTGTATTAATTATTTCCATTATTCTGTCACTAAAAGGAGAAACACAGGTGATAATGGTACCTGTTGAAACTGAGTCATTATTGAAACAGACACTTTGGGTTTAGGTTTGGCTCAAAGTTTTGTGCAGCTGCTTTGCTACTTGAACAGGTTCACAACAATCACACACACACACACACACACACACACACACACACACACACACACACACACACACACACACACACACACACACACACACACACACACACACACACACACACACACACACACACACACACCCTCTGGGTCCACCAAGGAAACCAGCACTGACCCCTCATAAAACATGTAACACACACACAGCTAGCCCTTCATGTTGTGTGGGTGAGGAAGAAGAGCTATAAATTTGCAAGCTGGCTCTTTCAGCCGAGACAGGAAGCTTCGGATTTGGGGATTGTTGGTAATCAGATCCAGGCAGAGGGAGGCGAATGAAATGGGAGCTGGTTTAAAATAAGAGGAGGAGGAAGGCAGCTCAAACGTGAGGCCATCTGCTCATTAATGCTCATGAATGCCACTCTGCATTTTCACTGATGCTGATACCTACCTGCATTCAACCGCAGGGCTTTAATAGATGCCCCCTGCTGACGTTTTACTGCACATTTAAACAAGAAGTCACACTCGATGCTGAATTTCTGGAAATTCTCGAAACACTTCACCGAGCACAGCAAGCGCCACCGCAGCAAGTTTCAATCTGGGTAATGGAGCATTAATCAGGAGATTCAGGTTCCTGACTTTATTACAAGAGAAGGCCTTTTGTTCTACATGGACCTGCTTTTTATTAGTTCTGTTGAAAAGAAAACTTTATGTAACAGCTTGAAGTGATTCTGACAACAGAAATCTCAAACATCATCCTTCAAACCCAATGGAGATGAGGTTGTCCCAACTGAGTCTGGGACTTTGAGCCAAGAACCAAACCTGAGAGTTCCACCTCTCTAATGTGGGATCATTGGAGTCCGGTTAAAGGATTGGTGCCCATCTGATCAGCTCACAGTATCGGGTCACCTGTAATGTGTTTGTGCCCTCATTTAAAGTTGGCTCAATCGTATTGGGTTTTTTTTATTTCAAGACAGCCGTTTTAAACGTTGTGGTAGTCAAAAGATGGCTGCCTTCTTTGTTAACCCTCATAGGTTTTGTTGTTGTGGTTTTTGTGGATGTTTCTATTCATTGGACACTAAAATAAAATATTCTTTATGACATCTTTGCTGTCAGAATAATACCAGCAGGTTCAGCCTTAGAGAGGAGAGGAGAGGCTTCATCGTCTGAGGCGAGCTCAGAATTGAGCTGCAGCTCCTCCTCCTCATTGAAGGGAGTCAACTGAGGTGGTTCAGACGCCTGATTAGAATTCCTCCTAAACATTTTCCTTTGGCAGTTTTCTGGGCACTGGGGGGAGATCACAGAACAGACCCAGAACTGGAGGGGTTATGTTGCGTTCCATTTACCTCGGAGGTCGGAACTCGAAACTGGGAATGACGTCACGCTCAAGTCACAAGCGTTCCAGTTTGCAAAGTCGGGAAAGCGGGGATACCAAAGTATAAAGTAATTTACAGTTTTATGTCTTCCCGTGTTTGGTTCACACATAAACACACTTCCATTGTTGCCTTTGTTAGCAGCACACATTTCAAAATATTGTTTTAGACTTTTGATCATGCAAACACTCTGAATTCATTTAGAGTCATTAGATACAAAGCGTTACACGTGATTCTGAACGTAGACACAGCCAAACAAGCAGATCTTGCAAATTAAAGATGTTTTCACTACATTTAACTGTTCTTATGAGGGGCCACCATGTTTTTTCCCAAAGTCGGGGCTCCAAAAAATCTCAGACTTTCCGAAGTCCGACTTCAGAGGGCGCTCCAGTTGATTTTTCCAACTCGGAACTTTGACTTCCGAGAACAAATGGAACGCACCATTCCTCTCTGGTCCAGTAACTCCTTTGAATCCACTAGATGGAGCTGGAGAGTGTAGCTATGTTAGACTTCTCTACTGAACCTAACTTTGGATTAGTGGTTGGTTGGACCTTCATCTGATTATTTTTTCTTTCTAAATTTAAAAACATGACCAACTGGATGATAGTTATCTGTCCTCACAAAGCTTTTTGTTGTTGAACCTGATGTGAAGCATGTCCTCAAACATGGGTGAGTTTAACCCTCTTGGTACTTCAGAAAACCCGATGGATGTCATGTTTTGGTTGCATGCTTTGAACTCCACATTCATGCAGTTTGCAACCAAACCTTAGTGTTTCCTCTAAGGAACCTAAGATGATGTGGGATTATGTTGAAGGAAGAAACAGATCTGTTGTACTTTAGGTCTTAAAGTCACCATTTATGGACGACAGAATCTACACTGACATATTTAATAGGAGTGTATACACCTGTGGTATTCATTACTTCCTAGGTATAGAATAGTTTATAGAAAAAAATATAATTATTCAGGACAAATGTTGAGGATCTTAGACCCTCTTTTTAACAAAGTATAGAATTGATATTGTTAAACTAACCAGTACAGATTGTATTGACTCAGGTTTTGATTTTGCACAGCCATCAGCTCCAGAGCAGGAACATTGTCGCTGACCTCTTGACCTTAGAGGCGGGTGTGAGGTTAACTCAACAGTCTCGAGTCTCGTTAATTACTCAGGCATCTGGGGTCAAAAAGCCCTGCAGCAAAGCTCTGTGAAAACATGCCTTCTAGGGTTTTTAGTCTTGGGATTCCTTTCTGCTCTGAGAATTTGGAAGTTTATAATAACTGTGACCAAATGGACTGAAAGGTTCAGAGTAAAGGGAGAAAATGTGATGTTTATAATAGAAATAGATGTTTCTGTAGAAATATTTCTGTTGGTAGTTAGTTCCAGACAATCAGATGTTTAATTTTAGTTTAACACCCATTTGGGATATTTTTCGTCTTTTTATTTTGATCAAACATAATTGACTTTATGTTTAGTTTATTCATTTGATCAGAAGAGTTCAGGATTTTTTTTACATTTGTGTTGAAAATCAATATAACAAACTTCTTTTATTTCTTATTTCTGACACCAGCATGTCCTAAAAAGTAAAACTATGAGGAAAAATGTATAAGTTGAGTTGGGATACGATAAGAAAAGCAGGTTTAGTTAAGATTCTGTCCATGCCAAATCTAGGCCCATGGTTTGGATGTAGAAAGAGGAAAAACCAGGGTGAAATTTGGCAAAGTGTTTCAACGACTGGTGTTTTGTTCTCTCTTGTTACTGTAGCAATGCGCGGTCCCATATCCGGGGGGTGCAGCATAAGAATTATAGCTTCTTACCTTCAGTGTAGACCGGTTGTCTGAGGAACGTTGCTCGTGGAGTAGATTTTTCACAAATGTATTTCTGTCTGACAGGCAGCATACTTGTGAAGCACCTTCACTGCCACCTACTGGTAAAGAGTGAACATAATCAAGTTTGGTTGTGAGCACTGCCTCCCTCTTTCCATGATTGGTTCTTCTAGGCAAGCCATATACTGTATGGTAAAAAAAAAGTTCTGTGTTTTGTGTGTAACTCATAGCTTTGTGCGCGTGTAAAACCTGCAATTTGAACATGTAATTTGAAACTTATATTTTTTAAAATGTGTGCAAGTCACAGAACTAAGTTACAAGTACAAAACTAAATATTTACAAGTACAAAACTAAATATTTACAAGTACAAAACTAAATATTTACAAGTGCAAAACTAAATATTTACAAGTACAAAACATGAGTTTCAAGTACAAAACATGAGTTTCAAGTACAAAACATGAGTTTCAAGTACAAAACTAAAAGGTACAAGTACAAAACTAAAAGGTACAAGTACAAAACGTAACTTACAAGTACAAAACGTAACTTACAAGTACAAAACGTAACTTACAAGCACAAAACGTAACTTACAAGTACAAAACTGAAAGTTTCAAGTACAAAACATAGGTTACAAATACAAAACTAAAAATTTACAAGTACAAAACACGAGTTTCAAGTACAAAACACGAGTTTCAAGTACAAAACACGAGTTTCAAGTACAAAACACGAGTTTCAAGTACAAAACACGAGTTTCAAGTACAAAACACAAGTTTCAATTACAAAACTAAAAGGTACAAGTACAAAACTAAAAGGTACAAGTACAAAACGTAACTTGCAAGTACAAAACTTAAAATTACAAACACAAAACTAAAAGGTACAAGTACAAAATTAAAAGGTACAAGTACAAAACTAAAAGGTACAAGTACAAAACTAAAAAGTACAAGTACAAAACGTAACTTACAAGTACAAAAGTAACTTACAAGTACAAAAGTAACTTACAAGTACAAAAGTAACTTACAAGAACAAAACGTAACTTACAAGAACAAAACATAACTTACAAGTACAAAACATAACTTACAAGTACAAAACACGAGTTTCAAGTACAAAACACGAGTTTCAAGTACAAAACACGAGTTTCAAGTACAAAACTAAAAATTACAAACGCAAAACTAAAAATTACAAGTGCAAAACTAAAAGGTACAAGTGCAAAACTAAAAGGTACAAGTGCAAAACTAAAAGGTACAAGTGCAAAACTAAAAGGTACAAGTGCAAAACTAAAAGGTACAAGTGCAAAACTAAAAGGTACAAGTGCAAAACTAAAGTCCCATTTCTAGTTCCATAGGGATGAGAGTTCTGGAACCATGTAAAATAACTAGCTGCTTATTTAAAGATTAACTAGAGCAGCTTTAACGTGTCAGGTCGACTGTTAGAGCATTAGTTTGGTCGATGTATCCTATTAAAGTTAGGGCAGAACTTAAATGAAAAAAAAAAGTATAAAAAGTTGAGTTATTTTATATTATTTACAATTATAACACAAGCATCACAAAAAAGTATTAAAAATAAAATATATAGGATTATTTGTTGTGTGGAATGAAAGGGTTAAATAATAATTAAAATGTGTTGATGAATAAACTCCTTTATTTTTCAACCCTTTTTTAAAATTCTGATATTAATGGGACTTTATTCACTTATTGTTAAAGAACTAATCCTATAAGTTCATATATGAATCATTTCATCCTCTACAGTGAAGTCAGCTGTAGAGAAGTGATGAGTAAAAGCCTTCGGCTGTGGCTCGGCGTTGTTCAGAGGAAGCTTGTTGTTGTGCAGCTCTTTGTGTTGAACTGAGTTTGTTGTGCGACAGGAAGCCAGTGGAGGTCCGACTACTTCTGGTCTCTTGTCTCATTAGTGAACAGCTTTAGTTTGGGGTTTTGTTGTAGGACGATGAGGACATGGTTCCCTAAATCCAAGCCGGAGTCAGACGTAGCCTCTGAAGAGGAGAAAACCCGGCTTTAGGTTTTCATTCAGGTTCATTTTTGAAGTAATTTCATCCTAACAAACGGGTACTTTTTGGATCAGTTCATTTCACAGTTTCCTGAAACCGACTCGATACCAGATTCTAGTGATGTGTAGAAAGATGATTCTCTTTTTTATTCTCGCCTCAGCTCAGTTTCTCATCTTTGGATTTCTCTGCCTCCTGCACAAAGGTTCTGGGTGAGGTCCAGACCCGTCCATCACACTCTGGTTTATAAAGACCCCCTCCTTCCTGCCTGTGGGGGGGGGGGGGGGGGGG
>SSNR01000010.1:2256694-2287116 GCA_006937965.1 Callopanchax toddi | reverse complement strand
GGGGGGGGGGGGGGGGGGGGGGGGGGTTCCTACCTTGGGTGGCAGAAGCATGTGGAGAGCCAGGAAGCAGCACAAAGACCTGGTCCTGTTTAGATTCATTTGTGTGTGTGTGTGTGTCCCAGTTTGGCTAAGTTGACTTGCTGCCAGAAGCCTTTTAAATTAATTACGTTTAAAGACCACTTTCACAGTCTGGATCTAAGCTATTTAGAATGAGGTTCACGTATGAAACTCCTGAAAATAAAATCCAGTTCTTTAAGAGAGTCGACCCACTGTTAGACAGACAAGGTAATATTCTAAAAACGGCTTTTTAAATTTACAGTTCCCTCACATAAAAACTCATAACAGGAAACAATAACTGAAGCCAGGTTTGGGGTTTCTATAGATTGTTGCCTTTTCTGAAGCTGCTTCTATTAGTTATTTATCTAGAACCACACCCACCAGTGACATCACTCAAAGAGGGCTGAGTCTCCAGACTCTGACTGGAGTAGTCAGATCAGGAGAGATGCTGCTGCAGATTGATGAGAAATTAGCTCATTTTCAGGTAAAACAGCCCTAAAAAGTCATCGTAATGCATTAGAATGATGTACCATCCATCCATCCATCCATTCATGCATGAATGATGCCTGAACCACCTCCGCTGACTCTTTTTGTAGTGAAGGAGCAGCAGCTCTCCTCTGAACTCCCCCCAGATGACGAAGGTCCTCACCTTCTCTCTAAGGCTGAGTCCAGCCACCCAGAGGAAGCTCATTTCAGCCGCTTTTATCCAGGATCTTGTTCTTTCGGTCATGATCCACATCTCAGGTGAAGGTAGGAACGTAGACGCACCAGTAAATGCAGTTTGGCTGCTCCTTTGTCACCATGACAGACCAAAGCAATGCCCTTGTTACTGAAGATGTAGCCCCAATTCGTCACTCCATCTCCTGCTCCATCCTACCATCACTAGAGAACAAGACACCTGAACTCCTCCACTTGAGGCGGGAACTCAGTCCCGACCCAGAGAGAGCATTTCACCTTTTTTCTGGTTAGAACCCTGATCTCAGACCTATAGGAACTCTATATTATCTGTTCGTTAACCTCTTCAGTTTATCCTGAGACTGTTTAGTTTGTTTCAACTGAACGTTTGAATCACTGCGCTACCGTTGGTCCTGCTGCAGCAGCATGAACACCACGACCTAAACAACAGCATTTAGTCATTCGGACGTTGTTTGGTTGAAACTAAACAATCTCGTGCAAAATCGTCCATTTTTACAAACAGGTAATAAAACCTTCTTATATTAATGAGTTGATGAAGTTTCTGTCTGGATGCTGGATTCATTTCTCCCAGTGTTTCTCTGATTATTTGACATTTGATCCAGAAAAGAGCTGATCTCACTTCTCCTGATGAAACAAATGGCATTTTCTGCTATTAACATTAAAATGTTTTCAATTATTTTAGCAATCTTTTTAGGTACCAGATACCTTTTAATAAAAGACAATAATAATTGCATTCTCTTGATTTGAAGTCCATCAGCAACAAGAACATGATCTAAGTCACTTTTTTTTCTCCTTTTTCACATAAATTTCATTAATGCTGAAATGATTCTGATCATCCAGGTCACATTTGGAGGTGAAACTTAGTTTTTTAGGGTGTTCCTGCAGGTCTTAACATCTGGAAATGATGAAAAAACAACAATAAAAGTGTTGCCCCAGTTCAGCAAGTTCTACAGGATTGAGAAGAAAGCTGTCAGGTTAACGTCTTTATGAATCCAGCTGCACCTACAGTCATGGTAAATGGTCATCTCTGACTTCTCTGTGTTTCCTGTGTTTTTAAATCCCAGTCCATCCTGTCATAACATCCGAGCGCGCGTGCTGTAAGCAGACATCCTGAATGTTTATGTGTTCCTCGGTTCTGCTCTGGTTCAGAAATGTGTCGCTGACTTTATGGATAAAACCTTTCCTGCTACATGTTTGAAAGCTCAGCTTTATTTAATAAAAACTCAGCTAAAGACAGCAGGGATCATCTAAGGGGTCAAAAACCAGGAATGACTGTTTTGACCTCTTTAATTAAATAAAATAGATGCACAAAAACACTCGTCTGCTTTTGAGGAATCGGTATCCTCCAGTTTCTCACCTCTGAAGCATTCCTGTAGGTCTTTTCTGTTATTTGTAGTTTTCCCTCTTCTTTACAAGGAGACACCCAGCTGTTCACCACATGGGGGGGTGAAATAAATCAGACTTTAATAGGAGCTTTCTAATTAAAATATAGCTTTAATTTAGAATGCAGGGTGTGTTTTTTGCACATCCTCTGGAGGTTCATCCTGCAGATTGAGATTTGGTGTCAATATGAGAAGAGAATTAAACTATTTTTGCTATAAATTGTGCAGAATACGATGTCTAGTTGCTCTTTGTGGAGATTCCAGGTTGATCAGAGCATCAGCAGCAGGCTGTGTTGTAGAGGTTATGTAACCTATGGAGATTTTTCCCACTTACTGCTGAGTTCATCCCACCGGACTTCATAATGGGGTTTTACAGACCTGGAATCGGTGCCGGGTCCTGATGAGAGGCTCAGATGATGAGTGTTCTTGAAAGCGAAGCCTGCAGTGGGATGAGCAGCACACCAGTGATTATGGATCAGATGGTTTGACACTCAGAATCACAGTCATCACCGCAGCGAAAGCAGAGGAGCTGGTTTAAGTGTCAGCTCTGTGTTGTGTTTATGGTCTCGTGTTTGTTGGGGTTGCAGCCTCAAATGATGCCGTCGCTGTCAGTGGAGCAACGCGACTACGCACAGCTCCAACCCAAACCTCCATTTACAGACTGGCTGGAGTGAATGTTGTGAAATGTGTGAACGTGTGTTTTAAATTTTAGTTTTGTGGGATTTTAAAATAACTTGTGAACATTTAATTAACATTATAGTTTAAATGTGAGTCAGGAACAAATGGGATGATAAAATAGATCAGCAGGAGAAGATGTGAGGAGAGCGGTCCATGGAAACCATGGTAACCATACCTGTGATGATCCAGGAGGTCCAGAGCAGGAGGCTGTTTGCCTCCCGGTCTGTGGTGAATGTGAGCCTGCCTCCAGAACGGGGTGACATTCTTCCTGCTAACAGAATTCATGCCTTGGTCATTTAATCTTCACTGAAGTGCATTCTTTAGTTTTGCTCTGAATCTGTTCTCGTTTTATAGCTCTTATTTATTATTTCTGTCACCTTTTTTTAAATTAATTGTTTGCACGGTGAGTTTGTAGAGATTTGTTCCCGTTTTAGCTGTATGAGAGCAGCAAAAGTAGAAAAAATAAACCATACACATTGATGTTTCACAATAAAAACGGTCATTTTCTGATTGGTTAATAACGTTGGAGCCGCTGCCTGCAGACGTTGTGTTTTGCATCCAATTAAAACATGATTTATGTTGATTTTACTGTTTCGTAAATTAATCTAATTCATTTATCAGCAGTGGTTTGTATTAAAATTGTATTTCTGTATTTTAAATTGTTTTCAAATTATTAAAAGCTACACAGCAAAAACTGGAGTGTTGAAATTTCAGGGTTAAATGTTTCAGAGTTGATTTCAACTCTCCAAGTGTTAACACATTCAGAGTCAAATGGTGTTCAGTGTTGGAGTTAAATCAAAGAGTTGATTGCACCAGTGTGTTTTAACTCTACAAAGAGGTAAATAAGCTCCACCCACCTGCTTGAACTTTGAAAACTGTTAAAAATGGCTCCATGTCCCTCTTCACACTGTGTTCTACACAATGACTAAACATGGCGAGTACAGTTTTCTCCAGCATTTATCAAACACCTAAATTGATGCAGTAAAAATTATAACTCTCTGTAGTTGGAAACTGTTGACTTGCTGCTGAGAGCCTGGTTTGTTGAACTGCAGAATTTGACCGCTTTTGTAAAATTTGTGGTGTAAAGTCCATAAAATGACTGGTCTGCTGTGTGATTTAAGAAGAAATGCCAGTGTTTGGGCAAACAGCAGAATATCATATTTTTATGTTGACAGAAGCTTTTTACAGATGGTCTTTATGAACACAGAGTGATTAGTGAAGAAATGTGTGTTTTAAAAATGTCTGACCTCAGATTTATCAACACATTTCATATTTAAAGCTGTGTTACTGATAAAAGTTTGTATATTTTACTGTCATTTACCAGGTTAAAACATACAAAATAAACATTTTAAAACTAATTTGCATATTGTAATAAATTATTATAATTCGGTAACTTTTTTAGATTAGATAGTTAACACTTAAGGGAGTTTAATTTAACACTGAGTAGAGTAGTTTTTTGTGTTACCAAAGTAACTCAGAGCAGAGTTACCTGTTTAATCCTGCAGTGTTACTTTAACTCTGTTTTTGGAGTAAAAAAAGGAACTCTGTGACAGTGTTAATTATTTAACTATTTCAAACGTGTTAATTTAACTCTGAAGAGTGTGGAGCTATATAAACCTAGAAAAAGTGTTAAAATCAACTCTGTAGGAGTTAAATCAACACTCCACTTTTTGCTGTGCGTGAATCCTAAAGCTTTGAAAATGTGTTTCTAGATGTTTATAGATGGTGAGTGAATTAGTGTGAGGAAGATGGTCTGAGAGGGACCAGTCTGCCATCTAGTGGTGAAGTTTGTATTTTTCCCCATGTTTGTGTACTTAAAAATAAATCAGTCCCAGTCTGTTATAAGTGGCTGCAGACATTTCTTTATTTTAATAAACTCAGCGTGTTCGGTTTAGGCTGTCTGAGAGCAGACCAAACAGAACAGGACAGCGTCTGAGTTTAGGATGTGTCGTCACTGCAGGAAGTTTTAATAAACTGCAGAACTACTAGGGTTTTTACTCAGAAACACAACAGCTTCCAGGGACTTGAATGTGCATTTTTGTGGGGTTTTTTTTTTATTTTTATTTTTTAATGGCCTTTCTATAGATTGAACTTCAGTGATTCTTACAGCTGTGTTTCCTCCCCTCAGTGGAGAGAGTGGAGCTGGTAAAACAGAAAGCACCAAGCTGATTTTGAGGTTCCTGTCAGCCATGAGCCAACACTCACTGGAGGTTTCCTGCAGAGACAAGACGTCACACGTGGAGGAGGCGCTCCTGGAGAGCAGGTGAGTATTCACTTCATTAAATGGTAAATGCATCAGACCCACTCCTGCTGATGCTCGTGCTCCTCTTTCCATTCTCAGCCCCATCATGGAGGCCTTTGGAAACGCCAAGACCGTCTACAACAACAACTCGAGCCGCTTCGGGAAGTTCGTCCAGCTGCACTTCAGCCAGAAGGGAAACATCCAGGGAGGCAGAATCGTCGACTGTATCCTTTAAACCCACTTCCTGCCTCTGATTAGTTTGCAAAATAATCTTATTGTGCATCGTTGTGCGTATTTGAAGAACCTTTTAAACATTCAGTTAGCTCTGGTGTTCATGCAGACTGTTTTGTGCCTTAACTGACTGTTTTCCAACCACAGACCTCCTAGAAAAAGTGAGTAGGATTCGTTTTGACCAGACCTGTAATTGTGTGGGGGGGTTCTTCACAGCCCACTAAAATGTTGTTTTTCCAGCAGTGAAAAGTCAAAAACAAAGCAATCCTCCAAACCGCGTGAAACATGTTTTTACTTTGGAAAATTAAAATTCATGACCTGATCAGTTTCGTCTAACGGGAACGGCGTTTGACATTATAGCTGCTGTTCATTCATGATGGACTCGCTCTTCCTTTGCAGAACCGAGTAGTGCGGCAGAACCCAAGTGAAAGAAACTACCACATTTTCTACGCCGTGTTAGCAGGAGCTAACAACCAGCAGAGAGGTAAAGGATTTAGAATGCCTTCATATTAAGCATTTAATAATTCAGTTAGTTATTCATCTGTGGGGCATATGAAGGACTTGTGGAGGGTTTTATTTAATCTGATCATTCTTGTGTTTCCACAGAGGCGTTTGGGTTGACCCATTCTGAGAACTATCACTACCTTAGACAGTCCAACTGTCTCTCTGACAAGACAATCAATGATAAAGGCACTTTCCAGGATGTTCTGGTATGTTGTTGATATACAAGTATTAAATGATCTGTTGTTTTAAGGACTGAATGTTGAGGAACTGTCAAATAATAAGTCAGATTATGACTAAACCTACATCAGAAGATGAAGAAAAAACGACCCTGTTGAGACTGAAAAGTCTGCCAAAACAAACCGTCCCACTCAAAACTTCCAATCAGTCCAGACCTCATAATAACTGACTGAAGACTAATCATCGTGGATTGTTGTGACTAGCAGCAGCTTTTAGTTCTGACCCAAAAACAACAAATTCCCTGAATGTGAACCTAAACACGAAGCCATCGGAGAATCTGTCAGGAAGCCGGTATTTAACTGAGGTTTTCTTCCTTCTCTCCTTTGTGGTTTGCAGAACGCCATGCGAACGATGCAGTTCTCAGAGGAGAACATCAGCGAGGTCCTGCGCCTCCTGGCTGGGATTCTTCACGCGGGGAACATCGAGTTCATGACGGCCGGAGGAGCTCAAGTCTCGCACAAATCAGGTCGGACTTTATCCTCGGCTCTTCTGTTTCTCACGCTCACTTCATGATAGCTCTACCCAGATCTAAAGGTTCACACAAGAACATCAGCAGCCCCGTGACAGTCGGCACAAAGGCAGACCTGACGAATATAATAAAAAGATTTTACATCAAGGTTTTTAATAATTAATGATTTTTTCCAGCTTGTTTTCCTGCGTCGATCTGTTAAAAAAAACTTCAGTTCTGCTCAGGATGAACAAACTTTAAATCATTTTGGAGATTTTAACCCTTTATATGCCATTTTATTACTTAATGTCTTTATTTTTGTTGGAAAAAAAATAATAAAAATTCTGAATTAAACTGACTGTGGGTGGCAGGCCTATAGATTTAAGAAATAATAACTTTGATGACATTGTTAGTTTTTTACCCAGCATCAATGTATTCAAATCCTTGACTTTTCCCAGACAGATTTTTAAAAAGACCAGCCAGACAAAATGGGTTTTATTAAAATAAGTTTTGTTTTCTTTTCATAATATTAGCATCCTTTAATCAAACTGGCCTTTAAAGGGTTAAAACTAAAATAGTTTTGATCAGGACTGAAATTTATTGAAGTATTTAAGTCAGAAAAAACCATAAAAGATTTACCTGAACTATTTTTAGTTTTTTTTATTTACAGTTTTTGACTTATTGATGCAAAAATGATAAAAAAACAAAGTTGTTTTGTATTATTTTGTAAAGTTTTAGTCTTTTGGAAGTGGATATTTTTGTTCTTGGTGACACAGGAGAGGATGGGCCTTTCAGATGTTCCATTGATTTATTGAATTTTTTAAAATTTTATTTCAGAATTTGTGAAGAGAAACCTTTTGTTACAAACTGTGCCATCTGCACTAGCATGAAGCCTGATGATGGATAAAATATCCATAATGATGCATGAAAGGTTATTTGGCTGTTTCTGTCTCAGACTACAAAAATATAACATTCCACCAACTCGCTTTTAAATCTATAAAAGTTTTTTACTCACTGTGTTTGAAATAAAACTTCCAGCCTGATGGATCTGACTGATTTTTTTTTTTATGATTATACAACCAGCCTAGATTTTTTTCCCTCATCTGACCTAAAAGTTTGTTTTTATATTCAAATACTGACAAACTAAAGGCCAGTCTTGTAGAGTTGGACAGGAAATGCTGTTTGTCATAATGGTGACCTACGCTATGGTTATGATAGATTAACGAAGAAGTTGTTTCAATGAAACATTCATGTTTTTTTTTTATTGAAACTGTAGAAACAATATGAAAATCTTCGTCTTCAAAGCCCTGCTGTGTTTTTATCTATACGTTTTAAACCAGGATGGTTTTCTTCTGTCTGCAGCTCTCAGCTGGACGTCTGAACTCTTGGGGTTGAACTCAGAGCAGCTGGCAGAAGTTCTGACCCACCGGTCCATGATCCTCAGGGGGGAGGAGATCTCCACTCCACTAACTGTTGAACAGGTTCTTTCACATTTAGACCTCTTTAGCAACCATTAAACATTTAGGATCTTTAAATCCTTTCAATCCTTAAAATTTTAAATGCTCAGATTTTTGTCTTTTTTCAGTTCTGTAGCCAGAGCCTGAGGTGTGATGAGCATCAAATGATAAATTCAGGCTAATAATAATAATAATAATGTCTCATAATCAACAGTGAACACAGAGCTTCATGTGTTTTTACGTCATACTTGGGTTTATTTTTCCACTTTCTGCAGCTTAACGTCAGCATCTCTGTCTGATCCAACACAGGCAACATGCACAAAAGATGCAACTTTGAAAAATTTGCAAAGTTAATATTGAACTGCAATTACAACATAATTAGAAATATACCTGGTAAAATTCCCTATGTGTCAAGTTTCTATAATTCTCCTAAAATAAATCTCATAAGAGTTTAGTTGTCTTTCTTTGTTCATGCGTGAGTCCTACTAGACGGAGGATTAATAAATATAAACCCAAGGTTCCTGTTTGTAATTGTTTTGGATAAATCTAATATAATAAATCTAAACTGCATTACTAATTAAAGAGTGTTTTTAGCTATTTACTAGGGAGGTACCGATACCACTTTTTTCAAAACCGATCCGATACTTAAATCTGAGTACTCGCTGATACCGAGTACCAATACCGATACTTCTACCACACACAAAAATGCAACGAATTGGAATACAGGTTTTATTTTTTCTTCTCTGCTTTTTACAACAAATAACTTGAGTTAGATAAAAAAAATATATATATATATTAATAAAAATGATCACAAAACTAAAATAAAAGGTGAAAAAAATAACAATTTTCTGTGATTTCACAGTGAAATTATTGCAGTTTTCCACATTTTAACCAAATCAAATGAACTATTTGGCACCATCTCCAGCTCTCAACCCACACTGTTCCTCTTTAGCTCAATAGCTCCCCCTAGTGTTCAATATAGGAAACTACAACAGAAATCACAAGTCACAGACAGTGAAGCCACTGGTATCGGTTCCTGATATCGGGTAACTTTAACCGATATCGGTATCGGGCCGATTCCAGTATCGGTATTGGTGCATCCCTACTAGTTACCAATCATTGTGTGTCCCTTGTTTTGAAGGCGGTGGACTCTCGAGACTCCATGGCCATGGCACTTTATTCTCAGTGTTTCAACTGGATCATTCACAAACTCAACAGCCGGATCAGAGGCAGAGAGGACTTCAAGTCCATCAGCATCCTCGACATTTTTGGATTTGAAAACTTTGAGGTGAGTTTAAAGGAAAATTTTGATCATTCTGAGGTGGGATTCTATCAGTTATTTTTCTACAGCAATGACCACACCCACTAGATTCTCTAGAAACAGGAAGCAGTCCTCTGACTGGAGTCAGATCAGTGCTAAATTAGCTGCTAATTTTGAGGTATTTAAAGCAGCTTTTGCTCAAAAACGGTATCGTGATGTAACCTTTTTGTAAACCTCTAGAGTTTATCATGATACAGTTTGTTTGGTTGAAGGTTTTCATGCTGCCGCAGCAGGATGTAGAGTAGAGTAGGAATTTGGATAATTTGGATGAACCTTTTGAGCAAAAGCTGTTTTGAATACCTGTTCATTACCTGCTGGTTTGTCACTGATCTGCAGCAGTGTCTCTCCTGATCTCACTATTGTATGGCTCCAATCAGAGGACTACATCCTGTTCCTCGAGACAGCATTGAGTGATGTCAGTGGTGAATGTGTTCCATACTCCACTGTATGTTAACGCCACTTGAATAATTGAAAAATCCCTTTTTAATGGAATATTAGCCTGAAATAGTATTTGAAGTATTTGAAAAGCAGAAACATTAAAATGTTTTGTTATGTTTCGGGCATGAATCAAAATACCAGAAAATTTAGATTCGTTGTTTTTCTCTCATTATCTCTGTTTCTGATTTTAATACTTGACTAATTGTCTTCGTTCCCCTCAGGTCAACCGCTTTGAGCAGTTCAACATCAACTACGCAAACGAGAAGCTTCAGGAATATTTTAACAAGCACATTTTCTCCCTGGAGCAACTTGAATACAACAAGTAGGTGGATGCTTCGAGTGCATATCTTAGAATGTGACTTTAAACATTTAAAACATTATTTCCAGCCACTCAGCCGATGATGTCACTGACTTGAGATGCAGTATGAATGTTTTCATGCTACATACGCAGATGATTTGTGAATCTGTTTACATTTGGAGTGAATAGTTCACTTTCATGCCATCTGACCCGTTTCAGGATGTTCTTTAGTTTTTGTAATGAAGTAACTGGTTTGTTGTTGTTTTTTCCTGCTGCTTCCTGCAGAGAGGGTCTGGTTTGGGTCGACATCAACTGGATGGATAATGGAGAGTGTCTGGATCTGATTGAGAAGGTTTGTGGAGGATTTGTTTCTTCACTCATCAGGAGGGTTTCTGTGTTTTAGAAACTCTGGAAACCAGAAGGTTTTCTACAAAGAGATTAGTTTTTCATCCCTGACCTTTTCCTCTCATCCAAGCAGATTTCCATTAATACGAACTAACTCTGGTGAATTTTACCTCCTTATTGATGATGTTAGTGAATATATTTGTACTTTAACAGAAACTGGGTCTCCTGGCGCTGATGAACGAGGAGAGTCACTTCCCTAAAGCTACAGACGACACCTTACTGGAGAAACTGCACAGCCAGCACTCCGTATGTTGTTCTTGTTGTGTTTATTTTTGATTTTCAGACAACTTCACATCTCTTTAAATTATCTTTTTGGTTTTAGTGCATGGTGGGTAAATGTTTTATATCCTTTAAGGTCAAACAGATCAAAACTGGAATCTGTTGGGAACTCGTTTTAGGAAAACGGAGAGAAACCATTAGGATGTTCAATCCAATCTTTGTGTTTCCCTCCAGAAAAATCCTTTTTATGTGAAACCTCGAGTTGCTGTTCACTACTTTGGAGTCAGACATTATGCAGGAGAGGTAACACCATCATATCTGACTTCATTCATGTGTAGTTTGGTGTTTTAAAAGTAGATAATTTGCTCCTGTAAACCTCTGACGCCTCCTTGTGGCTGGTTGCAGGTGGTGTATGATGTCAGAGGGATGCTGGAGAAGAACAGAGACACTTTCAGAGATGACATCCTCAACATGCTGAGGGAAAGCAGGTTGGTTCTGTTTATTAAAAGAAAAAATGAAGGATCATAATAAGGGAACGTCTGACATGAAGCATGTGAGATGCCAACTGAGCTAAAAATATAACAATATATTTAAAATATTCATCAAATTTAAGAATAATTGTGTTCTTGTTGCATTTTAAACCATGTAAAAAATTTACTTTTAAACTCAGCAGCTCAGCATCAATACTTAAGATTTATCTTAATAGAGAAGCATTTTCAAACCTGTAAATATCAGACTTTTCATAATGTTGCGCTGCTGAGAAACATTTAAAGACTAAAGGTGAACATTAAGATTTTCCCTGGTGACAGAGGTCCATAAAAGTCTAAATTAGGGATGCACCGATACCGGTAATCGATACCAATACCGATACTGGTATCGGTTAAAGTTACCCGATACCAGGAACCGATACCAGTGGCTTCACTGTGACTTGTGATTTCTGTTGTAGTTTCCTATATTGAACACTAGGGGGAGCTATTGAGCTAAAGAGGAGCAGTGTGGGTTGAGAGCTGGAGATGGTGCCAAATAGTTCATTTTATTTGGTTAAAATGTGGAAAACTGCAATAATTTCACTGTGAAATCACAGAAAATGGTTATTTTTCACCTTATATTTTAGTTTTGTGATCATTTTTATTAATATATTTTATTTTTTATCTAACTCAGTCATTTGTTGTAAAAAGCAGAGAAGAAAAAATAAAACCTGTATTCCAATTTGTTGCATTTTTGTGTGGTAGAAGTATCGGTACTCGGTATCGGCGAGTACTCAGATTTAAGTATCGGTATCGGATCGGTTTTGAAAAAAGTGGTATCGGTACATCCCTAGTCTAAATCCTGTCATTTTTATGCACTGGGTGTGTAAAAAGTCACATTTATCAGCCATGTTTAATGTGACAACAATATAAATCATAATTTATTAATAACTCTGTGAATTCTCATCCATCCTGTCTGTTCTAATGGATCTCCTTCCTGTGTCCATCAGGTTGGACTTTGTCTACGATCTCTTTGAACACGTGGTGAGTCGGAACAAACAGGACACTCTGAAGAGCAGCTTCAAGCACCGACGGCCAACCGTCAGCTCCCAGTTCAAGGCAGGTCTCAGATAAACAACACGATGTTCACCGTCTGGTCCTTTTAACCCTTTAACCTCCAAACCAGGAAAAACTCTAAAACATGTTTTAGACAACATTTCGAGTTGGTTTGAGGCAGTAAAGCATTGTAAGACGATCTAAACATTAACACCGGTTTGTTCTTTTCTCAGGACTCGTTACACTCTCTGATGGCCACGCTCAGCACCTCCAACCCTTATTTTATTCGATGCATCAAACCAAACACACACAAGGTGAGTCTCGCGTATCCATGAAAACGGAAATCTTTTTTTTTTTCTTTGTAAATATCTGTGGGTGAGGATTTTGAGAATCGGTTGTCATTTAATGCTCAAACAGTCGCTCCCCTCCGAGCAACAGAGAAAAAATGAGAAGTGTCTGACCCTTCTGGTGACCTTTAACCCCAGGTTGCCTAGCAACAGGTCGGGGTAGTGAAGTATGCACAGCATTTGTAAACAAATGATACCGAGATGAGTTCTCTGGTTCTGGTGTGAAATGTTTCTGATGTCATTCTAAACCTGCAGCACTTTTTATTTTGGAGTAGGACTTTTTTTTTTTTTTTTACCACTTTAGGGGACAGTATTTATGGAGGGAATCATCTGATCAGAGGACAAATGTTCAACCAGCTGAGTTGATTAAAATCAGAGTTAGAGCTTCTTACCAGAGAAGTCCAGTTAATCGTTTTGATTTAATAATCCTCAGACATGACCAGTGTCTCTGAACCGTTTAAACTTTGATCTCTGGTTCAATCAATTAAAGGAATGTTGACTGTTCTGTCAGAGTTCATATCTGGATTATAAAGTGTTCATGTGGTTTCATCGCTGTGAGAGTCGTCTGTGGGGTCGTTCATTCACACAGAAGGTCCTTTTGTGTGCGTGCATGCATGCGTGTGTGCGTGCATGCATGTGTGTGTGTGCGTGTGTATACACACAGTTTGTACTACATGTCTTCACAGAAAGTTTTTAGTTTAAATCTCAAGATTTTAGCCCTTTAAACCCTACGGTCCCCTAATTAGGGGACCCACGCCACTTCCTGTTTAAATTCCTTCCAAAGACAGGCATAATGTTTATTAATCATGATGCATATCCTCTGAATGGGAAGAATCTCGTCTAAACAACGTTTTCTACCCCAACATGAATAAATTCCAATAATAAGCAATTAAACAGAAAAACCGTAAAAAGATGCTAAATTAACACACCAAGAAAAACACATAAAAGTATCAATTCAGCATAATCCTATCCACACAAACCACTGTTTAAATTAAAGCCCAAACTCTGCTCTTTCCAACAATATGTGTATCATCACCCTACATGCAAAATTCACTGAGATAGCTGGCAACAAATATGGAAATTGAGGCGGATTTCCTCAAGTCACCAATATAAACCTCATTTTTCTTGAATGGGTAAATAGCCATTTTATTGATTTTCCTTAAAATCCTCAAAAACAATTTTTTTTAGATGGAACTACTATCTATGGTGAAATATAAGTGGGAAAAATAAGAACAAAAACCTGAGAATTTTGTAAAGGCCCACAGGTGCCTAAATGTACCAAAATGGCTAAATGACAAGGTCTGCCTAGATCTTTATCCACTAATACCTCTCTACATCATCTGGTTTTTACTTTTTTGGCATTAATTTTGGCTCAGCAAAGGGTAAGATGTTGTTCTTTGGATTGCTAGATGTTTTGGATTGCAACTGAATACTTTCAAGGGAATAATAACATTGCAAAGTGAATTTTTTTAAAGGCGGAAATTAATTTGTTTTATTTTCTGGTGTGTGCCAATATTATTTAATTTCAGTCAGAAAGACAAGTGTTGATTTTTAGACATTTGGAGTATTCTCTGGAGTCTTCCCTTTATTCTGGTACCAAAACCATTCAAATAAACCTTGTAGTTCTTGAGATATATTCAAATTATTTTGGGCGTGTCATTTTTGATCAAATCTCTAAAAAAATAAATAAAAAGGCCTAGGTTTAGGATTTGTGAACAAAACTGTAAATTAAGATCAAATATGTTGTATTTTTATATATGAGTTTCTTCTTTTCAATGAACAAGTCAAGTTCCTAGCATCAAAATAAAATCTAAATTTTAAAAATGGTTTGCCTATGCTTCAACTGTAAGATGATAACAGAAGTAAATACAACCCGGCTCCATTAAAATGAGCAGAATGACATTACAAAGATGAAAACAATAAAAGAAAAGGAAAATGAGAGTAAAAAGGGGGGGTGGGGGTTAAAAGCTGAAGGGGAACAATAAAGAAAGGAAACGAGAAAAAGAAAAAATATTACACAGGAAATGCTAGTGATAAGTGACCCAATGCCAGAGAACTAAATATTAGTATTTTAGTATTTATTCAGTCATTCATACACATACATATATACTTATACCTACACAAATATCCATCTACATATGTAAGTTACATACCCATGCACATACCATGAATGAACAGGTTTAGGCAGAAGCAAAAGCTTATACAAATCAAACACTATATCTCCTCAATGTAATGATAAATGAATGATAAACACACATAAAATAAGTCACACTAGAACCTTTATGATTAATCCAGTTAGTTTGTGTAAAATGTTGCATAGAAACTGTTATTTTAACCCTATTTTTGCACAAGTCAGCAAAAAATAAGACATTAAAGACATAAAAGCTGCTTAGCATGATCCTAAAACATGTGAAAGTCCTTCCATGACTCTTAATGAGAGAAAAGACCAATAATCTGTAATCTAACTGGTAACCAGTGCAGCTCAAAGTGCTCCTTATTTAAAATAATCTAAGTGATTCAACTGTTCAGAAAATAAAATCTGAACTTCTTTTTCTTTTTTGTTCTACAATAAATGAACTATAATGAACCACTCACTTGTTTTAGTAGCTGCTCCTGCTTTGATGTGGGAGTGACGCTGGTTGCGAGGCGGCGAGCAGCTGGACTTTATGAAGCTCAAAACGTCCGTCTGGACTCTCCGATCAGACGTTAACCAGGGTGACCTCTGAGTGGAGCTTAATGTAGTGATGGGCAGAGCTGGAGAGGGTGTTAGTGCCTCCCCAGGGGGTAACGGGTCAGAGCACCGCGGCACGTGGCCCCCTAAAAGCCCCCGAGAGGCGTCCCTGTCATCTGCCTGTTTGAGTCCGAGCAGGTGTCGAAGAGGAGAGGAGGGAGGAGGAGAATATTATTAGCCCAACAACAATAAAACGAGCCTTTAAAAACATTAAAATAATTATAATGGCATCATTAAAATCCTAAAATAAATATTCAGATTCAGCTTTTAAAGAACGAACACTTTCTTCAGGTCCCTTAAACACCTAAACCATCATCCTGACCCAGTAACGTCAAAGTTTGAAGGGACAGTTTTATTAGCTGATGGTCAAATGGGGGGAAATAAGAGCTGTTTTTAGAAGAGTTGATGCACCGTGTGATGAAAACGCCTGCAGGGCATCATGGGACTTTTACAGATGGCAAGTGGTGCATCCATGGAAATATCAATAAACTGACAGAATGTAGAATGACGCGCTCTGCTGACTCCGTCATGCTTATGTACGTACATGCTGTCCATTTATCAACCCACATTTTGTCTTCCTTTAACTTTATCACCTCACACATCAGGGATTAAAGCAGAGACGGTCGAGCAGAAAAGGGAGAGAAGCGTCTTAAAGGGTAAAAAAGAATAAAGAAAACCAAAGAAAAAGACTTGTAACAGGGTGATACTGTGAGTAAGAAGTTAAGAGGCAAATAACTTGAAGTACAGCAGAAAATGAGATAACAGGCAAAAAGTTGGATGAAAAAATAGTGAATGATCAATCAGAAATGCTTTCATAACCCAGAGAGAAATGAGATGTTTCAGTAATTTCTTAAGTTTCTTCATAAAATTATTATAGGCTGTTCCTGCTGTGAACAGGAAGGATCTTCTTAAAGCAGTTTTAAAAAAATTACATTTCCAATGGACCAGAAAAATTCACACAAAGATAAATACCTTAAAGTATTTTAAAAAGTCTAGAATTTGTTGAAATAGCTGAACATTTTTTGAAGAAGAGGTTTAAAATCCAGTTTCAGCCACTTATTTCTATGATTGTAGTTTTGTGACAATCCAGGAGGGTCGTATTTATTGAGATAAAAGTTTAGAAAATACTTGTTAAAGTCACGGATTCCTTTAGAGCTGACATCCTCCTCATCAGGACTCATCAGCTGACATCCGACCGTCACCATGGAAACCTCAGACGTCTGAAGGCAGCTTCACAGTCTGAGTTTCTGACAGATTATTATTAAGATTATTATTTAGCATCCACAACAGGGAAAATAATGTTTTTATTCATTTGGGGCAATGTAAATAAGAATGTAAAAATAATACAAATATTAAGATATGATTTAACTTTTTATTCAGACACTCCATATATTAAAACAACTATTTAAAGTTATTTTTTCAAGTTAGTCTATAAAATATAAGTACTATATATTATATATGCTGAAATTGTCCTCTTTCAAATGTTTTCTTTCTTCAAATGAGCAAAAAGTCATAATGAGTAAATAATTGAACATTTTCTAATTCTGTTTTTATGCAGTACCAAATACTTTATGAGTTAAGACTTCAGTCTTTGGTCTCGGAACTTTCACACATAAAAGATGACCTGATGGTCTCTTAAACTGGGACACGGGTTTTTGCAGTTTTGTTTCAATTCAATTCAATAAGTTTATTTCACTCAAAAAAATTTTTCAATGTACAAACTTCAAATCAAAATCAATCATTTGAGCGAAAAAGGGGGAGGAAGAAGAAAAATCTTATATAACCTATAACCCCCTTCAACTGAATACAAAATAAATTACAAAATGGCCGTATACACACAAAAGTAAACAACTTTTTTCTTTACAAACAACATCAGAACTAAAACATACCAATCCTCTATCATTAACTCATGAGATCATAGGATTTTATCATTTTATCTTTATACATTTTCTCAAATCATCATCCAGGTTAGTCCATAGTTTTACTCCATATACTGAAATGCACATTTGCTTTAATGTAGTACGTACAGATATTCTTTTAAACTCAAACTTCTTTCTACTTTTTCCATCATTTGTGATCAAAACAACAAACTTCTGTAACTCTGCTGGCAGTAACTTATTTCTAGCCTTGAACATAATTAGTAAAGTTTTCAAATGAACCAAATCTCTGGATTTTATCATTTTTGACTGAACAACCAGTCTTAGTACTTAATACTTAGATTAGTATTTGTTTTATACGTATTGCCCCAAACCTCTATACAATAAGTCAAATATGGAACAATAAATGAGTAATTTAATGTCTGAAGTGTTGATGTTTCTAGAACGCTTTTTACTTTATTTAAAAGTCCAATACTTTTAGAAAGTTTTTGTTTTATATATTTTATGTGAGATGTTATGTTTTGTTTAAAATCAAAGAGAAAATCAAACTTTAAACTAACTCTGCATGAGAGTATTTGTTTAGTTTATGGTGTTTGCATGTTGCAAACCTCCCAAACGGTCTCATGCTAAATTGTAGACGTTTAGAAACGAGTAATAAATCGTTATGATGCATCTGGATTTGTTTTTGTTGTTTTAAATACCCAACAATTATCTGTTAATTTGTCACTGATCTGCAGCAGTGTCTCTCCTGATCTGACTAGCCATATTGCTCCAGTTCCTGTTTCTCGATGATGTCACTGATGGTTGTCTTCTAATGTAATTTAATTTGACCTTTATTTTACCAGGAATAATCCCATTGAGATTCAGAATCTCTTTTTCAGGTCGCGACCTCAGCATAAAAATCCAACAATAAAAAATGCAACAAAACTCGATAAAAACACAAGACATTAAGTTATGATCCTCTCTGTAGATGAATTACTGATCAAACTACTCTTCAAAATGACCACAATTCCGGTATTCCTTTCCAAAGTATTTTGAGAGGAAGTTTATTGCACAGATTTTTAGAACTTGTTCACAATTTTCATGGAGACTGAAAATAAAGAACAGCTGTGGAAGTCGTTTAAAGACTTTAGAACGTCCCTCGTTAACGCCGCTAGCAATTTGTCACCAAGTGAGAGTCTGGCTTTAGGTATAAATTCACTTTATGCACATGTTTAAAGTGTTATTTGTGTAGTTTTAGTGTAAAGAAATGAAAATTAAATATTTCCTAAAAATAACAGAAGGTCCGATGCAGCAGTTCGGTCAAATTCTTGCTCAGTTGGATCTGAAATACGTCACAGGATTAGGAAAATCAAAGCAGACGTTGGATCGATTCATGTGCATTTGATTTGATTTGATACATGTGTGTCAGTATAATAACATCTGGGTCTGTTATGGATCACGACTCGTGTTCGGTCCAGTTCACCAGTCCGGTCAGCAGCAGAACAGACACGAAGCCACCGTGTTTGAATGTAAACATCCTGCTCTTTTTCACTCCCAAACACACACAGCAGACCCTACAAGTGGCCAGCACAAATTACCCTCGGCAGGAGATGCATCGCCATGGTAACCACGGCCCTCCCTCCCCACACAGAAAGGGGGAGTGGAGTTTCTGGGTTTGAAAGCCTTTGTTTGACTCTGTGGTGGCAGAGTGTGTGTGAATGAGTGTGTCAGTGTGCCGTGGAGCCGGTCGCAGGGAGAGGCAGCCGCTTTGGGAAGTTTTTATCCTTCAGCTCTGATCTGGAAAAAGAAAAAAACAGAAAAATAACCTGCAGGAAGCTACGATGCAAGGTGAGACCTGATGCATGTCCGTGTGCTCGTTTTCTACATGTGGTTCAAATGTTGAAGAGCTGAGGAATGACAGGAGAGGGGATTTTCTGACCTTTTTAAGCTCCACATAGAATAAACTAATTTTTTGCAGAAGTTTTCATTTTGTAATTAATTAAAATGTCATGAAACTCTGACTAGTTGTGACAGCTGTTTCCTGGCTGACCCAAATATGAGAATAATTCCTCTGATTCTCATTCTTCTCATGCACTGTCGGGAGGCGTCTCACGGCCCCGCTGCATGGGGTTTCCTGTTTGTATCTCGTTAATTGAACTTGAAGGATTCCTGTCCTGAAATGATGGATGAATTTTAATAGGAAGGAGAGACGTTTGAGACTTGATGTTTTGTCAGATCATTCAAATTTTAGAGCCTGGAGGGCAGAAAATTAATGAGATTCAATATTCAGCGAGGAGCCTGTTTAGTAAATGAGTTATTAATGAACAGGGAGTAGTGATTGCTCTGTGGGAGAAGCTTTAATAGGATTATGATTCTGATTATTTTTATCTGTGATCTTGGGGTTGATTTACCTCATTTGCTGCGTGTGATCAGATTTTTAGTAATTAAAGAGAATAAACAGCTTATGGTGGATTCATAGTTGGTCTCTTTGTCACCTGAAACACTTGGAAACTGGATTTATGATCAGCTGCTGTCAAAAGGTGAAAGATGGTCGATAAACGTTTGTTAGCAAAACACCTACGAAGAGTTTAAGTTAATTGTTTCATCTTGGCAGCGAATCCTCTGCAGGTTCAGTGTCATTGATGTTTCTACGAAACTCAAGAATCCCTCTTCAAACAGCTCCATCCTTAAATCCAGCAGGAGCTGGGATTTGGATCGGATTTCTTTGCACCTTTAAGCAGAGACTCAGGGATTCTCCTCCACAGAGCTGAGTGATAATCCCTGACCTGGACCCTCCTCTGAAGGAAAGGCTTTGGTAACGAGATGCTCCGAGTTCTCGGGTCAAAGCAGGAATGTGGGAACTTGTAAGGATGGAAATGCTCTGCTGTAAAATAAGACATTTGGTTATTGGGCAGGTTGCTGATTAACCTGAAGCTCATCACTGGGTGGACAGTGAGTTTTTGGTCATGAATATTAAATTCTAGGTTTTGTGAACGTCTTTTTCTGAGACGGCAGTTTGTGAAAGTAAAGCTTGTTCTGTTCAGTTCTGATGGCGTAGAGCTTCTCTCTACATTCTAAAATAATCATCTTCCTCAGACATGGTTGTTTTCTGGTTCATCTAACAGCCTCATAAAAGAACTAACTAGAATTATTTGAGCCTTTTTAGAACCAGATTTAATCAAACTGTGTTTTTTTTTGTTCCATGAGAAAATGTGAGCTTTAATCTTGGAGAGACAATGTAAATGCCAAGCTCTAAATGTCATGAGATGATTTAAGGTTGGATATTTACATCCTGGCGCTTCAGAGTGACACACCTTGTCCTGTCAGTGAATTAATTGATCAAATACAGGAGACTGTCGCCTCACGGAGCTCAGCGCCCTGCTCCGACTTATCGGAGCTGAAGGATGGACGGATCATCTTGAATTTAGTTGTTCTTCCCCCCGCCGGTTCCCAACCCCCCTGGGAGCAAATCGCCACGCCCCCATTTGTGCCGGTGAATACCTCAAGCTCTGAAAAGTCAAACTGAGACAGCTATTGTCCTCCACCATCAGAGGTCTGCCTCTGGATGCTGATTTACATCACTGCTCTCCTGACACATGAATAAATATTTATTTTAAGTGTTGAAATATCCTCTGAAAACTGTGATTAATGCAGAAAAAGATTCGACTAAATGACCTGAACTATTAAACAAATGTTAATGTTAATTCATAAGGATTATTAATATTGTTCCATCAGTTCCTGTTTTGAAAATAAGCCAATTCTATTGATTTTCTTTCTAAATGATTCTAATTATAATTTGTGTAACTTTAAATTAAAACCAATTCATTAACTAGTTATGACTAAAATAACTTTTTTGTCTATTTACACTGAAAAAAGTAAGTAAAATTGAAGTAATCGGTCACAAGTAATTTAATTAGGTTTATCCAAGTTAATCTTTTTAAGTTTACTTTGAACAAACTTAATTTAATTACATGTGACCGATTACATCAATTTTTTTTTACGTTAGACCTCTTTTTTCTTTTTTCAGTGTAGGATGCAAATCCAGATTTATGTTGAAGAGATCAATAATGGCCTTGCATTATAAAAGGCTGATAACAGATCACTGCTCTATATGAATCAGAGCCTAAAGTCCAGCCTGCTTCCCTGTTTTTATTCTGAAAACTGTAAATGTGGCAGCTTTTGTTTATTTCTCTGTTGCACAGATGATTTTTGACATTCAAATACAGATTCAGAGACAAAGCGTCAATGATGTACAGTATGCATGAAACAGAACCTTTATGCAGATCATTACTCATAAGGAACCACAGTCTACGGTTTCTGTGCATAAAAAATCAGCAGCAGCAACATTTCCTGGTGTCAGGCTGGACTCTGATTCCTGTAGAACATAAAACTCACCTCCACCATCAGCACTGTGACTTTAGAAGCTGCCACGCTTCATCACCATGCATCAGGTTTGTGGCTAATTACGCCTCAAACAGCTAAAATCACAGAAAACGAGACAGAAACGCGAGTCTGACTCTGCTCCTCGTCGTACAACTGCATCACAGCCAAATGCTAATTATGCTAATGAGCTTTCCTCTGCAGCCAGTGGCGGTAAAGGCCACCATTCAGTCACCCAGTCAGTCAAATGGGCCATCAATGGTCTATCAGGGGAGCTGTGCAGAATAAAGGGGGGCTTTACCATCCAGTATGAAAGCTCCCACTTATTTGTGCCCCCCTCCTCCCTTTAACGCCCACTGAGGTGACGGGGTGAGTGCAGCTCTGGAAGTGATAATGGCGTCTCAGTTTTAGAGGATAACGTGTTGCTGCTGATCTCAGGTCAGTGCTGCAGGTTTTAGATGTTTAAAAAGCTGATACATCAGGTTAAATATTTTAGCTCTAGAGTTTAAATGCTATAAATATGTTTGTGCTTCAACCATCACAGCTTGTGTCCAGCACTGTTCTGACAGAAAAGGACAAATAGTAAATAGATCAGTCTAATAGTGTTACGAAACAACGGCGAGGCAGACGAGCGTCAATAGGACCGTCCTGATGAATCAAAGTCATTATCCGACGCCGCAGGGTGAATGGACGGCACACGTCCAAACAGTCATGACGTCATGTGAGTGAGATTTATCCGACTCTGTTATCCAGATGCCTGACCAGTTCGACCAGACCGTGGTTCTGAACCAGCTCAGATACTCCGGCATGTTGGAAACGGTCAAGATCCGACGCACCGGCTTCCCAGTGCGACGGTCCTTCCAAGACTTCTGCTGCAGGTTTGTACCAGTTTGGCTCTGCGATGTTTAGTCTACAAGGCCCTGCAGCTCACACGAGGATATCAGGACCCTCAAGAGATTTAGGAAACACAGTTTGCAGTTTGTTGCTAACTTTCACATCCCAGTGAGATCCTGACTTAAAGGCGCATTTGACTGAGAGAGAACGTTTTCCAAAGTAAGAAAAAATGAGGTCAAACAGGAGAGAAAATGAAAAATATCTTCTTACTGATGGTGCTCCTTTAAAAGGTTAATTTTTATAGATTATATATTGCCTGTGCTTCAGTCAACAAAATAACCATTGAGTTATTTAAATGCAAAGACGCTTCAAACATCTCTTCCTCGCCTGTTCAGGTACAAGGTTCTGATGAGGACCACACTGACCTCAGATGACCCCAGGGAGCGCTGCAAGCGGCTGCTGCACGTCTACGACAGCAGCAGCGCTGAGTGGCAGCTGGGCAAAACCAAGGTGAGGAAAACATTAAGGATGCTTTTAAATATTGTTCTTTTATCTTTAACCATCAAATCCTCTTTATTGTTTTCTTAAACCATAAAATTCCGTTCCTCTGGAGGTGTTTAGGTGAACTTTGGTCAGCTGAGTTTCCCTCTGGAAGAGAAAATGATTTAGTTTCATTTAAAGAAACCAAATAAGGACAAAATGCTTTATGAAGCCTCCACACATCCAAACATGTCTCCTTCCACAATCGTGCTGAATTGAAAAACGGGTTTCGCCACAGATTTCGAGTGGATCAGCAGTAAAATCCATCCCTTAGTGTTCAGTAGAGTAGCTGACTCCTTCCTGTCAGACCCAGAGCTCCTGGACGCTCTGCCATCCTTTTAGCCTCCGGCTAACGCCGGTTGAAGCGTGCTCCCCCTGCTAACATAGAACATGATTGGATGCAGACTCCGTTCACCATCAGGGGAGGTGCCGATCCATTTTGGCTTCACTTTGCTTCCCTGAAGGCTTCATTTGGCTTCATACGTCTCAGAAACTCAGCTCGATGAAACCAGCCAGAGCGTCAGTGACTGCAGGTGTGTGTGTGCGCATGCATGCATGTGTGTGTGTGTGTGTGTGAATAATTGAGGTCAAGAGCACCCGGAGCGTAGAATCCAACAGTTATTGGATCCACTCCTCATCCTCTCATCTATCACTCTCTGCTTCCACCACACCAATCAGGAAGAATATAAGTACCACCTGTGTGTGTGTGTGTGTGTGTGTGTGTGTGTGTGTGTGTGTGTGTGCGTGCGTGCGTGCGTGCGTGCGTGTGTTTTGTATGATTTCTGTGAGGGGATGACAGATGGGGGACACAGACCTCTAATCACAACATGACTGTGTGATACTGCAGGAGGTGACAGCAGTGAATGGAAAGTGTGTGTGGACAGGTGTGTGTGTGCAGAACCAACACAACCACAAAGAATTGGATATAAATTCAGCACAGAACTAATGTAATGTAACCCCTTATGTTTTTATAATTATTTACACTGCAAAAACTGATTTCTAAGAAAGTAAAACAGCCTTGTTTTTAGACATTTTGTCTTATTTTTTATCTAAAAAGAAAATCTATTCTTACAGCCCTACTTGAAATAGGCCAAATCTACTTCATTATGGTCACATTTTCTAGATTTGAGCAAAATAATCTGCCAATGGGGTAAGCAACATTTGCTTGGCTAAATAAAGTAAAGTAAATAGAGTATTTTTATTTTGTTTTTGATTATTACCAGCAGGCATGCTTAGCTTTTTTTAACTAGCTTTGGTGATGCTAACACAAGTAGGTATTTAAGATTTTGAAGTACATGTTTTTGTTTTAAATACACATTTAACTGATATTTAACAGCATAAATTAAAACTATAATCTTTACTTTAAGTTTACCAGGTATTTTATGAGGCCCAAGGTAATTCTCTATACTTTTGCTTAATGGTTATTTTAATTTGACGATTATTTTATCTTCACGATTTGACTAAAACAGCTCTAAATCAACAATTTCTCAACAAAGCATGATCTTAGTTTAAAACTTTAACCTGAAAGTCGATATGCAACGGCATCATGGGGTTTTATTGAAATCTGGGACATACACAGATATCACGTTACTGAAAACATATCTTTATTAGTAGACGCCGGTGTGGATGCAAATGTTTCCTCATCATTTTAAAACATCTTACCTTTTAAAAAGTACAAAAGTTCTCACTTCACATTGTTTTAAAATCACAATAATATTAATTGCTATATGTATATATTAGACACTATCTAGCAGAAATTAGCTCTATAATATTAAATAAAGAAACCTGAGTGTGTGTCGCGTTTCGATCTTTGACCTCCAGCTGCATGGTTCCTACCTTTAAATCAGTCCTATGTCCCCCTCAGGAGTTGTCCACTTTGTCCCTCTGCCTCTGAGATTTACGTGAACCCGGCCTGCAGCTCCTTTCAATCAGCACATGCTCAGAATGTCTCCTCGGTGTTGAGCTTTGTTGTTTTAGAGCCTCCATCTTAATTTTCAGGACCCGATGCAGCTTTTCTTGTTTCTCTTGGTTCTGTTCTCTCTGTGGACTTGACCTTTGACGACGAGCTCTGCCCCCTAAAGGACCCACGAGACAACAATCAAAAAGCACTGAGGCTTTGCGAGGCTTTTGTTGTGCTAATTAACGTAATGATGATTAAAAAGGATTAGTCGTTCAGTTCATCAGGATACTAATGTGTGCATGCTTACAGCAAGATGCACGTTTGGAGCTGGTTGTTTCAGCAGCTCTGTTTTTTAAGTTACTTATCTTAGGGTTAGTAACCGACAGACATAAGGGGGGCAGCTAAATCTCAAAAGCTTAAAATAAATCTAAACTGTGCACAAAATCCCAGACGAGTAAAAAAAACGGAGACAGACGTAGAGCAGAGAGGAGGAGGAAGTTTAAACCATCACTTCCATCCATCCTAACAGAGAAGATGAGATCTCTCCTGAGTGGACGATGATTTGTTTTTATAACCCCCAATAGCGCTCGATGGTTAAAGCTTTAAATGTCCAGGTATTTCAGTGACGTCCTTTAAATGGTTAAAAGAGACGAGTCGTTCATTTTCCCTCCTACATTAAAACAAGGTGACAAACTTCAGCTAACGGATCGGTTTGATCATCAGCTGAACTTAAAGTGATAATATGCAGTTTTGCGTGTTTTGGGCGCCCTCTGGTGTCCGTTTTAAATCACTGCATTACACAAGTTAGCATATTGTTTCAGCTTCTAAACACTTAAATCTACCTGTTGAAATGTCTCCTCAGCCTTCATAGTTTTCTACAGGAGCGGTTATTTACTCCTTCAAAGAAATCAGCTGTGTTCAAGCAGGGAGAGATGGAAAAAAATCAGGAATCATGAGCTAAAAACACTCCAGCGCTAGCATAACAGCTAGCCACTTTGGGTTAGCCTAACCCTCGTGAGACACGTGACTTCCTGGGTACCGTGACGACGACGGAGATTTTGCAATCGTGGTATTCTGGATCTAATCACCAGATGGGGCTAAGTGACTTTTCATTAACTCTGTAAAGGGTCATATTAGCACAGACTGGCTCAAGGAGAAGATTTAAAAATATGAAAAAGTTGCATATTATCACTTTAAAGAGAGGAACTTGTGTCTTTTAGTGAACTTGAACGTGCACACGCCTGAGGATTTAATGCAAGAGTCCCTGTTAATTAACCTGCTTGTAAGTGACATCCAAATTACACAGAGGAAACATTTCCCCCAGAAAATCTTATTAGTGCTTCGCTGCCAAGGACACACACACACACACACTTCATTCAACAGGAGAATTCTGTATCCCTCTGCCTCACTGGATACTTCCCCACTGTCTTCAGAGAGCGTGTCCCATATCTCATTTTCCTCCCTCCCTAATCGGATTAACCCCGTTGGCCCCAGTGGGCCCAGTTTCTCTATCAATGAACGACAGCTTGGCTCCAGTAGCAGGCAGCTGCACTAAGTGGCTGCAGGATCCGTCTTTTCATGGAGAGATGTCGTAGAAATCACTCAGCAGTAATCTGTGGACTAACAAAAGGAGAGGAGGCTCTGGGTTTGATTTACGTTGCCTGCTTTGTTCAGATCTGTTGTTCCTCTGGAAGGGAGTGTCGGCTAAAGGCTGACGTTTAGGAAAAAGAAGCTCTCCTCTTAATACTGCTGGAGTGTAAATCTTTTATTCAGAATGTGCAAAGAGAATAGGTCTCAAAAGACATTCAAAATATCAAGTTGTTCTCGAGTTTTTATATATAATTTTTTTTAGTTTTCCAGGCTTTTTATTTGTATTTATGCACTAAACATTTTAAAACTCATTAGTTTTTTCAAAGTATCAAACATGAATTTGTCCTTTATGCTGTTCAACTTTAACACGGAATGATTTGTGTTCATTTTATCGGCATAAACAAAGAAAATAACTGTAATTGATCTAAATCTATCCTCCTGTGTCATCAGGTTTTCCTTCGGGAGTCGATGGAGCACCGCCTGGAGAAGCAGAGGGAGGTGGAGGTTCTTAAAGCAGCCATGATCATCCAGGCCCACGTCATGGGCTATGTGGCCAGGTTCAACCAACATGTTTAACAGCATCATTAACCTCTCAGGAGCTGATTGGATGACACCAGTGATGCTATTTGTTGGTTTGTTTGTACAGGAAGCAGTACAGGAGGCTGCTGCAGTGCATTGTGGTCATTCAGAAGAACTACCGGGCTTTCTACTGGAGGAGGAAGTTCCTGCTGCTCCGCTGGGCAGCGCTCACCTTCCAGAAACGCATGAGGGGCCAGCTGGCCCGCCGGGCCTACAGCCAGCTGCTGGAGGAGAGGAGGAAGAGGGAGGAGGAGGAGGAGCGCCGCAGGAGGGTGGAGGAGGAGATGGAGAGGTGAAGTCAAATGTTCTAAAATGTCATTTTAAGTTTTTTTAATGTGTCTACTCAGCTGATTGTTTGTGTCTGTGCAGAGAGAGACAGAGATTGGAGGCAGAGAGACTCGCTAAAGAGGTAAAAATCATATTTCTGACATTATTCTGATAATTGTTTACAGATAAATGTAATTATCAAAGATGGTCACTGCTGAAATATTAGTTTTATTAGTAAACGTTTCAGTGTGAGACTTAATATTAGTGAGTAATCAAAGAAAAAGGACTTAATTCCATAATTCTCTGTTTATGATGTGGTTAATAAAGTGTTTATTTTAGGGAAATCTGTAACTATTCTAACAATAAAGGACATTTTTAAGTCCTTAAGTTGTTTTAGGAAACATTTTTATATGATCATACCTGCAGGATTCATATCTTCTTCAGTAAGTTGAACCTCAGGAACATAAAGACAATTTTAATGTAACCATATCATCAAGATTTTTTTAACATTTCTTTCCATCAGTTTTATTATATTTTTCTGTTTTCAGGCTGAGGAAGCTCGATTGGAGGAGCTGCGTCGCGCTGAGGAACTGGCCTCTCTGGTTTTGGCTCAGTCTCAATACGAAGCAGCAGCTGCAGCCTCACCTGAGCTCCTGGAGGAGCTGGAGTCAGCTGAGGTCTTTGAGGAGGCGCCTGAAGAAGAGGAGGTGATCCGTCCACACGAGGCATCTCAGGTGGAGGAGATCCTGCGTTTGGAGCGGGAGATCCAGACGCTGCAGAGGCAGAAGGAGCGTCAGGAGCTGTCCCTGACCGAGGCCTCCCTCCACCGCCTGCAGCACCTCCGCGACCAGGAGCTCCGGCGGCTGGAGGACGAAGCCTGCAAGGCGGCGCAGCAGTTCCTCGAGTCGCTCAACTTTGATGAGATCGACGAGTGCGTGAGGAACATTGAGAGTTCTTTAAGTGTTGGAGAGGAAGAGAAGGAGAGTGGGCGGAGGAGAGGCAATGAGGAGGAGGAGGTTGACGAAGGGTTTGGGGCTGATGATGAGGCTTTCAAAGACTCTCCTAACCCAAGCGAGCACGGCCACTCGGACGGACAGCGGACGAGCGGAATCAGAACGAGCGATGACTCATCTGAAGAAGACCCGTACGCCAACGATGGTGTGATCCCACCTCTGCCACCAACCACTGTGCTCCACCATCCTCTTCCTCCCATCCCTCCAGCCTGCCACAGCGTCTCCTCTAGTGGTGACTCAGCCTACTGCCACCCGCAGGCCTCATCAGAGGCTCCATCTGATGACCTGGTGGAGCTGATCCCACCAGATGAGGACTCAGACTACGATCAAGATGACTATGACGAGGGCGCCATCGTGTCCAGCGGCAGCATGGCCTTCTCCAACTCCCTGAGTGGCCAGTGGTCTCCTGATTACAGAGGTTCTGTAGGAACTTACAACAGCTCAGGGGCTTACCGCTTCAGCTCCGAGGGGCCTCAGTCATCGGTGAGTTGGACCTCCGTAAAACAATGACTAGAAAATTATCTCATCAGACCCAACCTTCCACATTTGATCAGATTTACTTTTTTATTCTGAACAAAAAGTTGCTAACATCTGGATTTTGACTGCAACCAGTTTCATGAAAGTTTTTCTTCAAATGACAAGTTGGTAGAATTATGCTTTTTTCCCATGTAGTGGAATAAACAGTTTGAGTTTATTAGGTTAGTCTTTGTCGGTTTTACACTGACCTGGGTTGGCTCAGCTACCTCGACTAAAATAATGGTTTCACAGGTACTCTAGGTTCATCTTTTAGCAGCAAGTTAACTTACGTACCTTTTAGTTGATGAATGGAAGTAGGAGTCGTGAATGAATTCTTTATGGAATTTTATTGCAAAAGCTGACGACAGTACAAACATTTAACAAGTGAGGTAGGAAAGAAGTAAGCTGGTCAACACGATGGTATTGTGTTCTAAATTGAGTCTTTAAAGAAGCTTTAATGACTTGAGCCGGTGATATTTCAGACTAGGGGCATTTTATCTTAATTTAGTTAAGGATTAAATGGAGGAGAGTTAGTTGGTGGAGGGTTAGCTTTTATCAAAGTAGGCCGGTTCAGCTTTACCAGATTGTGGTTGACTCACTGTACGCCGCTCCGGGATCGACGCCGATGGGACGCCGTGAAGGTGGGGTTCCCTCTCGTTCCCAGTGGGACGCCTGTGGAGGTTGGGACCGCCTTAGGCCACGGAAGCCATCCGATGGATGCGGTCGTCAGTGAAACCATTTCTGGATTAGCCGGTGGTTAGCAGGTTGAAACAGCGAGCGTCTTGTCTCTTCAAGGAATGAAAGAGAACCGACTTGTCTCCGGAAGTGGAAAGGTTAAGATGGAAGCGAGTGGACCAATGAGAGAGGTTCTAACAAGTCACGTGACTCAGATCTTTAAAACCATATTTCCTGAATAAGTAAATATGGAATATTGATTTTTAACCTTAGCAAGGTAGAAATGTAGCAAACCTACGGAAGCCCTGAACGGCAAGCGAGGAAAAAAATTTTTTAAGGGTGGCCAATTTTCTAAGTTTGGTCAAAAATATTTTTCCGCTTGACTTTCTGACCAGTACAAACGGAAAAAAAACTTTTTTTTGAAACATTGTCACAACTGGTCTAATATACTTAAACTGTTGTAAAAATGAGAATTTTAAAAAAAAAAACTTTTTTTTTTCTTTCCACTTAAGCAGCCCTGAGTGGCAACTGGAAAAAAAAATATTTTACTTAGGCTCATTTTCTATTTTTCTTGTAATGCTTTTATAACGCCACCAGAGGGAGAGATTCTTTTTTTTTTTTCCTCTCCACTCTTGGAGCCCTGAAAGGCAAACAGAAAAAACTTTTTTTAGAAACATTGTCACAACTGGTCTAATATACTTAAACTGTTGTAAAAATGAGAATTTTAAAAAAAAAAACTTTTTTTTTTCTTTCCACTTAAGCAGCCCTGAGTGGCAACTGGAAAAAAAAATATTTTACTTAGGCTCATTTTCTATTTTTCTTGTAATGCTTTTATAACGCCACCAGAGGGCGAGATTCTTTTTTTTTTTTCCTCTCCACTCTTGGAGCCCTGAAAGGCAAACAGAAAAAACTTTTTTTAGAGATGCTAATGCTAATGCTAATTTTGCTAATGCTAATGCTAATTTTTTTTTTTTTTGTTCGTAGTCTTGGAGCCCTGAATGGCAAGACAAAAAAAATATTTTGGGAGATGCTAATGCTAAAGCTAATTTTTTTTT
>SSNR01000010.1:2233915-2255625 GCA_006937965.1 Callopanchax toddi | reverse complement strand
GATACACGTGACCTCCACACTAACCGGATACACGTGACCTCCACAGTAGCCGGATACACGTGACCTCCACACTAACCGGATACACGTGACCTCCACAGTAACCGGATACACGTGACCTCCACACTAACCGGAAGCACGTGACCTCCACACTAACCGGAAACACGTGACCTCCACAGTAGCCGGAAGCACGTGACCTCCACAGTAGCCAGAAGAGAGGCGAATATCCTTTTTCTAGATTGGCTGTGGGAATTTCAAGCAAGGTCAACAACCCTCCCCCTAACCAATTTCGGTACGGTATTTCCGGTTAGTGTGGAGGTCACGTGTTTCAGGTTACTGTGGAGCTCCACAGCGGCCACAGCCAGATACTATTGGAATGGACAGGGAATGATGTGTTTTATGCTTTACAGTAATGTGTTAATGTTATTCCCATATTTTATGATATGATTATGATGAATCTAAAGTTATAAGTTTATTAATAAGTCTGCAATCTAATTTTCCCCAAAAAGTACATAATTTCATTGATTCATTCCTCCTTGGAGTACCTCAACCTGCTTTTTTGTTTTATTAATATTATATTACTGTATAACATTATTACGTGTCTGTATGCTGTGTGTGCATGAAACAGAAGTCAAATTCTTTGTGCACACAGTCATGGTCAATAGAGCTGAATCAGCTTCTTAAAGTTGAGCCCGTTATGCACAGGCAGCATCCTATACACAACACCCACATGTGTTATTGATGCTGCAGCTGGACCTATCAGTGTGAGATTTAGGAAATGTGATTTCATTGGTCAGTGCTGAGGATAAATCTGCACAAATACAGTATCAACATTAGCCATGTGACCATTTAATGTTTTTGTTGTTTGCTTAGTTTAGTAATAAAGCTGATGATTTTTTATATAAAGTAAGTTGTCATTCTTTCATTTTATTAACAAAGGGAGTTCACTGGACATCAAAGAACCTGTCTTCAGGTCCAGTCACATATTAAAGCCAAACTAAAACCATCCTCATGGTTTATGAATATTTGGATATTGTTTAATCACTATATATCTAAACGAACCCCCTTTATAAATATTTATGTACATTACAGTTAAAATTAAGATTTCACAAGTTATTGGCAAAGAGTTGCTAGTCTCAAAGAATTATCTTGGACTTTCATCTATGCAGAAAATGAATTTGTTTAAAAGCAAATGTTTTGACTTTATTTACAATTAACTGGATGTCACCACTTATTAAGATATGCATTACATAATCATAAATACGTAAAACTGTATCTATAGAGCGCCTGAAGATATAAATCACAAAGCGCTTAACATGAGAACATAAATCCAAAATTTGGAAGAGTAAAAAGAAAAACAGGACACTATTAAAACAGACTTAAACAAAGACAGATTTAAACAGATAAGTCTTTAACTTCTTTAAATGAGTCCACAGATCTCAGTGACAATGGAAGAGCGTTCCAGAATCTTGGAGTTTCAGATAAAAAGGCTCCGTCTTCTTTGGTTTTCCGCCTGGTTTTGGGGACTGAGAGCAGATCTTGGTCAGGGGACCTGGAGGGAGTGTAAGGTTTTAGAAATCCACTAATGTAGGCAGGAGTCTGTCCATGCAGGGCTCTCCAGGTCAGAACAAGGATCTTGTAGTGAGTTCTAGACTGATCCAGGAGCCAAAGCAGCTGAAAAAGTAGAAGAGTGACATGTGAGAATCTGGATGACTTAGTCAGAAGCCTGGCAGCACTAATTAATAAAAGACGCTGTTGTAAAACAGCTCCTACATATATATATATTAAAAAAAAAATATATACATACATATATATATGTATATATATATATATATACATATATATATATATATATACATATATATATATATATATATATATATATATATATATATATATGTGTGTGTGTGTGTGTGTGTGTGTGTGTGTGTGTGTGTGTGTGTGTGTGTGTGTGTGTGTGTGTGTGTGTGTGTGTGTGTGTGTGTGTGTGTGTGTGTGTATTAGGATCAAGACTGGAGTGAAATGCATTGATCTCAATGTGTTTAATACATGTTTATGTGATTTTCAGAGTGGATGGGCGAATTTACGAACTGTACTTGAATGCATCATGCATCCACGAAAGATTCAGTTCTCTAACACGGAGTCAGAAACGTGGATCACGTGATCGTGGCGCTTAACGCGGATAATAAACTACGTCAGACCCGCTGATAAAGTTTACCCATCCACAGAGAATCACAATAAGCAAACAGTTCCGGTTTTAGAATAAGCTGAATGCAATATTTGGACAATCAGTGTAGTTGTGTTTAAAATTCTGAACAGTAAATGCATAAAAACACTATAAACAGTACATTTAGAAATAGTGGCTGTCATGAAATGACTTAAATTACCGGTGGATTGACTAAGAAAGAGGCTACCTGCCTCTCTCTCAGCATGAGCTATTAGCAGCTGCAAATTAGCTCAAGCTAACGGCACAAGAGCGCCGGCCATCACCTCACTGTGAAACATTTAAACTAGTTTGAAGATGAAATGAGCATGTACCCTTTTAAAACTGATGTGCAAATGTACATTATTCATAAAATAGATGCATATATAAACTCACCTGGAAGAGGATGGCTGAGTTCACAGCACCGTGTCTGTCCATGCTTTGTATCAGGGAAAACCAGAGGTTAATTTTGCCCTCTGGTGGCAGGAATAAGTATTACACAGATAAACCAATTTAGCTTTAGCATTAGCATGTACAAAAAATGTTTTTTTGTCTTGCCTTTCAGGGCTGCAAATGATGTACACAAAAAATAAAAAATAAGGCATTAGCACTAGCATCTTGCAAAATATTATTTTCTTGCCTTTCAGAGGTCCAAAATGTGAAAGAAAAAAAAAATTAGCTTTAGCATTAGCATCTCCCAAAATATTTTTTTTGTCTTGCCATTCAGGGCTCAAAAAATAAAAAAAAAAAAAAAAAAAAATTAGCATTAGCATTAGCAAAATTAGCATTAGCATTAGCATCTCTTAAAAAAGTTTTTTCTGTTTGCCTTTCAGGGCTCCAAGAGTGGAGAGGAAAAAAAAAAGAATCTCGCCCTCTGGTGGCGTTATAAAAGCATTACAAGAAAAATAGAAAATGAGCCTAAGTAAAATATTTTTTTTTCCAGTTGCCACTCAGGGCTGCTTAAGTGGAAAGAAAAAAAAAAGTTTTTTTTTTTTAAATTCTCATTTTTACAACAGTTTAAGTATATTAGACCAGTTGTGACAATGTTTCAAAAAAAAGTTTTTTTTCCGTTTGTACTGGTCAGAAAGTCAAGCGGAAAAATATTTTTGACCAAACTTAGAAAATTGGCCACCCTTAAAAAATTTTTTTCCTCGCTTGCCGTTCAGGGCTTCCGTACAAACCAGATGATTTAAGGTTTATATAAAATAATCCCGAAACAGGAGGAACACATTAACGTTTGAATGTGTTAGTGCAATGACCTTGGACTGGAACATTGTGAAACACTTCAAATGTAAACAAGATTAGACCAGCAGTGTCACAAGAAAGGGAACACTTTAGAATCTGGGATTATTATTAAGAGGGTCTTGGGTTTATTATAACTAAGAGAGTCCGGTTGAGGTCATCTGGGAGATGGACACCTGTAGGAATGTTAATCCAGGTTAAAACATAATAAAAGAGTCATTGTAATCCAATTATTGGGAAAAAGATGGATTGTTTGTGATGGTCACAGGGGTCAAAGTTCAGAGGTTATAGCATATTTGATAATGCTACACCCACAAAATGGCAACGCCTGTTTTGTTTGATTTCAGTTCGAGGACAGTGAAGATGACTTTGACCGTCTCGACACAGACGATGAGTTGTCGTACCGACGAGACTCCGTCTACAGCTGCGTCACTCTGCCGTACTTCCACAGCTTCCTCTTCATCAAAGGTAAGTCATTTTGAAAGAATCAGAACAGCTGCAATAAACCAAAATTTAACCAAACTCCATTCTACAATCTTAACATGATTACCGTTTGACTAGAATGGAATAAAACCAAATAAAATTCTGCCCTTCTGGTGATTTACATCATATCAGATCCAATCCTTTTTCCCGAGTGATGAGAAGACCTTTGTATTTGTTCCTCCTCAGGCGGCCTGATGAACACGTGGAAGCGGCGCTGGTGCGTTCTGAAGGACGAGACCTTCCTGTGGTTTCGGGCCAAGCAGGAGGCGCTGAAGCAGGGCTGGCTGCACAAGAAGGGAGGCGGCTCGTCGACGCTCTCTCGCCGCAACTGGAAGCGCCGCTGGTTCGTGCTGCGCCAGAGCAAGCTGATGTACTTTGAGAATGACAGCGAGGACAAGATGAAAGGGGTGCTGGACATGCACAATGCCAAGTACGAAAAAAAAAACAATTTATTCTCGATTAGTGTTAAGTTTTTATTTACACCAGAGAGACAAACTCAGAGCTTTTATCAATTCAGACCAGAGATTTTAGAGATTGTATTTTTACAATCTGCAGGGAAGTCATTGATAACACGGGGAAAGAGAACGGAATCGACATCGTGATGCCAGAGAGGACCTATCACCTGATCGCAGAGTCTGCAGAGGATGCAAGGTGAACCGTCTCTTTTAACTTCTCCTCAAGCAGATATTTATTTCTGTTTATTAAAATATGTCCACTTTGAAAAGTGTTTCACCCAAAACTCTGCAAATGGAGAAAAACTGTCAGTTCTTCAGACGTAGTGGAGTAGTTTAACATGCCTTAAAATAAAATAAAATGTTTGTTTCTTTATAAACTCAAACTCCTGTTTGATATTAATAGAATTAAAGCTGATTCCTTCTTAAATCTCTGATGTGATTATGGTGTTTCCATGGTTACAGTCAGTGGTTCAGCGTGCTGAGTCAGGTCCACGGCTCCACAGAACAGGAGATCAGCGAGATGCACGATGAGCAGGCCAATCCCCAGAACGCCGTGGTGAGTACAGCAAAGACACTTTCTGGATTTCTAATACTATAAGGAGGCCTCATTCTCATCTGGACTACATCCCAGGGAACCCCAGACTGTCATCTCCGCAGCCACGGACTCCAGTGTGTCCTGGGGGCCTCCTGCAATCAGGACATGCCTGAAACACCTCCTCAGGGAGGTGTCCAGGAGGCATCCTGACCAGACCACCTCTGTTGGCTCCTCATGATGTGCAGGAGCAGTGGTTCTACTCAGAGTCCCTCCTGGATGTCTGAGCGAGGCCACCCTGTGGAGGAAATTCATTTTCGCTGCTTGTACTTGTGATTGTGTCCTTTTGGTCATAATAACCCAAAGCTCATGACCATAGGTGAGGATTGGAATGTAGATTCGTAAATCAGGATCTTCGCTTTCTGGCTCACAGATTGATCAGCGTCCTCACCACGGCAGACGTTGTACCGACCCTTCTGTCTATCCCTGCCTCCCTCATGAACAATACCCCAATATGCCTGAACTCCTCCACATGAGGTCGGTCTTTCCCAACCTAGAGTGGGCCATCCACCTGTTACTAGTAGAGAACCATGGTCTCAGATTTGGAGGTGCTGATCCTCATTCCAGCCAATCACACTCGGCTGCAAACCTCCCCAGTAAGAGCTGCAGGTCATCATCATCATCATCTGCAAAAGCAGCGATGAGATCCAACAAACTCAGAACTAAAGGTTATGAGGACCAGACTCACGCTCCTTCAGTACAGGGACTGCCCTCAACAAAAGGTCATCCACCCCATACTCCCTGAGCGCCCCCTACAGGGTGTCCCTGGGAAAACCATCATAAGCCTTCTCTAGATCACCAAAACACTTGTAGACTCCAGCACTTTGTTTTATTCTTTAAATAAAAATAATAATTCAGCCCACAGAACTCCGATGTGTTGAAGGTTTTGCGCTTGTTTCAGATCTGTACCTGAGTGTGTGTCTAATATAATTGGTTTCTAGGGAGCAGACAAAGGTCAACCTAATTATCCACAGTCTGAACGCCGTTACTGAATCCTCCCGTGTCTCTGTGTCTCTTTAGGGAACGTTGGATGTGGGGATGATCGATTCGGTTTGTGCATCAGATAATCCAGAAAGGTAAAGAGCTTCATCACCTGTTATTGATCTTCTTGTTTTCTCAAGAACAAACTAAAGGAAACTAAATCTTAGACATTTAATTAACACGATCCCATCTGAATGATTAAATTTGTGTCTCAGACCGAACTCCTTCGTCATGATCACGGCAAACCGCGTGTTGCACTGCAACGCCGACACACCGGAGGAGATGCACCACTGGATCACTCTGCTGCAGCGCTCCAAAGGAGACGCCCGCGTGGACGGACAGGAGTTCATCATCAGAGGTCAGTTTAGTGAGCATTCAGGAAAATATTTCAACACATTTTAGTAGTCGACAATTATATTTGTTAATACAAATTTTGAATTGTGCAGCAGTTTTACACATTAAAGTTTAAAGGGGCAACAACAGTCTGCAAAAGTAATAAAAGCCCATGAAAAATAAGCAGAAAAGACTAAAAATGGAAACTATTTTATTGCATTTGCAGCAATTAGTGCAACAACTTGTAAATTCAAGATTTGCAAAAAGATAAATTACAATTTAAAAGCTGCTGTTATTAAGTTCATGAAACATTTACTGTCTCTGTTTCATGAAAATGAAATTTAAAAATGAATCAAAATGAGGAAGTTCTTTTCTCCCTCCAGGCTGGCTGCATAAAGAGATGAAGAACAGCACTAAAGCATCACTAAAGCTAAAGAAGCGCTGGTTCCTGCTTACCCACAATTCCCTGGACTACTACAAGAGCTCAGAGCGTAATGCCTTAAAGCTGGGGACTCTGGTGCTGAACAGCCTGTGTTCGGTGGTGCAGCCTGATGAAAAGGTCTTCAAAGAAACAGGTGAGAGGAAAACTGCTGAGGAGGAGGAGGAGGATGTGCAAACCTCTGCCGTGTCGCTGAACTCCGGTCGTTTCCTGACAGGATACTGGAACGTGATCGTGTACGGCCGTAAACACTCGTACCGCCTCTACTGTAAGCTGCTGAACGAAGCCACGCGCTGGGCCAACTCCATCCAGAACGTCATCGACTCTAAAGCTCCCATCGAAACGCCGACCCAGCAGCTCATCCAGGACATCAGGGTAGGAAACCTATCTGAGTAGCTGGGACAATAAAAGCTCAAAACACCCTGATCTCATGTTTGGATTTAAAAACTAAAGTCTGGTTTCTCTGCCGTTTGCAGGAGAACTGTCTGAACTCTGAGGTGGTGGAGCAGATCTACAAGAGGAACCCCATCCTGCGTTACAGCCACCACCCGCTGCACTCCCCGCTGCTGCCGCTGCCCTACGGAGACATCCACCTCAGTGGTGAGACAAGGAATTAGAACTGACATCACAGCCTAAATGCTAAAACCACATAAGGCAGTGTGATCCTATCTAAATATGCATACATGCTCAAACCAAATGCTGGGGTTTTATTTTGGTACAGCTAGATTAGTATAGCACTATTGGTCACATTGGTGTGATTTGACTCAGTCTTTAAATTCAATAAGCAGATGAATCCCGTCATCAAAACGAGCTTTTTTCAACTTCGTCTCCTCAGCAAAGTTCATCCTGACCATCTATCTCAGCCGAACGCCCCCCAAAGGTATATTGAAATCCCTTACTGCCCCCCCCCCCAATTTTTTGGTGATGGTTTCATGCTAAAATGACTGATTTTGCAGCACATTTTTCAAAAAGTTGTGGTCAACGTTGCGATTTTTTCAAGCATTTTTTTGTATTATATTGCACACACACACAGTATGCGCTGTTTCACCAAAACATAAAGACAAGATGCCATAATCTCCATGACAACAAGGCTGACAGCCTGTCTCAGCGTCACTCAGACTCACAGGTTCAGCAGAAAGAGTTTAGAAAAGAGAAGAGGTTCCTCGTGTTTTAAAAAAATTAACAGCGTTCAAAGGAATTCACGTTAGTTAAGGACGAATAATAAATAAATAAATAATAGCAAAACCGCTAACACAGCACAATTTAGGACACAGATCAGTTCTTTTTAAATAGTTTCTCACACTGTCCAAATACGGACATTTAATAGGACTCACCTCGTCTCTTTCAGCACTCGTATCAGCCCCCCAGCCCGTCTCTGCTCCTCTTTTCAGCTAATCTCCTCCATGTTTTGCGGTCAAAGAGTTATTTTCAAGCGACGATTGTTGTTTGGTTCACAACAGCTTTCCGCCACTCTTGTATAATACTTTGGGAAACTGACCGGCGTGTTTAGCGGCTCAGCTCAAAGCAACGGGATTGGTCAAAACTGCAAGGCCGCGAAAAATAATAGAATCAAATTTTATTATTTTTCAATTGGTTAATAATCGTTCATGTCTGCATCTTGATGCATCAGAGAAACTAGTTTATCTCCCACCCTTACTAACGATCTGGAGTGTGGTTGAAATCCTCTTTCATCAGCGCCCCCGTTGAGAAACACTGATCTATCTGATCAGATGACAGTAAATCGTTTTATACAGGTCTAAACGTTTTAATCTGGGCTCTACACCAGCTTCCTGTTCAGTTCAGGACCCAGTTTAAATCTTTGCTCCTCGTTTTAAAAGAGATCAGTTACTTCTGGTCCCTCCCAGAACCAGACTACAGAACCTTTATTCCCTCCATCTGTGGAGCAGCTCATCATTGAGACTGAGCAACTTTAAATTTCTGCTTAAGACCCATTTATTGTCACTAGATCAGAATTCTACCTGTAAATTATTTATGTTACTGTACTTTTCTGCAGGAATAGTGTGGATAGAAAATTATCAGACTGTTTAAAAGCATCACTAACGGAAGTTTTCAGTCATAGCTAAAGTAAACTGATTTGTATTAATCACCATCCTTCCTTCCTGCCTTCAGCTTCAAAGAGCAGGAGCTACACGACTCTGCAGGACGAGGCCCTGAAGGTGTTCAGCTCTCTTCAGCACCTGGATGGAGTGGCAGACCCTGTGCCCCTCATCCAGGGCATCCTGCAGACCGGCCAGGAGCTCAAAGCTCTGCGTGACGAGCTCTACTGCCAGCTGATCAAACAAACCACACGGCCGCCTCAGCCCGGTGGCCCCGGGAACCTCTGCAGCTGGAAGATCCTGGCCTGCATGTCCTGCACCTTCATCCCCTCAAGGAGCATCCTCAGATACCTCAAGTTCCACCTGAAGAGGTGAGCATGATCACTGATAATGAAGTTTTAGGAGGATTTAACTGGATGTCTGACATTGATGTAATCTCTCTGCAGGACTCGGGAGCTGTTCCCCGGCTCAGAGATGGATCGGTACGCTGCCTTCACCTTTGACTCTTTGAAGAAGACTCGATCCAGGGAGAACGTGCCATCGCAGGTGGAGATCCGCTCCATTGTGGCCCGACAGGAAATGAGCACCACAGTTCACTGCCACGGAGGAGGCTCCTGCAAGATCACCATCAACTCCCACACCACGGCAGGAGAGGTGGGTCCAAAAAGTCATCTGCAGACAATCATCCACAGAACAAATGGTTTAACTGAGCTCCATGTAGCGTTTACATGCAAAGCTCCAGTGTGATTTTAGGACTTTTTTCCCTCTCTTGGTTAAAATTGGTTTGAATATAAAGATTGACTGTTTCGTCAGGTGGTGGAGAAGCTGATCCGAGGTCTGGCCATGGAGGACAGCAGGAACATGTTCGCTCTGTTTGAACACAACCACAGCACGGAGAAAGCCATCGAGAGTCGCACGGTGGTGGCCGACGTGCTCGCCAAGTTTGAAAGGTAGGAGTCCCCTGTTGTTTGGTTTGTGGCGATCGTGTTTCTGCCATCGTTAACGTTCTGCTTTCTGCAGACTGTTGATGAATGTGGAGGAAAGCGGCGCTGGCTGGAAGCTCTACTTCAAACTCTACTGCTTCCTGGACACGGAGAGCGTTCCCAAAGACAGCGTGGAGTTCGCCTTTATGTTTGAACAGGTAAATGTCTTTTTGACGTTCGGATTGCTTCCACTTATCTGGGACACAGGGCCAGCCTAGAGATGTAATGCATGTGGTTCCATTTAGAATCTAACTGTAGTTGATGCTCATCCAGGTGGGAATTTGCTCTAAATGTTTTTGTCTTCACCTCCCAAGGCTCATGAGGCAGTGATTCACGGTCACTACCCAGCCCCTGAAGAGACTCTTCAGTTCTTAGCTGCTCTGAGGCTCCAGTACCTCCTGGGTGACCAGAACTCCCAGATCAACATCCCAGAGATGTCCCAGGTCTTCCCCATGGCCCGACTGCGCGTCAGAGTGCAGAACTCAGCCAAAACGTTCACACCGAGCACCGGCTCGGTGGCAGAGCGCTCCGGAACAGCCGAGAGGAAACGCTCGAGCTTCCTGGAGGGAACGCTGAGGAGGAGCTTCAGGAGCGGCTCGCTGAGTCGGCAGAAACTGGAGGAGGAGAACAGCCTGGAGGCGTGGATGAGGGAAGAGGCAGCGGCAGTAAAAACCAACGTGATGGACAAGTGGAAGAAACTTCAGGGGATGAACCAGGAACAGGCCATGGTCAAATACATGGAGCTGGTGAAGGAGTGGCAGGGATACGGGTCCACGCTCTTCAACATAGAGGTGAGAACTATTTTACTCCTTAAGCATCAGATATAGCACAGAAATCACAACTAACTTCCTGTCCTTTCAGAGTCGAGACGGCGCGTTCCCCTCTGAGCTGTGGTTGGGCGTGAGCAGAGAGTCCATCTCCGTGTACAAACGAGGGGAGCCGTGGCCCCTGGAGGTCTTCCCCTACGAGCAGATCCTTTCATTTGGAGCGCCGCTTCCCAACTCCTACAAGATAACCGTAGAGGGCCGAGAACTGGTCTTCGAAACCCAGATGGTAGGTTCAGCTCTACCATCGACGAATCAATACCAAACCCACTTCCTGATTATTTGCTTCTCGTCTCGCCTGCAGGTCATGGACATCGCTAAGCTCATGAAGGCGTACATCAGCATGATCGTCAAGAAGCGCTACAGCAACTGTCAGTCTGTTAGCAGCCATGGGAGCCAGTGTAGCGCCTGGTGAGCAACAGGAGGGTCAAAGGTCATAGCTACTGCTCACACATGGACTCTAAAGATGAGCCACACGTTCAGTCTAATGGATAAAACTTTGATCTTCTCGGCTAAAGTGGAGAGAGACAAAACCTTTGGAAGGAAGTGAAGCTGCACCTCCACAATAAGAGCCTGAACTTTTAACAGTTACAGTAGATGGAGGCAGATGCTAACCACTGGAGAAGCACAGACCAAAGAAATCTGTTTATATTCAAATCATTTCAACAATGTCTCTGGTCAAAATGAGAGGACTCAGAAATACAATCAAACTCTAAAACTTTGTTCCCTAAAATCACTTAAAATGATGCTTTTTAAAGCTGAATGTGATTTACAGCCCGTCTTTAAGAGGGTAGAGGTTGTTTTAAACATTCAGCTCCTTTACAGGTTTACTCCCTGAACCTAAACGTTTGACAAGCCAAAGAGAATCAGATGAATGTTTTTAGTTTTCTCCTGGGATTTTTTAAAAAGGAAGAATTTGTCCCACAACCAGTAATAAGAGCATTAATTGATGGGCAGGTAGATGATACATGCAGCCTCTTCCTGCCTTTAACCGACTCACTGATGATTAAAGGTCACAAAGTGCCTGTTGAGACCAAATACTGGGTTTTACTGCTCATTTATTAAAACTTTCCTGCCACTCAAAGTAATCAGTTCCTAAATCATTCAGTCTGGGACTGTAATCAGATTACACACTTTAATTATTGGGTTTTGTTAATCAGTCTGTTTTTATCCTGAGACTAAAATGCTGGAGATGTTAAACACAGCGTCTCAGACATTTAGATTTGAATCGATCGTTAGCGTTTTGTTCCTCCATCATTTCCCTGGAGCTCCGCAGGCGGCAGATCCAGAGACAGGCAGGTTACCTCCAGTGCCTTGTTGTATATTCTGTACATTTATTGTGTTATATATAAATATATATACATTATAATCATGTGGCTGTACATTTCCTGCGAGTCTTTACCTTTTCAGTGATTCTCTTTGTATCTTAAATCTGCTTTAGTGGAGTGTTGATCCGACAATAAAAAGTGAAATATTTGATCTGATTGTGTTTTAATTAATAAGTTGCACATTTACCACATTTGATAGAATTTGAGTATTTTAGGGGAAACTTTACTTCAAAGAGCAAAACCGTATGAACCTGTTGGTAATGGAGGGTTTTATAAAGTTCAACATATCAGAGCTTTACTGGTTCAGTCTGGTTTGACCTAAAACTCCACTCAGGTTCTACCACAGGTCAGATGTTGGAGACTAAAGCTGAATAAACTAACTTTTAAAAGTTGCATTTTTTTTCTGGGGTTTGAGATTTAGTATAACAAATGTTGCAGTTTAATTTTCCTACAAGAAATATTGTTAGGAACACTAAGTGAAAGAAAGCTTTTCTCAGAGTTTAGCTCAAGCTCTTAGCTAAATCGCCATGGTAACGACATCTCTGATCATACTTTGTGATCCTTGGAATTCCAAATTTTATCTGAACATATAGTTGGGAAGCAGGAAATCTGACCGTCTGGTCTGTTTCATAGCAGATCTTATGACCTGAGCTGGAACAGATAAAGGCTGCATTCCACTCCTGCAGCTGAATGTAAAACAAATTTCCCCCAAATGGAATGCAGCCCGTGTTAATAAACCTCAAGTCAAAATGTCTGCTGTGAAAAATCAGTTTTTAGTTTGTGACGCAGCTTTAAGTCTGCAGGATTCCCGACCACATTGGCAAAGACTTGAGTTCAAATCCTTTGTTGGGCTTTTTTTTTTTTTTTTTAAATCAAGCCTGGTCTTTTTATCAAAAAAGGACAAGAGTACGGTGGCCCCTAGAGACAAAACACATGCAAAACAGAAAACATGCAAAACCCAAAGCACGCAAAAAGCAAAAACACAACGGAAGTCTTCCAGGACGCTAGGGGGCAGTGCAGAGCTCGAATTTTTATTTTGCATGTGTTTTGTCTCTAGGGGCCACCGTACAAGAAAGACGGTGATGCACTGAAAAAAGTAAACATTGGTCTAACTTAAAACAATTGAAGTAATCGGTCAGGTTTATCCAAGTTAAGTTTACTTTGAACAAACTTAATTAACTTTGAAAGAACTTAATTTAATTACATGTGACCGATTACTTCATTTTTTTTAAAAGTTAGACCCCCGTTTTCTTTTTTCAGTGTGGGCGTATCTGCTAATTCAGGGTTTTCTTTAACATTTTTCAAATGTATTATGATGTAAACTAACATTCTAATCAACTTTAGCCACAATTTTCTAAATTTGAAAAAGTAAACACCTGAAATGTCATTTCAGAGTTGTATTGGATTAAACGTGAGTTTAAATGTTTTGAATTTATTAAATAAAATTAGTTTTTGACGACATCCTAATTTACTGACACCAGTAATTTCTTAAGTTTAGGTTTTGTCAAGCGAGACGAAGAGGAAAGCTCGACTGTTGAACTCATTTTGTAGGAAACGCCTGGTGAGCAAAGTTCTACTTCCTGTCAGATCAACGGCTTGGTCGACTACAGTTTTGTCCTTATTAAAGCATGAACTGAACTTAACTGGAAGAAATACTCCTAAATTAAAGAAAATGGAGATATTTAAATACAGATTATTACCTTAATGATAATTTTATATTATCTTGCATATAATTTTTATCCTTTCTGCCCCAAAAATACAAAAAAGTTTTTTCTTTTCCATTTTGGTGTGGAAGTTCAATGGTAAAATTATGTCAAATACTTTTATAATCAGCTCTGTAGGAAACAGGAAGTTGGACTCACCCAGATTCTTTTAGGTTCCTGATGTGAAAAGATGAAGTTTCAGAAAGTTTCCTCAAGTCTGCAGCTCCACCTCTACAAGCAAACGACTTCAATTAAATCGGGCATGAGTTTAAAAAAACAAAAGCCCACAATGCATTCTGCTTGTACAAATATTCTTTATACATTACAACCAAGTTACATTCAAAGGAAAAACAGCCAACAACATTCAAGTCATTCTGTGCTGCACGAGACGACTTCCAGCCTCTTTAAGGCACCAAAAATAAACAAAATGACTCCAATCAGGTCAAATCTCAACGCCCACAAGGGAGGCTCAACAGAACCGGATCAGACCGTTTACACCAGCAGAAAACAGAATTCACAGCTAAACGTTTAACAGATGCCGATGCACTGAAAACACAGCAAGAACCCAAATTTGAAAGAAAAGGCTTCAATATGAATTTAAATCAACTGCTCTGACTTCGATTTGTGCTCCTTTGTTTAAACTGAATCTTTTAACCTTTAGGTTTAAAAAAAATCTGAGTCAGCCTTTTGACCTTCACTGAATGTTTAAAACAAAGTTCAAACCAGAGTTTAAAGGGACAGTTCAAATCTTTTATAGTGTAGTATTTCTGTGATGACATCATCAGTTAGTATCTTACCTGTTTTATAGCAGACAGGTGTCAATTCAAGTCACGTGACTTGGACTCGAGTCAGTTTTGATGACTTTAGACGACTAGAAATAAAAAAAAAATCACAGGTGACTTGATTCATGACTTGAGCCTATTGACTTAAATACTTGATCTCTCAAACCAGGTGAACACCACTCCACCACCACCACCACCACCACCACCACCCTGTAGATCGCTCTGAACAGCCTCAGTTCAGAGAAACAGATTCGTTCTGACCGGATCGATGAGCTAAAGGCTAGTCAGAGAGGTCAGAGTCTTTCTGCATCATAAAAAAAATTGAATTTTTAAAAAACTTTAACTTTTACACAGCCATCACATCCTTTTGTTTTTGTGCAGAATTTTGTTGCATGTTGACGAAAAATAGAGCTAGCTGCTTTAGCATTTCTGTCAGAAATAATGTAATCATTCTGTAGGAATAAGCAGAAAATGTAAATTTTATGACAAAACAGATTTTAAAATAACATCTGCATGAAGTGCTATGAAATCTGTAAGATTAGAGTCATTTTAAGACTAAATGGTCTCATTTTGACAACTGTTGGTGGCGGTTTTAGACCAACGTTAGAGGGCTGGGTCCAGCTGCTTTTTTTACAGGGGCACAATCTAAAAAACTCTGCACTTAGCAGGGGCCACAGGGGGGCCAAGCTTGTTGTCAGGGGGGCCCTGGCCCCCCCTAGAACCGCCCCTGGTTGGTGAGCTGTTCAGTCAGAACTAATCCCCGTTTCTCCAAACTAAAGTTGTTCTAGGAGCTGCAGCAGGTGAGATTTTAAGCATTTATAACGTTTATAGAAGAACCAGACTCCCAAAGATGTGAACCATCACTTTAAATACCAGCTAGTCTTCTTCATGTGGGAAATCCGTGTTGATGCCAACTGGAAACTGAGGCCAGAAGCTAAAACCTGAAGATCTGATGGATCAGAATTTAGATCCAGACTTTACATGGAGACAAGCGGCCAAATTTTGAGCAGAAGGCAAAGCTGAGAAGACAAAAATGTGACAATTACTTGGACAAACGGGATGAAATCTAGAAAAGTTTAGACTGCCTCTAGTGGTAATCAGTGGTAATGCACCATTACTGGCTTGGCTTCAGGTTTCAGTTGGAGTCAATAGGATGAATTATCATTTGTGTGCACATTTTCCCCTTTTATATTGAAAAAAATTATATACACAATAATTTCATTTAAAATAAATTTCCCCATAAAACCACAAGAACCACCTTTTGCTTTGTTTTTTTAGAAGAAATTATCTAAAAGCTGCAAAGGTTAAAAAATAGCTCAAAATGTTGTTTGTTGTTTATATTAACTGTAAAATGATGGAGATATTTAGCTTTTTAGGCATGTAAAAGTTAAGTCGCCTTTAACATTGAATCATGTAAACCTTTGTACTTTATTTCATTTTTTACAATAAATGTAAAAATGTCTGCCTGAATATTATTATTATTATTATGTTGGGGCTAAATTACAGAATCATAATCCACAGAATAAACCAACCCAAAACGTAGAATGCAGCCATTTTTAATGGAGTAGAGATTATTTATATTCTAATAACTTGATAGTGGAGAATTTTGAAGTTTTATTCACAATAAATCTTCCTTAAAGTGTGGTTCAGGACACAGTTTGGAGAAATAAATCTACTTTTCTGGTCTGAATTCTGTGTGTTCAGCCACTTCAGCTCACAGTGCTTCACGTCTGAGAAAACCCTGACAAAGTTCTGGACCAATTAAAGTTCTTGGCACTAAAGACGGTAAAGATTTTTGAAGCGCAGAGGGGATTACATTAAAGCTGCTCTCCTGCTGATAGCAGGGGTCTCCAAGAACTCTGGTTCCGACATTAAAAACAGGTGAATAAAGTTCCTGCTTCATTTGAATGAAAAGCAAAATAAATTTGACAGTTTTCAGGACTTTCTGGGACTTTTCCTGTTCAGTTGTTTCAGTTTTGATGCAGCATTTAAGAGATCCAGTTTTACTAAGCTCCATTTGGATGGTTATTAGTTTCATTAAACATTTCAAAAACTCAAGAGGCGAATGACTGCAGACGTGCCTGAAAAGGAAAATTAAATGTCTGATTTCAGACAGGAAGGCGGTCCATAGTATCTGGAAAAGTTCATCAACATGATAAATGAACACGAACGCATCAAGACGATGTGATAAATGCTACCAAATTATTCAAAATATAAAAAACATTTAACTGACAAAGACTGGAGATTGAGGACCGGCCTCAACGAGGAAACTAAAGGAATTCAAGCTCATTTGGAAAAGATTTGGCAACTAGAAAAGCTAAAAGAAAAACCCAATGGATTGATAAATGTTGATTAGTGAATTTCGGATTTTCTCTCCCAGCATGTTTTTGTTTCTGGTTGTTTTTCTTTTTTACACAGACGTCACTCGAATAACCACCTCTCCTGACTCAGCGTCCTGGCTCAGGTTGTTCTGGCGCACCATCCCAGGGCAAAAGGGCGCCAAGCAGAGGCAGGCCCAGGGCTGTGACCCCAGCTGGGTGGGGTGAAGGGGCCCGCTGGGCCCAAAGGTGGCCAGAGGCAGCCAGAGCGTCCTGGGGCCCAAAGAGGAGTGACCTGTGCTCGTCTCCTCCATGTCCTTGGCCTTGTCATAACTCTGAACGTCCCAGTCCAGGTTCACAGCCCGCCAGCGCATGAAGACATTGTACACTGCTGCCCCCTCGTGGACAATCAGCCCTATTGCAAACAAATAACAGTCATCATTCATCATCCAGGCAACAATAAAGGGAAAATGAGCCATACTGACCTACACAGACCAGGTCCATGAAGCCGTACATGCCGTAGCAAATTTGGAAGAGGACGTCGCGGCGCTGCCAGATCGCCTGCGGACTCAGAGCCGACCACAGCAGCCAGGAGATGCTGGCGACCAGGAACAGAGAGCCCAGGAACACAGCGATGATCTGCACCTTCTCCACCAGGGTGATGGTGATAGACTGCCACTGAAAACAGGAAACACTGTAAACGCACAGGCTTCAAAATAAAAGCATCTGAGATTGGAACTTTATTTTCATGTCAAGCAGCATCGATGTCCAGTCCTGGTCCTCGAGGTCCTGAAGGGTTTAGGGGTTTCTCTGCTTCAACACTGGAGGAAATGTAATCACTGAATCAGACGGAGCTGAGAAACATCCATAAAGACCAGGACCAGGACCAGGACCAGGATCAGACACCACTGTCCAAAAGAGTCTCCCACTCAAGTAGAATCCTACAAACTCATTTCATCTTTAAAATTCTCTCTCACCTCTGAGCTTCTTCACGGGCAGCTCCGACACGAATGACTTCAACACAGTGTTTGCAATTTAGAAGAAAACCTTCCAACGCCAGTTGTTTCTTCCTGTATTTTAATTGACTAATTTAATCTAAAGCCTTCAGTAGGATAACGAGAGGCTTAAGAAGAGCTTCAGTTATGCACAAAGAAAGAAAACTTGTTACAAAAGCAAATAAAGTCAGAACCTTTGTCTGCTTAACTGGCAGCTGGTTTCATATTTACAATAAAAAGTTCCAACATCTCCTTAATGATGAGGCCTGAGGTAATGGTGATGAGCTTCAGAAATGAGGTGAAATCAATCAATCTCTTCCTGAATGTGAGGAAATGATGAACATCAGGAGACGTCACTCTCAGCATCCCCCCACTGACCATCAGCGTGTTGCTGTGGAGCAGCACCAACGTCTCGAAGGTCCACGTCTCAGAGGACCTCTCCTCATCGCTGGCTAAAACACCTCAAACTCAATTCTAATTGCTCTGCATATTGAGCGAGGGCTGAGGGATTTCTGCTCTCCTCAGACATTTTCAGCTCCTGACTCACCCACTCACTTTGCCTAAAGCTTTAAAACCAAATATTAATAAGTCAGTTTTGTTGCTCTTTATAACTTATTTTTCATAGAAAAGATCAAAAATGGCTTCAGACCCCTGAACTCTGCACCCCCGATGCAACACACTCATTACACGAAAACTACCTCAACTGTTAACACACACATGGACTTTACTGTACATTTACTTGAGACAAAACTTTTTGCATTTGTTCTCAGATCAACTTTGAATGCAGCCACTTTATTCTTATTGCAGTTATTCTAATCAAAGTGAGAGAGAAACAGAATTTAGATTCTCCTGTTTATCCTGTTAGTGAATCCTAAATAAAATCCCTTTGTATCCATTACCTGCCACGGTCTCTTCATGTTGATGGCGATGACCTGGAACCGGTAGCAGCAGAGCTCACAGGTCCAGCAGCCGCGCTCACTGATCCACTTCAGCAGACACTGCTGGTGGGTGTAGCGCACGGAGCCGTCACACCGACACGGGTTCAACAGGTCGCCCTGGAGACCAGATAACCAATGGGAAGAGGGGGGAAGTTGAAAAACCTGGTGTGAAGTTTTATTTCCCTATTAGAGGGATTTTATAGACATAAAAACAAGCAGATTATCTTAAATACAGATTTACAGTTTTCTAAAAAATAAAGACAAATTTTAGAAGATGAAAACGTTTCAAATTATAAATCAAGTCTCTCTAAAATGCAGATACAAGTTAACAGAATAAGGTTTGATCCTCCAGAGGAGACAGGATCTAAGGAGAGCAAACCTGCATTTATTTTTCATAAGACTTTATTTGCCATTTGTAAAAAAAAAATTTTTTAAAGTTCTCCATTAAAAAGTTCTGTTTGTGCCTCCGTGTTGGTTAATAAAACATCCCATGAAATGTTAATGAAACGGATAGATTCACCTTTAATGAATCTCAACCAACAAAAAAGGCTTTAATGCAGATTTATAAAAACCTGGAGAGTTCATGAGTCATTCACAAAACTCAGGATAGAATAGAAATTTCTACTCTATTCTTTTCTCAACAGATGATCTTAGTTTCAACCTGAGATAAAGGTGGAGGATGAGCGTTCCTTTAAGGAACAATGGAGCGTTCATGTCTTTGTTTTTGAAGGGAAAAATTTAACCAGGGCCACTAATGAATGATTTAAGAAAAACGGACAGATTTAAGTTTATTTTCTCTCATTTTTATCTGCTAGACACGAATTAAATGGTGATTTAGTGGAAAAATGTGTTTGTTTTTATCTAGTAAAGGATCTGTAAATCTTTAAAAAAAAAAAAACTCAAACATTTGCCTTAAAAGAAAAGCTTCAAATTCCCTGGATTTGATTGGTTGATTGCTTTCTAGTTTCTTGTTCTGCAAAAAAATAATTAGAGTCCATCATCGGGAACAGGAAATGAGTCGGTCTTTATTCTGTAAAGTGCACAAAGCTGATGTTTAGTCAGAACGTTAGTGGAATCGTTTACCTTGAAAATCAATAATAAAAAAATGTTTAAATCACAAATCAAAAAGGTTTTTATGTAAATAAAAATAATAGAAACCTGATTATTACCAAGTTTGCTGTTTTTTTCTGTAAAGAGTTGAAAACACAGCTGATCCAGATACTTTTTATTCTGAAATATTTGAGAAATGACGTCCCAGTAGAAGTCCTGATTCGATCAAAGTATCAAATATTTAGAAAACTGAGGAGATTCAGAGTTTAATTTATTATCTTTAGAACAGAAAACACTGAGTCCTCATGGCTGATTTAAAGACTCAAAGCTTCATTATTTCTGACATCCTGATTGTCTTCATTTCTATAAATAAATAAATAAATATCAAGACAAAAAAATAATAAATTGCACTCCTTCGGAAATTTCCAACCTTTTATTTTTTACTAAAACAGTTTAAACAATTTTAAAACCTTATTTTTGCCGGCGGCGTCTATCAGTTCTTTATCTACAGTAAGGACCACACCCAGCAGTGACATCACTTAAAGTGGGTGGAGTCTCTAGAAACAGGATTAATATTTAACAAATTAAAAAACAAGAAACTGCTGACATTGTTAAAAAGAAAAGTCTTGTGAGCTGTAGGTGTGATCCTGGCAGCATCACCTCATGTTTCTGTTTTTTGACCTCCCATCAAACCAGAGACGGACTCAACTTTAAGTCGTTTCAGTCTCCTTTGTGGTCGATAATGGAACCGCCCATCCTGATGAATCTCACATTTATCCTCCTGATCCGAGCGTCAACCTCCTCATCAAAAACAAATCCTTGTTTTTCCAGCCTCTCCCCTCTCAGCAGGTCATTCATCAAAAACATCTCCCGCCGTTTTCCCCACCAGAGGGTTTCACCATCGCTTCTCAAATCGATGATCATTTCTCAAAGCAACAACCCTCACAGATATTAATGGATGAATGCGGCGACATTAATCATCACAGCATAGCCATTTGGTTTTTGTCGTCCTCGAGGAATCCCTAAAGCAGACGTTCCTGCAGCTCTGACCTGCCGGCCGGGCCGTGAGTGGCATATTAATAGTGTATTAAGGTCAGCGGTCAGAGAGCTCATTTTTCATTGTGTCATATTAACCTTGTGGGTTTAAACGGACCTCAGAGGCTCTTAGATGAACGGACCGAGGTGGGTCGGCCCTCCACTGAAGTGGGGTTTGATGAAAACCAACAGCAAAACATTTCAATACGTCTGATTCTCTGAGGGGACTTTGTAGGAGAAAAGCACATTTCTGTATAATGAAAATGTGCAAAATAAAAATAGATCTCAGCATTTCCCTTCAACGAGAAAACAAATGGAGCTATAGGATTAAATAAAAGATCTCCAGCTGAGAGATGAATGAGAACCTCAGACTGGATCCACCAGGACCTTCAAATTAACACCAACTTACTGCATTCTTAGAATTTATCACTTAAAAATGGGTTGATTTTGACCAAACAGCAAAAAATAAACAAACATTTTCCCCAAGAAATCCTGAAAAACTCATTCTGGACTTTTTAAATTGCATCTCAGTCGGTATCTGATGAATTTCTTCAACAAGAGAACCGGTCTGTTTCCATCCAACGTTGCAGGAAAAGGCAAAAACAGAATCCCCACCCTGAGATTAGAGCTTAGAATGTGTTGTTTTGCTCTTTGGACACCCTTTTCAGAGAGAACTACAAGGAGGGAGTCCTCACTCATTTTCCACAAACCCCTCTAAACTGAATCAAACGGGACATTTTAATCCCACAGGCAGGAAGTCTGTTAAATCCCTGTGAGATTCACAGTTCCAGCTGGTCTTAATTCCATCATTAAATGTTACAGAAGGTCTTTGTGTTAAAATAAAACTTCTACAGCGACAAAAACATCCTCTGCTTTAGGGTTGGGATTTGAAACATTTTTAGAACATGCAGGGGATAAGAAACTTTTTTACACAATGAAGGGAGGAGGGGCGGGGGGGGGGGGGGGGGGGTT
>SSNR01000010.1:2180878-2233905 GCA_006937965.1 Callopanchax toddi | reverse complement strand
GGGGGGGCTTGGTCAGATCCATTTAAAACGTTGGTTCCTTAATTTTCCCAGTTTTATGCCTTTTTTAATAAAAAGAACACGACTGACAATCGTCCAACTCTGAGCAGCAGAAACGTTCAGGTTCGCTGCTTCAGTCTTTATGATGCCAATTTGCATAAATCCCAGAATGCCCTAGAGAATAAAAATGAACTTAATGCCCAACAACAATTTTCACTGCACTTGTGAAGAAGGATGTCCAAGAAAGTTGATCCAGCTGAGGGCTCGGGGTTAGCAGAACTTCTCAGGAATGGCTGCAGGTGTTCATCTGCATTCAGTGAGAAGACCTTTGATATCTGGTGTTAATGAAACCACTTCTCTTTATGAAAGCCATCAGGGACAGACTGATGTTCTGCTAAAGGTAAAGGGATTGGACTGCTGAGAACTATAGGACATCTGGAAAAAGGATTGTCTGGAGTATCCTGTGTCCTGATACCATTAATCTGTGGAGTTTAATCTGGGCAAAGGATTTGGGTTAGCAAAGCAATGTTTAGCTTCAGAACAGCCATGAATAAAGAGAAACTGCTCTGTACACGACTGTTCTTTTTTAGTGCATTAGTTAAAGGAAGAGTAAAAGTAACATGGGAGGCTCTCCTTGTGTTAAAGCCATGTCTCATACAGGTTGGTAGCAGCTCTCTGAACAAGCTGAAAGGTTTATGTGAAGTCCAAATTTTGTGCAAGGACAAAACCACGCTACAGGCTAGTCTGTCATTTACCTTCATCCATGACAGACTATGATGCATCCAGTTAATATTAGCTCTAAAAGGACAACCAAGAACTAGCCTAGCTTCTCTGTTTTGAGTTTTCTGAATATCTGAGTTTTCTGATTGTAACAAAAGCCTATTTTGAAGTTTGTTGTAATGTCACTATTTCGCCACAAGAGGGCAACAACTGACTGTAACAAAAGCCTATTTTGAAGTTTGTTGTAATGTCACTATTTCACCACAAGAGGGCAACAACTGACTGTAACAAAAGCCTATTTTGAAGTTTGTTGTAATGTCACTATTTTGCCACAAGAGGGCAACATCTGACTGTAAGAAAAACCTATTTCAAAGGTTGTTGTAATGTCACTATTTCACCACAAGAGGGCAACATCTGATTGTAAGAAAAGCCTATTTCAAAGGTTGTTGTAATGTCACTATTTCACCACAAGAGGGCAACATCTGACTGTAAGAAAAGCCTATTTCGAAGGTTGTTGTAATGTTGAAAGTAAAACGGAAAAGGATTAAAAACTCAAATCAAGGCAAGCAGTAATGTTGGAAAATAACTAGCTAAGGACGAAGTGAGGTGTATTTAGCAAGGATGGTAGAACAAAGCAGTGAACTATCTTGTGACTGTTTGGTCTTGGGCGCTCTCTTGTGGCAGTTTCCTGACATTACAATATTATTTATATACAGCATGTTCTGTTGGACAAATGATCAAAGAATGTAATTTAAAATATATATATATATATATATATATATATATATATATATATATATATATATATATAAATAATTGACTCCAATGTTATTCATGATATGGTCTATTTAATACACATAAAATCACTCCAAATTTTTAAAGATCTTTTATTTTAAATAAAGTATTAGATATATAGGCAATAATATGATTTATTCAAACATTAGACACAATAAATTATCATCTTGTTTTTAAGTTGGTTTTGGGCAAAATCACATTAAATGGTGAAGCTCACATTAAATGACAGCTGGCCTGTTCAAGTGAAGTCAAGCACCAGAAGCAGTGAAACATCTTGTGATTATATGATCTTTGGCTTCTGCTTTCGCTGAAAAGCTGCCTCCCTCTTGTGGTGATTCAGTGACATTACATTAACCTTTGAAATAAGCTTTCTTACAATCAGATGTTGCCCTCTTGTGGCGAAAACGTGACATTACGACAACCTTTGAAATAGGCTTTTCTAACAATCAGATGTTGCCCTCTTGTGGCGAAATAGTGACATTACAACAAACTTCATAACAGGCTTTTCTTACACCCACAGAGAAGTTTCTCAGTATTTTTGCACTGACGACAGTATGAGAAAATTTGTCGGTGAAATAATATTTTTCTCAGTTTTAACTATTTATCAACCATACTTAGGAATGTTAAAATACTGCAGTTATTAAAGAAACAGTGAAAAGTCAAACATTGAGTAAATTTTTCAAGGATTTTTAACTAGAAGTGCTGTAAATAATGTTTGCTGTACTTTTACTTAATGGCCACAAGAGGGCGAGAGCTGTCTTATTCTGTCGTCAGAGCAAAATTCATCTACCTCAATTTGTTGTTCTACTACTTTATTTAAAACTAAAGATCTTCTCAAATGTAAAGTGATTTAGTGTGTATTAAATTGAATATGAGGTGGAATAACATTGAAGTGAATTATAATATATATTTTTTAATTATTTGATCATTTTTGTTTCTTGTCCAACATAACGTGCAGTAAATTAATAATGTTGTAATGTCAGTTAACCGCCACAAGAGGGCGAATGTTTGTCAGTGTAAGCAGAAATTAAAGACCAAAAAGTCACAAGATAGTTCACTGCTTTGTACTACCATCCTACACACACCTCACTTCCTTAGCTAGTTGTTTTCAGACATTACTGCTTTGATTTATAATGAGTTGTTTTTTTTTTACAAGGCAGACAAGTCAGCTTTTGCCTTCTTGTGGAAATAATGCAAAATTACAATATAACTATTTTACGGCACTTCAATTTAAAAACCTTACAAAATACTGTAATTTCTATAGAAGCTCATTATGATTCAAGGTAGTAATGTTCAAAAACAACTAGCTAAAGAAGTGAGGTGTATTTAGCAAGAATGGTAGAACAAAGCAGTGAAGCATCTTGTGACTTAGTTCTTTGGTTTCTACTTCTGCTGACAAACACTCGGCGGTTTACTGACATTACAACATTATTAATTTACTGCACGTTCTAGTGAACAAATACCACAAATTATCAAAGAATATAATCAAATAAAATATATTATAATGTTATTCCACATTATAATTCTATTTCATACACACTAAATCACTTTTCAGTAGGGCCGAGCTATCATTGTAGCCACAGCCACTGGGGCGCGCCCGTAGCCACAAATGGCTGTACAGAGCAGCCAATGGTTGTAGCTATGAATTGCTGTGACAGTCCCCACTGACCGGATGGTTTCCTTTACGTTAAAGCCAATGTGCTCTGAGCATAGCAGTCGACTGCTACGCCCACAGCCACACTGCTACGGGCAGAGCATTGTCCGGCCATGTTAGCATAATATGACAGACGTCGAGTTCATTCTTTCAACATCAAATATGAACAAAGTTTCAAATATGAACAATGTTTTTATCTACTGTACTTTTAAACTGCCAAAACAATGCTACTCAGTTAAGCGTTAACCTGTCGCAAAACCTTTAACGTAAACCAGGTAGTGGGCGCTGTAACACCAATTCATAGCTACAGCCACTGGCTGCTCTGGTAGCTACGACCATTTGAGGCTACGGGTGGGCCCCAGTGGCTGTGGCTAAACGGAGCTCGGCCCTACTGATAAACTCTGCAAGAAAAGCCTACGTTGAAGTTTGTTGTAATGTCACCATTTCGCCACAAGAGGGCAACATCTGGATGTAAGAAAAGCCTGGTTTGAAGTTTGTTGTAATGTCACTAAATCACCACAAGAGGGCGGCAGCTGTCCAGCAAAAGCAGAAGCCAAAGATCATACAATAACAAGATGTTTCACTGCTTCTGGCGTTTGTCCTCACTTGAACAGCTCAGCTAACCTGTTCCTTAAAGGTGGATTTACCTTCACCCAAAACAAACTTCAAAATAAGATGATAATTTATTGTGTCTAATGTTTGAATAAATCATAATATTGGGTTGGAGTTTTTTTTTTCAATTATTAATTCTTTTTAAAATAAGATTCCGTTTTTACTAGAGCCAATGCACTTTACAGTATTAATTACTGCTTTTTATTTTCTGCAACATTTATAAAAGTTAATATTTGTGTTTTGTGAAGACGTTAAATGTTTAATTTCTTCACTTGTTGTAATGTCACTATTTTGCCACAAGAGGGCGGCAGCTGTCCAGTGAAAGCAGAAACCAAAGATCATCCAATCACAAGATGTTTCACTGCTTCTGGCGTTTGTCCTCACTTGAACAGGTCAGCTGTCATTTAATGTGACCTTCACCTTCGCCCAAAACAAACTTAAAAACAAGCTCATTTATTGTGTCTAATGTTTGAATAAATCATAATATTGCCTTCAATATCTCCTACTTTATTTAAAATTAAAGATCTTTTCAAATTTGAAGTGATTTTATGCGTATTTAATTGATCATATGGTGGAATATATCGGAGTCAATTAATATATTTCTTTTTTTTTTTTTTTGAACTTTTTATTTTAAGTTCACAAATCATCCCCCGACATGTAAATACACAACACAACTATTCCATACAGAAAATAAACAAACAAAAAAACAACAACATAACCTGCAACAAATAATTATAACAGAAATGATCCTAAATAAATAAAACAGCAAAGGTCAGTAAGGCACCTTATCCTAATACTTTTCCATTTTCTAGTACCACAACACACCATTTTATCAAATTGCTAAATACACTTTAGAAAAATATATTTCTTTTTTAAATAAATTCATTGATCATTCGCGTCATTTGTCCAACAGAACGTGCTGTAAATTAATAAAGTTGTAATGTCAGGAAACCGCCACAAGAGGGCGAGTGTCAGCAGAAGCCAAAGACCAAGAAGTCACAAGAGAGTTCACTGATTTGTTCTACCATCCTTGCTAAATACACCTCACTTCCTTAGCTAGCTGTTTTCAAACATTACTGCCTTGATTTATAATGAGTTTTTTATCCTTTTCCGTTTCACTTCCTACTTTTACACAGAGGGAACTGATCCCGACGGCTGTGTGTCAGATCGCTACAGCTCTGAGGACGATTTAACAACGAGCGCACTCTGCCAAACTGGTGGGGGGACACATCTAGATGGGGGGACTCATATCAATGTAACGCCTGGTAAAGAAACCTGAGCAATGAAAGATTAAAATCAAATTCATTCTTAAATTTCATTCTGCCCATTTTTTCCAACTCATATTTTTTATCCGAGACTCGAATTGAAGGCATGACAAACATGACCTTTGGTGTTGTTTTGTATTTAAAAACAAATAAAAACAATTCCATCACTTTATTTTTTGATTATTGGTTTTCAATTGAAAATGGAAAGAATGAATGATAGATTATTCTGGGTCCAGGCACTCCGCAGATTTAAAACTTCCATCGTTGAAGCGGACAAACAAAATCCCACAAATTTCTGACAAACTTCCAAGCACTGACGATGAATGAGCAGCCATCAGTCTGGATCTGGACCAGAAGTTAACATCAGGGTGAACTGCTGAGGTCTAGGAGAACCACCAACACAGATAGACTTTCTATAAACTTCATGTAATGGTCAAAGACTATTTTAAACTCATGAAATGTTTTTATTTTACATCAGCAACTATTGAAACATCTGACAAAAATCTAAAAATCTCTGCAAACGTTATAGAAACCATCACTCATCATTCTCTAAACATCTGACCTCAGCTCTATTGGATCCTGAACTCAGATCAGTCAGTCAACATTTTCTCTGAATTTCACATTTCAAAAACAACGAACCTCTGATGGGATCATCTCACCTGTTCAGGTGTTTATCACTCAAACATCTACAGGAACATTCATATTTAATGTGCTCCATGTCTTTTCCTACAGTCTTTGATAAACTGTAAACCTTTCCTAGCCTGAGGACTTGCATCCCAATCAAACATCAGTCTGGACCCGAAGGCAGAGTTATTAGATTTGATGGACTAATAGGCTGTAGCCCACGTTCAGAAGACAGGATATTCACTTAGGCGTTTACTGCCCTGACTCCTCTTTCCCTTCAGCTCTGGCAGGGATGAGTCGTCCCTCATCGAGCTCGGCTGTCATGAGCCAAACGGGCCTGCAGAGTGTCAGATTACAGAGACGCTTGGACAGAGAGTCTATTTGTCCCTGCATGTCCAAATCTGTCCGTCCGCTCTCAGGAAGACCTGCAGACAAATTGGTGCGTCGCTCGGGGAGGATGCTTTAAACGGATTAGGATTCAGTCGTCATCATGCACCTCTGAGCTGATAAACTTTACTGGAACCGACGTCCCACTGGTTTAAACAAACACCGAGGACGAGATCGAGAAACTTTTCTGCAGATTTTAAATGAATGAAAACCTTTAAAGAAGAAAAGTATTTTATTATTTCCCCTCCTGAGGCCCTACATCCATGTGGCAGGATGCACTTTTGTCTGTGAGACTTTACCAAACTTGAATGCTCTGACTCTACACAGCAAATTGTCTATACTAAAATCATTAGTGAATGTAATATTTTGTGTAACTTTTGACCTCTGACCCCACACTTTCTAAACAGGATGTGCAACTTTAGAACCTTTTCTCAGAATATTTAATCAAAGATCAGCGTCTTTTTGTGTGATGTTAGATCTTTGATCTTTCATCTTAGTTTCACTTTTAGAGCTGTTTGAGATTCATTTTATGAATAAAGATTTTAATACAAACAAAGCTTCAGCTTTAACTAATGGACAACATATGTTTGTTACTAAATAAAAAGGAAAACAAATGAGTTTTGTGAAGTTTAAACTGTTTGCAGAATAACACATCTGTTAGACTTTTCCAGCCTTCTGTGTACATTAATTTCAGAGTTTATGTTTAATATTTGTATATGCTGTTGGATGAGTTTTAACAGTGACCTCCATGTTACTGAATGGTCTGTTAATATCAGTAATTTGTTGATTTTTCCTTTTATTTGATCTCAGGAGAGTTAATGGGTTTAAAGCTCCTGTGATGATTCAGTGGATCCATCTGGGACCCCACTGTGGGTCTCAGACCTCGGATTTATGGGTTGTTAAAAGATCTCTGGAAATAAAATAGAGAAATAACTGCTAGCAGATAAAATACTCAAGTTTTTCCCATCCAGACACTATTTAATTACAGCATTATAAATGATAAATGTGCTCTTTCCGTATTACAGCTCTATATTTATATTATAGGTTTTTTTATTGGGTTACATTAATTACTTATAGAGTTGAGTTTTGCTTTTATAGGCTGCCCTGAACGTTGTAAACTTGAGGATGAGGTTTAAAGTAGTTGATAAAATCCCTCTAACATGTTTTCTATTCCTGGTTTTGAGGAGAAACAGAGTGTGGGCTGACTTCAGCACCATGGACAGCGCCCCGTGTTAAATGAACATTTAAAGCTGTTTTTCTCTTTTGGTTCTGGCTCTCTTCCCTTCCTCTCTCAGCTGAATGTCATCCGGTCGGTCCAGCAGCCACTCAGCAGGTTTGCGTCCCTTTAATTAGACTGGTTGCTGCCGTCAGCCAATCAGAGGGCAGAGCCTTCAGCTCCAGAGAGCCGGAGCTCCAGTAGGAGACAGGTGAGGGATGAGCCTACCTGTTCTGCGCCCTGGAAGCAGATCCTGCAGCTGGGGGTCGGGATGCAGGTCTCGCTGCTGCAGTTGGAGCGCGTCGCCTTGCAGGATCTCCCCCCGACCTCCCCCTCCTCGCTGGAAGTGTTCCCCCCGTTATCATCCACGTTGAATTTCTCAGCGTCAGCCCCGCACGCCTCACCTTCCTCCCCCTCCTCCCCTCGCTGTGCTTCCAGATCGGGGTGCGGACGTCCTTGGGAGCCGAGCGGCTCTCCGTCCTCCCAGGTTTGGGGCTGGGTGATGGTTGAGTCTCCCTTCGCCTCCCCGCAGGCTGACCCCGCATCTCCCGCCTCTGTGCTCATGATCAAATGCTAAGTCGGAATTAAATTGCATAGATGCCACCAGACAGGCGCAAACTCCACCAGCGCTGCGACGCAGGGACGTGACGCTGCCTTTAGGCTCCCAGATCACCGCCTCGGTTCTGATCCTCCGAACCGAACCGAACCTACAGAGCGGATCCCTCACCGAGCTGCACGCCAGCAGGCGGAAGCTCCTGATGCTGCGGGCCGTCGGTGGGCTGGAACCGCCTCATGCGCTCCGGAGAGCCGCGGAGGCATCCTCCGAACATCGCAGCGACACGTCCAGAAACACTTCAATCCCCTCTCTTCTTCCTCCTCCTCTTCCTCCTCAGCCGCCACACAAACAAAAACCCGAACGAGGCAGAAGCCTTCCTGCAGGAACCGGGTCCTCAACGTCAGCCTGAGCTGAAATCCTCCCGAGTCAGCTGGAAGTTCTCTGCGCCCTTAGGAAGCAGCAGAAAGCATCTCTCCGCGGAAATGACCAATCAATCACATTATTATCCCATTAATAGGATGGAGGAGAGGACTTCCCAGAGCCAAACACAAGCTACTCCAGCTGGAGAGGAGAGAGGATCCGGATCAGACCGAGACCCGCAGCGCAGCGCCCTCCCCGCGTTAAAGGAATCACCTGCTGGGTCACAGATGAGCAGGGAGGAGGCTCCAACCCCTCAAAACTCCTCAAGAATTCTCTGAGAGAACATCTAATGTGTCAGGGCTCATTGGTCACATTTGGTGATTAAAAGGTTTTTATAAAGACTCCTGATTGGTTCAGGTTTCTAATGTTGTTGAAGTCACGTCTAAAGTTTAATCAGAAAACAAAGACAAAAAGCCTCCAGTTTCTAAATATAGGACTTATTTGTTTACACTGGAAATAGTTTTTGTTAAAATAACATTCACTTATTAACAATGGCCCAGTAGCTGCTGCTGCTTTCACTGCAGAAAAAAACTGGTGAATTTGGAAATCACATGTGAAATGATTAAGCAACATATTTAAAGTAAAGTGTTAATTTAACATCTAAAACTCGTTCTGCACATGTTTCTGTCATGTGTCATATGAACCCACATAATGTGCTAAATTCAAATTAAATGCAAAAACAAATAGTTTCTGTTCTTTTACATTTCAGTAAAACTATTACATGTGTAAAGCTATTATATATAAACTTCACAATTTACAATTAATACAAAATCTAAACAACTTTTATCAGTACTTTTAAATTACAATAACACTATTTTTGTTCCTACAGAAAATCCACATAAACTTCACATGTGAATTTAATATACAACTTTTTAAAAAATTGTTTTATGAAAGTATTTCCCATGTGAACTTGAAACAAAACAATGTAAACTGTGTTTTAATATGTGAAAACACGTAAAAACTTAACACATTCTGTACACGTTTGCATGATTCTGAAACATTTTCACATATTTCTGTGAGGTCACATGGTTTTCCTACATAGACTGATGGATGATACTTAGATGAGCCCTATTGGGAAATTATTTTATAAAGGATTACTAAAAGCACACCAACAAAAAGTAGTATATTAGTACTTAAAGGCATTCAAGGCAGTTTTGGCTTGTTTTTAGCACCCCCTAGTGTCCATTTTAAAACACTGCCGTGAAAACTAACGGATTAGAGTAAATATTTAAAGATAAAATCAAATGATGACTCCTCAAAAATAAAACATTGTGATTCCTTCAATAATACAGTGATTCTTTTAGAAATTAGGGAAACAAATGTCACCAACATGCAGTTAACCTATACTCGGTTTAACCCTGACCCTAAAACACAAAAAAGAACAAAACAAAACAAAAAAAAGAACAAAACAAAACAAAAAACAAAAAAAAGAACAAAAAACAAAACAAAAAACACAAGAACAAAAAAGAACAAAAAACACAAAAAAGAACAAAAAACAAAAAATAACTACAAAACAAAAGAAAAAACACAAAAAAGGACAAAAAACAACAAAAAATCAAAACCAAACCTAACCAGATGAGGTCAGCCTCATCAGGACATCAGCCAGTGTTTTACTTGTGCCGGTCCCAAGCCCGGGTAAATGCAGAGGGTAGGGATCAGATATGAACATAAATCTATGGATAGAGGAACTGATATGATGGTGTAGTTTTTGATGCATTTAAGGGATGGGGGGGGGGGGGTGATGACCAAAAAATTCTTGGCATGTCCAGACTGGCCCCCCTGATAAACCTGTCCGCCTTAGTGGGGCTGGCTAGATCCGGCCCTGCCTCAGAGAATGGCCGTTCTTTAAGATCCTCATCGTCTTGACTCGCCCACTCTTCAAATCCTGCCTTAAAACCTTTTTTTCTTTTTAACAGACTGATTTGAATCTAACTCTGATTTTACCTGTTCTTTCAGCTCTGTGTTTTAAACTTTGCTTTAGTCTTTTGTTGTTAGATGACCTTAAGTGACATTTTGAGAAATAAATATTAATAAAAAGGAATTCAAATTGTTTTTTCCTGCAGATCTGTTTGCCTGTTTTTGTTCTGTCCCTTGACAGAATCTATAGAATATATTCTATGAACCACTGGATGGATTTTAATGACTCAGATGAGAAAATCACCCAGATGAACACGAACAGTTAACACTGACTCACTCTTCTCAAGTTTACAGATGTTCCAAAAGATAAAGCTAAATTTTGGTGTCAGTAGCTTTGAGTAACTGCCTTATTGCCAGATTTTCCAAGATTCGACCCCAAATGACTAACATCTCCTATAAAGGGAAAAACATTCCTCTAAAAACTAACACCTTTCTAAATACATTTTACCATTTGATTAAATGTTTAACCAGCATCAAACAGAGACAGACCTGCAGCTGAACTCAGATCAGATTGCCCGACAGCAGCATCTTCATCCAGCTGAACCCGAGGATCTACGTTACCTTTGACTCTGTCGCGTCCCTGGAATGAATTATAAACAGCTTTTAAAGATGACCTCTGGTTCTACGTAAACTCTTTTATTTAGACCCTCTGTTAACTGATTTAGGCTGTATAAGGTCTTAAGTTTTTATCTCTTATCCTTTGTTTTTATTTGTTTAATTCTTTAATGTGAAGCACTTCCCTGTAAGAGGATATAAATAAATTTACTACTTATTCTGTCAGAAGCACAAAATGTCTAAAAACAAAAAATAATCAAAGGCCAACAGATGAGCCGATGATTCAGGCCCATTAGAGTTTAATGTGTTTTCTGTCAGACTGACACAGTGTTGTCTATAAGTGGCTGCATTTGTCCACATTCTGCTCAGTCAGGAGCTCAGCTCTTCTTCTTCAGTGCTCTGATTCAGAAAACCAGGAGATCTGAGCTAAACTAAATCCTCCTAAAGCTGCTCGAACAGTCCGGTCTGATCTGAGCCAACAGTCTGAAGGATTCTACAAAGGTAAAAACGATAAGAGCATCTGCTGGATCAACACATCTCTTCAGAAAGATAAAAATCCAGATTTAAACTAGAATGTTTGATTGCAGCTATGAATGATTTCCCCTCTCTGATTATCACCAGAACATCCCTGCTGCTGCTCTTTTCCTCCAAATGGACCTGATGATAAAGCTCTAGAAACCTCGGCCGGCGGGTCATTTGTTGAAGAAGAATGATTTTCCAAGAAGATTTTTTTTTTTTTGAGGATGTCTATCACTTTCCGGGGAGCGGACCAGTAATGGACTCTAATGCAGCAAAGGAAATGATCCACTCATGTCCAATCACTACCTACGAGGCACCGATCAATAGCAGGTCCCCAGGGCTCGAAGGGAGACCGGGATCATGCTGAGAGCAGGAGGGAGAGATGTTTAGGAAGTCTAACTAAAAACCACCCCTGGATTTACTTTTGGGTTCTGTCTGATAACATGGTGCCGTCCACTTAATGCATTAGAACTCATAAATGATCTGGATTCAGGTTTTACTAAGGGAACAATGTGTAAAATGGTAATAAATAAAGAGATCCACTTCACACCGACAGGTTTGTAACTGGAGGTCAGAGAAGCACCGATTCTGGTTTTCAGAGATTTCTGATTAAGGAACAGCTCTGACCTGCTGACGCCAAATTTGACCAGTTTTGGTTGATCTCAAATAAATATAATAAACATATAAATGTTTTCTAACAATTTGTGATCAACTTGAAATAATTTATGACTGCGAGAAACTAATTAGGTCAATCATGTTGAATATTGGCTGATTCAGAGCTGATTTTCTGGTGCATCTCTATGGAAACCCATTGATTTTCAGAATAAGAGCAGTTCTGATAATAGGGTCATTTTTTTCTTTTTTAATATAACTTAAATTTTTATTACCATTTTCTTTTTCTTCATAAACACACAACATTAACAAACAAAACATCAAATAAAAAATAAAATAAAAATAAAACATCAACACATAACAATAATAATAATAATAATAATAATAATAATAACCAACATAATAGTGATGGAATATAATAATACTGATTGTTATATAAACCCATATGTATATAAATATATATACACACTCATATATGCCCATATATATATATATATACACACATTTTAAAAAATATTAATTTTTTATTTAAAAAAAAAAAAAGGTCAGCCTATGGCATTCATCAGATCCTCACTCAATGAGCTCACTATTATTCAATCTGAGGAATGACATGAATCGGTTCCAGATTTGGTTCGTTTTCTCCCATTGATTTTCAGAATAAGAGCGGTTCTGATAGTAGGGTCATTTCTCATGATCCAGACCTCAAATCCTCATGAAACCTCAAACAAAAAATAAACCACAAAGCAGGAGGCAGACAGGTTCTGACCTCCTGGACGATCAGAAGAACATCCTCAAAAACCCTGAGGGTGAACCAAATCTGGTTTTATGCATTATCCAAAATGAAGAGACAGGCTTTTGTTAGGACCCTCAATCTCTTTACAGTCTATTTTCACTCAAAATTTAATTTTCTTTGCACTTTATATCATTTTATACCAAATAAAATATATCTACCAGAATAAAAGTGTTTAATATGAACAATAAACACTGAGAAATTTTAGTTTTTGAAAATGAATGAATTAATATACATTCACTCTAAGGGTCTTTTTTGCTCACAAGTTTGTTTTTAAAGTCAGTGAGAGTTTATGGTTCTATTTACCATTAAATCAAACTACAAACAAAAGCTTAACAAAATACTAATACTTTGAATGAGACTTAAATTTTTACTTTATAAAACAAAGTTATTTTTGTTGTGTGGCTTCTCAATGCCTAAAACATAATCTAAAATATAAACAAACTAAAAGAAGCAAACTTACATTTTAAGATAATTCCATATTTCTGATACCAGGTATGTCCCAGATGATGAAAAATCACGTTTCCAACATTAATTCCTGGATAAATTTTCTATTTTTGTCTTGTTTTGTTGTCAGATTAACAGATTTTAGTCCATGTTGTGTCTTCAGGGGAAAAACCAGAGTACAGTAATTAAAACCAACTATAAACAGGTGCAGAGAAATCGCTGGAACTGATCCCAAACTTCAATCTGATTGGACGGTCAGCAGGAGGGCGGAGCTTATCACAGAGTCCACATCCCAACAGACTGTCAGTGAAATCAGCAGCAATCCAAATGTTTAATCTGTAAATAAAATATACATTTAGGGCGTTTTTTCTTTTTACAATATTGAATGAATAATGATGCCATAAAATGCAAAAAATATAGTTTAGGAAGCAGAATGCTGCATGGAGGAACCACAGCCATGGCTCAAAAATGTTAGAACATCGTAAAAAAAAAAAAAAAGCTCAAATTCTGTTGTCACTGATTCCAGAAAGTGAAACTCATCTATAGATCCATCAGAGAGAAAAATTTAAAGATTTTATTTCTTGTAATTTTAATCATAGTTACAGATGAAAACCCAAAATTCACCTTTACTCTGAGGTTGAACTTATGTTTCATCAGTTGAAAGAGCGACACACTAATCGTGTGGGTGGTGCATCACTAGTCTCCTGTTGCTTTTCACTCTTGTTCTGAGTTGCTTGGTGGATTGTATGATGGGAGTTTACCACTTTAATAAGAAAAAAAAACATTCAGGTCAGTTTTACTTTAATTTTCCACTGTCAGGAGCCTCAGTAGCATGTGGAGGATCCATACGTAGCCACAGCAGCCTGGCTCCTCCTCCTCCTCGTGCTGCTCAGTCTGGTCTCATGGATGGCGTCTCATCCATCAGACAGGAGGTGCTGAAGGTCAACCAGCCTAAACTATCCAAGAGCCGTCAATCAGGAGCCAATCAGGAGCCAATCAGGAGCCAATCAGGTTCCAGTTACGTGACTGGAACACACTTTTAGAGGCTCTACCCTCGTAAAGCTGTATTTCTCAGCTTTCAAAGGTGACTTAACAATAAACACAGTTTTCATCTCTAAACTGACTCGGGGACATGAACTCAAAACTTGGCTCCTTTCATCCAACTAGCTGAAACAGGAAAAACAAACATTAACTTTTGAATTCTATGATCTAAAACCAGTGTGAGAACGTCCAACCGCCTTTAGACACCAGTCTAACAGAAAGTCTCACCTCCTCCACTAATGCATCTCAGCCTTCTGCCCTATTTCTCTCCCAAGTCATCCTGATCAATTAGCCTCCTTCTCGCCGTCGGCCTGTCTGCACCGCCCCTCCCCGTGTTGTTTCCTGTCCGCTGTGTCAAACAGCAGCGAGCACAACGGGCAGAGTGCCCTAAACCTCTGAAACCATCCCGCCGCAAACACACTTTCAGCCTGCAAAAGGAAGTGGAGAGGCTGCCAAAGATAAAGTGGAGGACCACAAACAAATGGAGTAACTGAGCTCATTAATGTGGCAGTGTGGTGGGTCAGCATCCTGCTGGAGGATTCTGATGACATCATCTGCACCAGGATCAGTCATTCAGAAATCTGACGTACGTGGAAAAAGAAAATCTGTTTCTAGAAGGAAGAAAAGTCGAAATGTCAAAGAGGAGGCGTGTTTCTAAAAGAGTTCTCTAAAAACACAGAACATCATAAATGAAGCCAAAACCAAACATGATTAGTCGTTTTCTCTGAAAAAACCTACATTTACACATTATTAGACATAAAATAAAAAACTTTTTATCATAGTGAAGCCTAAATAAAAGTTTTACCAATATTGAATGTTTGTATTTCTTCTAACAGTCATATCAGTCACAAAGGCTGTGTCTGAGACCCGAAAGACCGTTTTCACTTCCTGATTCTCATTTTTGGGAAACGTGTTTTGAGCTAATGCTAAAACGAGTGGTTTCTAAATCTTTCCCCTGCTGATGTCAAAAAGGGAAAAGACCACTCCTCTCATCACGAGCGCCTTTGTCTACCTGAGCCCACCCCCGCCCTTCAAAAACCACGGGAGAGCACATCCTCACAAGCGTTAGCAAACAGTCATGAGAAGCTACGAGCAAAGCACGGCGGTTGCTACATAGGTGGTAGCATCAACGAGCACAACAGTCTTTTTTAACTCCCTTCATCTGAGACCCTGAAGACCCACCGACATCACGCTCCAAGGAATAGATGGGCGGGGCTTAGACAAGCTCTACTCCCCAACTGCCCCGCCCATTTGAATGGAAAGTTTAGCTTCAGGAGGTTGGATGAGGGGTGGAAGAACAGCTGACCTTAAAGTAAGGGTCAGTTTGACCAATGCAGAGCTTACATGTTATTGAGGTGTAAAAGAAATGATTATTCAGAGTGGATAAAGTGCTGAATATGAGACCTTTAAGTTTTGTTTCCCCTTCTAATGAACTTCCTGTACCAACGTTTATGTTCACAGTGAGAAACAAAAACAATCACAACCCATATGCAGGTTTAAAGCTGATGAACTAAAGATCAATTCTTTTTTAGATTTAATATCAAACAGTAGCTCTGATTTGGGGCTTAAGTTGCTTTTAGCTGAGAGTTTTGCTACAAGAAGCTGCAAACTGTAAAACGTTAATTCATTTCACAAGTTTTGAATTTCACCCCTGAGCTGAGACCTGAAAAGTTTTTAACTCTTTGTAAATTCTGTCCTTAATGCAGCCAAGTGGAGTATTATTAGTGTTCCTACTTTTAATCACAAACCTGTCAAATCCGGTCTCTGCTGCCCCCTGGTGGACACTCTACAGTCTGGAAACTGACAGTTTCATTATCTTTTTTAATGTTATATTCTTCTATAGTTAGATTTTTATATAGTTCCAACAACATCATCCAGTACTTTAACTTTCATAAATTATATATACTATTATTTAATATTTCAGGCTTTGAGATCAGTTCTTACAAAAGTTCAAACATTTTCTTGTATAAACCGTCCAAAACTAGGGGGATAAGTGTGACGAGACTCAAATAAAAGACATTAATCAAATAAATATGGATCACATTTATTTAGCAGCTTGTTTCACAATCATGTTATAATTCTGTCAATTAAAAAGACCTGCGTATCGCTTACAGCTGCACCGATTTGGGTTTTGAAATAACGATTTATGAGTCAGCTCTGACCCGCTGATAATTTATTTCAAAGAACTAGAATTAATAGAATACTTTTTACAACTTCTGATAAAGTTACAAATAATGATTTTGAAAATAAAATCTTCCATAAAGAAAATCACTGTGTATCTCTGAATAGTCCTAACAGACGAAGGTGTATCGGGGTCATTATGAATGAAAATGAACAAAACCAGGAGGTAAATTCAGAGAAATATCACAAAAAACCCAAAATAATGTTAATTATAATTAGCATCGACGGTGTAGCATCCTGTTCTTTTAACTTTAGGTGTTCAGACGTAACGACATCCTTCTGTAGCCGTGAAAATGTAAAACCAGGTAGTTTTAGTTTCTCAAACAATTCTGTTTTGTGTAAATTTGCAAATTTTTCCAAAGAGAGGTGTGGCTTTAATTTTCTAAGTTTCTTAGTAAACAAAACTGACTTTTTTCTTCTGCAAATCCATGATTTAAAATGTCAGAATCTCCCAAGAGTTCTTCTCATAAATGTTTGATTTTATTCATGAAATTACTTTTTTCCAAGCAGACATCAAGACTTTCCAACACCAGAGGACATCCAAGTATTTTCTTTTAAATATGAGACATTTTCCTTTAAATATCTGAAACTACAATGGCCCTCATAAAAATGTGAAAACAACTCCATGATGATTTTCTTTTATGTAATCGATATGACTTCAACAGGATTTTAGAAATTTGATTTATCCTCTTAATCTCCAAATGCATTTTTATCAAATGTCAGAAAACTTCAATTTAACTCAACGCCATCACGTTAAACAAACCACAGATACACCTGAAGGTGACCGGCTGCTTTTTTTCCATAAAAAGTCACTCATGATCGAAGCCTTTAAACTTCCAAACCAACGCCACCTTCAGCTGCTTCCTCTGGCTTTAGAACATAACTTGAGCCCTGAAGTGCTTCTGCTTGGTGGCGTTGTTGCTCATGCCCATCCTCAGCATCCACTTCGACTTCATCTTCTGGACGTACTGCATGTCTTTCTGTTTCTGATGCAAAGAGCCAAAACCTGAGGGAGATAAGAAAAGTTAAAACACAATCAATGGATAAATTACAACAAAGTTTAGGATGGAATGAAAAATATTTAAAATAATGTCATAGGCCTAAGCATGGGAAGCTAAACTATCAGTTTAAATTGATTAGTTTAATTTCTGATTCCAGATAAAAGATGTACCTGCATCTCGACTTTGTACAAGTTTAGGATCTGATGATAAATGTTGGGTTAGTTATGACAGATAAATGGTTTCACATGAAGTGAGTGTGAAAATATAATCTAAACGTGTCACTGATAGATGACCTGACACCGCTCAGTCTGATCAAATCTACCTTCAGCAGATACTGTGACCCTCTGGGTTTTTACACCAAAATCTAATTCAAGTCATTTCCACTTTCAACAAGTTTTCTAGCAAATTACATCATTTACACAAATGTCATATAGTACACATTTTTAAAACAAAATGTATGACTATAAATTATGACATTAGACAGGTGCTTTATCTGCATTATTTTCCTAAAATCTACATTAAGATAAACAGAAGACACACTTAATGGAAAAAGCCCAGAGATAAAAATACCAGGACGTTCAAGCAACACTCTCGATTAAAAAAACAACAACAAAATGCTTCATTTTAGAACAATAGAAAATAAAACCAGCCTCAGTTTTATGGATGAATTATGTTAAAAAGTTTGACTGCTCTGAAAAGTTTTTACCAAAGGAAGTGACATAATGTAAATGTAAGGAAAGCAAAGAAATGCTGACCTTAGAGGATTAAAAACAGAAAAATGAGAATGAAAATCAAGCACTGAAAACTTCCAGTGGGAATATGTGCTACTAAGCTATTCTGAGTTAAATTTTAGGCAGTTAGTACAAAAAAAAAGAAGTTCCAAACTATAATTCTGAGGTAGTGTGAATCCACCACGGTGTAAATAATGACGTGACCTTTACCTCCGTCTCCTCCCCAGCCCAGAGCTTTGTACTGCCGGAGGACTCGACCCACGGCGTTCTTATTGTGGGTCAGAGCGACGGCTCGCTGCGTTCCGAACCGCTGTTTGTAATATCTCATGAGGGAGCGGTGGCCAATTTTAGCACCTAAAACAAAAACAACAAATAATGGCGGCCATTTACGTTCAGCTCACCACCAGCCACTGAACTGAACATCTAATTAGGTCATTTTAACAAACATTCTAAAGTTTATTCACATGAAAGAGAAGAAAGTAGTTCACCTGAAGGAAGAGTTAGCTCCAGCGTTTCATCATCACACTCCAGATTCTTGTCGTCAGGCAGCTCTTCATCGACCATTTCTTCATCCGCTCCCTCCTTCCTGTCGGGGTAGCTACTCCTGTTGGTAAAAACAAGAATCATCAGACAGCAGTCAGCTACAAACGATGTTCATAAAAACACATCAACAGGGCGCTCTGGAGACTCAAACTTCACATGCACACAAAAATGTTGAACTTTTATGAGTACGAGTACAAACACTGTATCGGACCAATAGCTGGTGCTGGTATCGGTAAGGGTGCATACCTAATTCCAACACACCAAGACATTTCTGTAGTGTTAAGCTTTTTCTTTTTAAATTGCAATGCAATTTCAAGGAAAGAAACTCAATGCACTTTGAAACTTTATGTAATGAAGTTCTGGGGTGAGATCACAGTTAAAACCCCTTTTTTCTTTTATTTTAAAGGTAGAGGCTTAGATTAATTCACTGTCATTGAGAACAGTGTTATAAAATATCAAGATTACAATAATATGGTTTTATAATGGGAGTCATTTAGACCCAATAGAGCCAGGGGGTGGAGACTGTAGGCAGATAAGTGAAAATTATTTTTGCAACAGAGCCAATTGTGGAATTAAAAAAAATTAATAATAATAAATTCTGTCCAAATTTCATACAGTTAAACTTTAAGGTGGCTGATATATTGAGAATCTAAATTGAAAGATAAGCTAAATGTACATGTTTGAGCCTCAAAGTGCCTCCAGGAATTTATAAATACTGACCTGAAGTCATAAAAGTCTGCAAACTCCAGAGCAGCATCTCCATCTGTGAAGAGTTTGCAGTGGCTTTTGTCGATCATGTGACTCTGAACGGCTTCTGTAGAGTAAAACGAGCGTCCCTTCTCATTACACCATAAACACACGTTTCCTGCACCGATTTTTTCACCTGGAACAAAAAAAAAAGAAGGAAAAACAACAGAGAAACGATGAGATTTGATCAGAAAAATACAGATTAAGTAACAAAAATAATTCCTGCTACCAGGGTTTGGTTTGGATGAAGAAAATAAATAATCTGGAAACAGAAAAATTCTAATTGACGTCAGACAAAATAAATTACACTAATATTTAGGAAGTTTCTAAATTTGTTCTCCATCAAAACACCAATGATTAAATATTACTGAAACAAACTATTTAAAAGGAAATTCTGGGTTTAGTGAGCACTAAAAGAATACCTGAATTTTAAAAATGCAAATCATTCTTTATGTGTTCAATATTCTCACATGAAAAGAGCTTGAAAATAAACAAAAGGCTAAAATTTTAGTGAAAAACAGGAAGGTTAACTTGAAAATAGGATGATTAAAAAATATATATATTAAATGCAAGTTGATGATGTAAAAGTAAACAACTTAGAAACATCTTAGATGAAAACAGCTAAATCCAGTTTAGGTTTATGAGATCAAAATGTCCAAATTGTCTGAAGTGCTCAATAAAAACATCAATGTCTTGATTTTTTAAACTGTGCAGCTGCTCAGCTTCATCCCATTTACAGTCCCAACTCACCGAGGTAACGGATGAGGCCCTTGAGGTCAATGAGGAACTCCACATCAGGAATGAAGAAGCTGTGGACTTTGGTCATGTGGGCAACGTTCTTCAAGAGCGACTTCGAGTGGTGGGAGCAGAACAGGCAGTCGGTGGTGGGGATGGAGCCCGACAGAGAGGTGAGGTCAGATGGAGCTGCGGAGCTGCCTTCGTCCTGATCCACCGTCAACTCTTCATCTACATCTTCCTCCATGTCGTCATCATCTTCATCCTCCTCAACATCCTCCCAGTCATCTGGGGAGATTTTATGGGAACAGATCAACAATTTTACAACGCAGAGTCTAAGATAATCAGATCAGCTACAGTAATGTGTTCAGTGCTTATACCTTCATCAGCCGTGGCTCCTTCTTCTCTCTCGCGCCTCTTGACTTGCTCCTCTAACCACATCATTCGTGGTGGTTTCTCTGTCCTCTGCTTTGTTGCTTCCTGTGAACTCTGGATCTTCCTCTGCTTGGCGGGACTTGACCTCTGCTCCTCTTTCAGGGCCTGCTGCAGAGCCTCATTCCTCGCATCGTTATCCTCCTTCTCGTCACTGAGTCCTTTCTCCAGGTTCTTCTCGTTCATCTTCTCCACTCTTTTCTGTGCAGCAAGCAGCACCTGTTTCTCAGCCTGCTGGTGTTTGTGAGACTGTAGGTGGTTCTGGTAAGCGTTGGCGCTGGAGAACTTCTTGTTGCAGACAGAGCAGCTCTCGGTTACCGTGGCATCAGTGAGCTGCTGCTCAGCAGTGGCCCTCTGTGCCAGGACGCGCTCCTGGAAGTTTTCGGCTGTAACTGGTGGCATGTCGGCTACCTTACGCTTCAAGTTGTAACGATGCCAGTCGGTTTTGTAGTGCGCTCTCTGCACCTCGCCATCTGCAAAGGCCACCCGGCAGCTGATGCAAGTGTAGGTGGCCATGGAGATCTGCAGATAAATCCAGTTTTAATTATGCAGCACAAACATCACTGATGTTAAAATACAAATCTTTAACCAGCAGAACTGCCTGACTGGAAAAATATTCTCAAAAAAATATCTACTAAGCTGTCAAACAGCTGTTTTGGGAATTTTCAGTAAATTCAACAAACAACAAAAGTCTGAACTGGGTTTTATAAAAGTTGGTGGTCCATGGTTTTCCAAAAATCCAATACAGGCACTTTTCCAGAACTTTCAAGGTAAACTAAGGTATCCAATACCCTCAAGTGGTGACAATTTCCTCATGAATAAACAGTACAAATATACAGAAAATTATAATTTAACTTCCCTGCCCTATAAACATTTTCAGTACTTGATTTTACCAACAAATATTTATTTTTTTTAAGAACAAATGATTTTAGGTGGTACAATGTGTAATTCTGGAAAAAAACAACAACAAATAAAACGAAACATTTTTGGGGAAAATAAAGCAGTGAATAAAGATTTTATCATTATTTTTAGTGTAAACACACGAATTTATGTTGTTTTTAAAAATTAACATGATTTTTGACTGCTTATCAAATCAAATAAAGCCTTTACAAAAACATTTAAAGACTGAATATTAATAATTATTAGCAAATTTTCCACTATTTTTAAACCAAATCTATTTTAACGAGCATCAGCAATGCTTTCTTTAAATTTTGACATATTTGCCTGTGTTTTGTACAAGCCTAATGTATTTATTTGTCGTGTAATATCTTGTCCCTTGAACACCGACAAACCTATCTTAAGAAATGGCAGCAAACGTCAGTAGAAACATTAAAAAGGTTGTTTCAAATGTTTTATATCAAACGTCGAAGACGATTAGCATGTCAAGCAAACAAACAAGCAAAAAACACACAAAGTTGGGAGGAATTTTAAGCAGTTACATAAAAACAAGGATAAACGCTGCTGAACTAAGCTAATATGTGCTAGCAACAACTTGTAAACAGCTGCTATAACGACTAAAATTAGACACTTTTATAAAAAAAATATTAATCAACACAGACAAAGTTAAGACCTATAATCTACATCTAATGTATACTCACTTATTCGGTGAACTGGCCTTTTAAAAACAAGTTTTAATCGATGTAATTTTTGACGAAGCTCCAATTTGGAGCACTAAAATGCACGAGGGCAACTTCCGGCTAAACCTCTTCTTCTTCTTCTTCTTCTTGTTTGAGTCGCACTGCTGCCCCCTGCTGGAAATGCTTAGTTCCTACAACATTTGGTAAGTATGATTCAGGGTTTTTTGAAGAAGCCAAGCAGGTCCCTCCACGTTGTTACCCTTTACAGGGCACTCACTCAAATACCTGAAAATTCTCATCAACCCTGAATTGTTAGTAGAGGTTATAACAAAGCTTAAAAAAAAAATTTTTTTTCAATTATTTGTATTTTCAAATAATAACTCAAGTTTAATCAATTTTATGGTAAATTTCTTGTCTGTAGTAAAAAACAAACACAAAAAAATGTTGTTGTTGAAATATACAAGAAATATGCAAATAAAAGGAACATTTGTCCTAAAAAAACATTTTAGATTAAGTGCTAGAGTGAAGTCAATGTGGATGTCCACAGAAGTTACAAATAGATCACAGAAATGGTTAAAGTCACATAAACTCCTTATGGTTCCATTCCTCTCATTTGCTGCCTTCCATTAGAACATTTTTCTCTGCTTGTACCTTCAACACATTCAGCACACTTCTAGTTTTGACAATGCTCTAAAAAAGGGATTTTGTTCCCAACAATCTTAAATGCACTTTATTTTTAAAACTTGACCATAAATATTTCTTCCCTAATTAAATAAAGCATCAAATCTGATTGAACTATAAGGTACAGTGTAAAACTCTTGAGATTGTCTTTTTTCGTATTTTGCTTCAAAGCATCCAGTTTTGTGACCTCAGTTTCTTTTTCACATGGATGGGTCCCATCAAGCTCGGGTCCTTTACCAGAAGCCTGAGCACTCAAGGGTTCTAGCCAACCTCCAGTGACCTCTGAGTAATGAGTTAGAGACATTAAATAAACAAAGGTCACACCAACTCAGATGTCACACAGATGAACACATTCAGCATCAGTCAGCTGATAAGAAACCAGAACACTGTAGTGCAGGGGTGCCCAAACTTTTTCCCTCAAAGGGCCAAAATGAAAATCTATCAGAGAGCTGCAGGCCGAATGTAGTATTTATAAAATACAAATACTAATGATGAAGTATAGAACACTACTTTTTATTCATTTTGCAATTATTTACCCATCCTTTTTGTTTAAAGAACTTTAACATTAATCAAAATATGACATATACCGGTGGTAAGTCACATTTAGGCATTTAGAACAAACAACTGACTTTGTTATTTGTAATCATATGTAGTGCTAGCAGCTCCCTGGTCTTTTTCTTTTGAGCATCACCTTTGCATTGTGAAAATCCTGCGTGCTTTGTCTCATAGCGTCGACGAATATTATACTCTTTGAGTACAGAAACGGACTGGGTACAAATAAGGCAGACTGCTTTACCATTGATATCTGTAAAAAATAGTCTTCCTCCCAGCATTTTTTTAAATGCCTTTTGTCTGTGTGACACTGAGGACGACGCTCCATGTTGATAATAGCTGCTTAGGCTCGCCGCCAGAGGGTTACCCGCGAGCTTGGAGCAAGTTTGATCTAGTCTGGTCCAGCAGCAAAGGCTCATGGAAGATTACATACATTGAGAAAATATAACTATTTGTGGTGTTATAAAGTGTGCAAATGTACATGCGTGCATAAATCTTCTCTAAATGTCCCTTGTAGTAACTTGTATTTCAATTTTGATTTTAAATTGTGACATTTCTAAAACTTTGTTGGCACTATGAGTGAGGGCTATATGCAACCCAATATAGAGTCATTGGGCCCGTTCACGTAATGCTGGATTGGCTGAGGGAAACAGTGGGTTTCTGGATTACTGGTCCATGTTCACCCAGCATCCAGGGAACCCCACAGAGGGCCAGGAGGGCCAAATTAAATAATCGGTGGGCCAACTTTGGCCCGCGGGCCCCACTTTGGGCACCCCTGCTGTAGTGGGACGTGGGCTACTGGAAGAAAATGTTCATGGATGAGGATACATATGATTGAATCTATAACAACAAAAGGATTTCATCTGCAAGACAAAAAAATGGTAATTTTCTTTACATTTTAATGGATGTATGTGAAAAAAGTACTGAAAGTACCAAGACATGTCATGATATTGCAACAATCAAGAGTCTATTTGAGTTTACAGAACTCAGCAGAAACTTTAGAGAGATAAATCTAAACTCCAGCGTGTAGCGGCTGTGTGAACGTGGTCTGACCTCTGTGGAGGAGAGTCATGGTTTTAGAGATGCTGTAGAAGGACAGAATACCTGCTCTGTGGTCCAGATACACTCCTAGTCTGGCGGAACCAGGACCTGGGATGGAGGTTTTCATGTTATTGTGAAAAAAATTATAATTGTTCTTATAACAATCTAAAGCCCAAGACTTGTCATTACGACTAAATGCACAGTCGTTTCCTGCTCTGCTGATATTCCTGTATGCTACTGCTAGAAAACCTCCTCCCCCTTTTCACTCCACCTCCCAGTAACATCGTCCAGTCTGACTCTCTCTACTCAGAACCTGACAACAGCCAGTGAATCTGTCTGAGTGATAAGAGTAAGGATGATGTTGTTTAGTTAACATAACTTTTCTGTTCTCCTCTGAGAATAACAGATAACTGTTTGCTGTGTGTGGATCCAGAGTGATTTTACATGAATGTTTTAGGAATCCAGCTCTGCTCTTTGGTTCTGGTTCTGACAGTAAAACGTCCACCTCAGAGAGTGTCAGTGAGACGTTTGTCCACTTGTCTCTCAGAATGTCCTGTAGTAGATCTCTGAGCTCTGACACAGCTGCTGTCACATCCTCAAAGTATCTGAGAGGACGGATGTTGATGCTGGATGAGTGTGGAGACTGACTGAGAGCTGACACTGAGGGGTAGTTGTGGAGAAACTGGTTGTGATCCTCTGTGTCTGAGAGCTGCTTCAGCTCAGCATGTTTCCTCTTCAGCTCAGTCATCTCCTGCTCCAGCTTCTCCTGAAGCTCTTGGACTCGACTCACTTCAGTTTCCTGCTGGGATCTGATCTGCTGCTTCACATCAGAGCTTCTTTCCTGGATCAGACGGATCAGCTGACTGAACATCTCCTCACTGTCCTCCACTGTTTTGTCAGCAGACTGATTGATGGCCTCCACCTCCTGTTGAAGCAGCTTCACATCTTTCTCTCTGTCCTGGATCTCCTGCTGGATTTCTTCTCGTCTCACCTCCAGCTCTCTCTGCCTCTCAGTCCTTTCTGCTGCAGCTGAGACTGTGTCGTGACCTTTATGTTCGTCCACAGGGCAGAGATAACAGATACACTTCTGATCAGTGCGACAGAACATCTTCATCACCTCATCATGACGAGAGCAGATGTTCTCCTGGAGGTTCTTGGAGGGCTCCACCAGCTTGTGTTTCTTTAATGGAGCCACATCATAATGAGGCTGAAGGTGTTTCTCACAGTAAGAGGCCAGACAGACTAAACAGGACTTGATGGCTTTCAGTTTCCTTCCAGAGCAGAAATCACAGGTCACATCTTCAGGTCCAGCATAGCAGAGATCAGCAGGAGCAGCTTGGAGTCCAGTCTTCTTCAGCTGATCCACTAAAGCTGCTAACATGGTGTTTTTCTCCAGAACAGGCCTCGGTAAGAAGATTTTCCTGCACTGAGGACAGCTGTGGATTCCTCTCTGATCTTTTTTCCCCCATAAGTTTTTAATACACTTCATGCAGTAGCTGTGTCCACAGGGAATAGTCACTGGATCCATCAGGAGATCCAAACAGATCGGACAGCAGAGGGTTTTTCTGTCCACCTGAACTCTTTGCTCCATTTCTCCTCTCAGTAACAGAGACCGAGTGAGTTCTAGTTACATCTGCTTTTAAATTTTGGCTGTCAGGAGAAGGAAACCAGCAAATATGTGGACAGACAGGAGCTACTGTGTTTAAAGGCGGCTGAAAGAGGGATGTTCTTCAAGTTTTCTCACATTTCAAAACAATGAGCAGAACTATAAATATGATCGTTGTCACTTCATTTACAGTAAAGTATCAGGTGATATTTTAAACTAATTTCAAGAATGTAGTCATTTTTTATTAAGGGCAGTTTCTCTGTTTATTTGAACAATTATTACATCAAACGTTTATTACATTAAACCTTTATGAAACATCACTAGAAAAAACATTTTAGATGTATGTTAATTTAAATTAATGAAATGAACCTTTTTGTATTTTTAATGAATCAATAAAAGACTACTTGCTGAAATATTCACTTAAACTTCAGCAAAACATGTGACTTCATCTGGAACATGTATAACTCACATTCCAAAATTTAATTTCATAAAGATGTCACACAGTGGAAAATTTGATTGTTTTTATTTGCATGATTTTTCTGTGTTTTTACTAATTTATGGCATGTTTTTAATACTTTGTGTGTTTTTAACCATTTTCTTAAATCACTGGTGACATTCTTTTAAATGACTGATTGATAATGACTGTCACCTGTTGCAAGGCGGGCGTGGCTGGGAGGCAGGTTATTTAAGGACCATTTGGGTTGGCAAGGAGGAAGAGAGAGGACAGACACAGGACTGAGGCGGAGAGGGGAGAGGCCAGGAGGCATCCCTGGCCCCTCCAGCCTGGAGAGGAGAGGCCCCCATGGTTGGAGATGAGAGGCCCCCATGGTTGGAGATGAGAGGCCCCCATGGTTGGAGATGAGAGGCCCCCAGCCTGGAGATGAGAGGCCCCCAGCCTGGAGATGAGAGGCCCCCCAGCGTGAGACATGAGAGGAGATGCCCCCATGGCTGGAGAGGAGATGCCCCCATGGCTGGAGAGGAGATGCCCCCATGGCTGGAGAGGATACGCCCCCATGGCTGGGGATGACGCCCCCAGCCTGGAGATGAGACTGAGGACCTCTAGGACTGGTTCATTTTTAATTACTTTTTTTAAAATCTAATTTTATTTAGTTTTTAGCTTATATGTAACTGGCAGGAATAGAAATAAATTGTCATTTGTTTCTATTTTTTTGTGTTTGTGTCTCTGTGCTCTGGGTGCCTGGGTTGTTGCCTCCCCTTGTCTGTGAGCCGTGGGGGTCTTTCGGCGAGACCTCCCCCGGTTACAAATACAAATGGCAAAAAACAGGGTACTTACAGGGTAGAGTTCTCATCGGGCTAAAAATTCAACCCAAACCCAAAATGACATGAAGGACTTGAAGCCCGAACCCAATCATCACATGTAAATCTCAGCCCAAACCTAAGGGGTTTTTTGTGAGGATGATGGAAAAAAAATATATTGATTCTTGTGTGGCTCAGCAGTCTAGTTTCCCTGGCTAAGCTTCCTTGGCTAATGGTGCATTCGATTTGTCCTCGGAGGTCGGAACTCAGAACTGGGAATGACGTCACACCCGAGTTACAGCGTTCTGTTTACAAAGTCGGAAAAATCGGGCATCCAAAGTATAAAGTCATTTACGGTTGTATTTGTTCACGTGTTTGGTTCACACACAAACGCATTGCCATTGTTGACTTTGTTAGCAGCACGCATCCAAAACATTGTTTTAGACTTTAATTAATTCGCTCATGCAAACACTCTGAATTTGTTTAGAGTCAGAAGATACAAAGCACTACATGTAATTCTGAACTTAAATACATCCAAACAAGCAGATCTTGCAAAATAAACGTGTTTTCACGGCATTTTAACTGTTCTTGTGAGGAGTCACCATCTTTTTTCCCCAAAGTCGGGACGCAAAAAAATCTCAGACTTTCCGAGTGGGAAGTCCGACTTGGGGGGGCGTTCTAGTTGATTTTTCCCACTCGGAACTCGGAATTTCCGACTTCCGAGTACAAATCGAACGCACCATAATAAAGTGGCTGCTTTCGGCGCTGACGTCCAGCTGGCAGGGCTCCCTGCTTAAAGGGGGCACCACACGTGGCTGTGTGCCCGCAAGTACAATATTACCTATCTTTTATGTATGTGTGTCTAATCCTATAATATTGTACTGAAACTGAATTTCCCCTCTGAGGGATCAATAAAGGAAATCTCATCTCTCATCTCAATATTACCAATGACACCAGGCAGGTGCAGTATTCTTTATTTTTATAATTATGACACAAGTTTTTTCCCCTTTCTCTGCTTTCAAACCTGACTCAATTAACTTAATTATTTTGCTCAACCTGACCGGGTTTGAGCTTGTGTTGAAATTGAGAACTCTATAAAGGGGTACATGCAGGGGTATGTAGAGTGCACTCTCAGGACACTTACAGGGGTGTGTACAGGGCAGTTATAGAGAAACATACATGGTATTTAAGAGAGGAAGCAGTACAGGGGTATGTACAGGGTACTTATGGGGTTAGTAAGTACAGGGGTACAAAGTGAAAGGGGTACATGTGGGGTAAGCACTTGGGACTTAGGCGATACTGATATATAAGCTATATATCCCTGAACATTCATTGTAGGCCGTTCTATCCATAGGCAGGAATGATCTTCTGTAGCGGTCCATGTTGCAGCAGATCTGAAGAACCTTCTGACTGAAGACACTCTGCTGTTGAGTTACTGTCTTTTGTAGAGGACGCTCACAGTTGTCCATCATGTTCTTCATTTTAAGAAGCATCCTCCTTTGTCCAATCAGCTCTAGAGGCTCCAGAGACCCCAGAACAGAGCCAGCCTTTTTTTGTCAGCTTGTTCAACTTTTTACAATCACTGGCTCTGATTCTGCTACCCAATGCTGCAAACACTGAAGGATCTCAGCTTCCTCAAGAAGTCCAGGCTGCTCTGATGAGATGATTGTTGCCACACCTTTCCACAAAATGATTCTCAGTTCTCTGGCCTCTGTCTCTAGTCCATCTCTGATACATGTCAGGGGTGGTATGGAGTGAGGACCCAAATGCGAGGTGAGGATGAGAGGTGGAGAATGGAGCAGGAGATAGGACTCAAAATGGGATTTATTATAAAACAAAGTCCAAAAAGCCTAACCAAAACATGAACAAAATGAGTCATAAATCAAAATACAGAGGGGCTGGGGCAGTAGCGTAGCCAGAAATAGATTTTCGGCCGGGCCTAATAAAAAATGGGTGGGCCCAAAAATGTAATTGAAAATAAGTGTATTTATAAATGTCACTTTTGTTTAAGCAGATATGTGTACATACAGTGATTCCTCATTTATTCTGTGAGTTACGTTCTAAAAATAACTCGCAATTGCGGTGAAATCCGCCAAGAATCAGTTTTATATTTTTACAATAATTCCATAAGTTTTAAGGCTGTAAAACCCCTCACTAGAAAATTTATACACTTCTCTCAGACAGGCATTAACATTTTAACACTGATCTCGTTTAAACACAACCTGATCATCAGAACGGCGGAATCAATCACTTCATTGATGTTTCTGATCGCGTCTGACGGACACCTCGTTGCGGTAAAAAAAACATTAACACACAGCAGATGCTGAGAGAAGTGATCTGAGAGCTGCTCTGTGTTTATCACTAGAGGTCTCAATTTCAGCCCGAGCCATCGGGTCAAATACGTTAATTATTTCAGGTCGGACACAGAGAGAGAGAGAGAGAGAGAGAGAGAGAGAGAGAGAGAGAGAGAGAGAGAGAGAGAGAGAGAGGAAAAAGAGAGGAGCGCAGAGCGCACCGTTTGGAGACATCATGCTGCTCCATGGTTCTGATTCTGCAGTCTGTCAATCAGTTAAAAGCATCATTTCTACTTGTTGAAGTGTAGATTTTCATTCCCACCTTGCTGTAGAAAAGAAGCTCATAAAGGGAAGGGAGCATAAGGGCGCTACTCATCCAGACTCTTGGTCAGCGCGCTAAAGGGAGTGAGGACGCACTGCGCTCCGCTCCATGGAGGAGATCGTCAGGACGCATGAACACTGCGCTGTAAAAAAAGTTTAAAGCATGCAAAGTTGCACAAAACATTTCGCGAAAGTACAAGGCTGCAAAATCGTCTCGTCTTCTTCCGCTTATCCGGGTCCGGGTCGCGGGAGGCTGCAAAATGTGAACCGCAGAAGAGAGGAACCACCGTCAGAAACCGACAGAAAGATCTTTGAACAAAAAGCACTGATTAACCCTGTAACACAGGACAGGTCCTCCACTTTTTGTTTTTTGAAACATTTTGAAATGAAGATTAGTTTAGCCATTTCTTAAATGCTTTGGTTGACACTACAAGTCACAGCAGCATACTCACAGTTGCGCTGTTACCGTAGCTCGTCTGGAGAGTTCCGAAATTATTCAAACTAGCCAATGAAAGCAAGACTTACAAATGATGTAATAGTTATGAAATCACCACAACACATTCATGCTGTTGATGTCAAATTTACTCTGTTCTATTTCATTTAATGATGACTTAAATGAGATCCCTCAAAAATGAAACAAATATATATATATAATTTTGTTGAGGAAGCCATTTGATTGGGTGGGCCCAGGTACACAGTGGGTGGGCCCAGGCCCGCCCAGGCCCACCCGTAGCCACGCCCCTGGGCTGGGGTTGTGACAATACATCCAAATACTGCAAAGTCTTCTGGAGATTTCTGCAGAAGACAGGACTCTCTGAAAGTCTGACGTGTTCAGAGTAAAGACTAGTTTATACTTCTCTGTCTGCGTCAGTATGGAGATACGCAACGCTATTATCTGTCATCGCAAGGGCTCTCCGACAAGCTCGCAAGGACGGACGGAGTCAAACTCACTTTTCTAACTATCCATTGAACAAGACGGAGAGTGCACATCTCTGATTGGTCAGCCCTACAACCCAAGATAATGTCCGGCTTGGTGCCGGTATGGACAGAGTTGTAGAATCTCGTGGAAGTAGATGTAGATCAGCTTGAGGAACGTCTGGCAGAAGAAGTATGAAAGTACGAACCTTTATATAATCCATCATTGTCCCTCAAAGGTTGAACAGCTGCATATTCGCTTGTCGCCTCTGTTTCCTTCACCACAGTTTCTTTTTAACATCGTTTGTTCCTCGAGATCAATCAGTTCCAGCTCAATCAAAATTTGCTCTCTGTCAGCCATTACTGAGCTGAAGTAAACAAACTTTGGTCAACCAGAGACGTAACTGCAGAAAAGTTATACGCCCTCTGCTGTCCTGGTGTCTTCACAACACAACACCGACGGAGAAGTATAAATCAAAAATGTCTCTGCCAATGTGTGTGTATGTGTGTGCGTGTGAGTGAGAAGTATAAACTAGGCTTAAAAAGGAACAGTGAGAGTTCCCTGTGGTGCTCCTGTTAACCTGGTCAGACACACAACCCTTCACTCTCACAAAATGAGGTCTGTTAGTCCATGAATCCAGGTGATTGTAGAGGTGTCTTCTGGAGATTCTTATATAATAAATAAGGCTGGGTTGTAATAAATACACTGGCAAAATCAAAGGACACAATCCTCACAGAGCTGCCTGCTTTGCTTTGATGACTGTAGGTTTTAATGTGCAGGTATGTAACAGCGTTTTGTGTATTTTCCATCTTTTTAGAAAACTTTTCTTCCAGTCAGGCAGAAAAGGCCAGCTGCATGTGCACACACAATCTTCAAAGCAATCAGATAAACTAAGATTTATAGCTGTAGGAAGAAATATGATAGGCAGGGAACAGGTGCACCCACAGGCGTTAGTTCTTGAGTGGATGACAAATGTGTCAACATCAAATACACAATTGGGAAAAACCAGAGAGCAGCTTCAAGTAAAATATGTAAGCAGAAGACACGAAGGATTTTTTTAGATTACCATGGGATTTTCTCATGCATTGGCATTTTTCAGGCATAATATTGTGTTTTGTCTGAATAAAATGCAACTTGCCTGTAACTTCCTGTGTTTAGAAGACATTTCTTTGACTCCTGTCTTACTTTTTACCAATGATAAAGCAATTATTTGATATGAAAACCTTTTTGGGTTTGAGATCAATTTAACGAGCAAGATTCTGAGGTGACAAGTTGAATCCAGGACCTTTTATTGGCTTCTACTCCAACCCCACAGTGATTAGCAAACTGTCCTGAAAGGTGCTTGTTTGCTCATTCGAGTGGATCAGTCTCTCTGGAGGACTTTCATGATGTGACATCAGGGCACCAGGATGAGATTTCTAATGTACTGGAACAAGGTAGGGTGTCTTCCACAGCACAGGAAACTTCTCTTGGGTCAGTTGAAGAGGTGCTGCATTGATCAGTCAAACATGGGTCCAAGGTTAGGATCTGAAAGTTTACTCAAACATTAATTTATTTAAATGTTGCAGACCTGTATAAATTCTTAGTGAATGAATTAAGCAGCTTTAAGCTCATCAGTATCTCGTGTGCTACATTTTCAGGTGCAAGGTGTTGAGCTTTTCCCACTAAACAAAGAAAAAAAATGCCGAGTAAACAAACCACCTTTTACCGTCAACTAGCTTGAAGTTTTCCCAAATTTTAGACTACTTAGTCAGGGGTGTCCAAGGTGTGGCTGGTGGGATATTTGCAGTCAGTGATTGTGTTTGCCCCTTGACCTCAATTCAACAGTGGTAGGATGTTGACGATGCAGATAGGTGCTTTTAAAAAGATTATCTTCAGGGTTTTTCCTAATGTGAATTTTAAATAAAAATGCAGACACATAAAAACAATGTAAGGTTAAGAGCAGTTCTATTAGTTTGTTTTTAATTCAACCAGACCAAACTGGTCCGAGCCCTCACACAGAAACCGCCACACCAAAGAGCCCCCACCCCACCTTCCCCACCCCGTACCCCTGCCAGCGACCACAATGTAGACCCCCAACCGACACCCCCGAGGTGCAAGACAGGAAAAACACTTTTTTTTTTTCGGAAAAAGAACGAAAATTTTTGTGTGATCAAGATTTTTTTACTGAAAACAGGCGCACAGGCATAATCAACAAAAACATTCAGTTTTTCAAACCAATACATGTAAAAAAAAAAAAAAAAAACAGCAACAAATTATTTTACAAAAAGTCAACAAAAAAACATGAAGCTCAGGGAGGACTGTGGAGAACCATTTAGTCCAAACTTATCAGCGTCAACATCATGTTTGGACAAACAAAGACGAAAAAAGCCTGAGAACTAAATCACTCATACAAACTCTAATCAACACTATTTCAGTTTGCAGAATTCAGCAGAGTTTTCCACAGCAAAAACCCTAACTCCAGCGTGTAGCGGCTGAGTGAACGTGGTCTGGACTCTGTGGAGGAGAGTCATGGTTTCAGAGACGCTGTAGAAGGACAGAATACCTGCTCTGTGGTCCAGATACACTCCTAGTCTGGAGGAACCAGGACCTGAGATGGAGGTTTTCATGTTGTTGTGATAAAATGTGTAACTGTTTAGAGAACGATGTAAAACCCAAGATTTATCATTACGTCCAAATCCAGATTCATCCCCCCACCCTGCTCTGCTGATAATCTTGTATGAGACTGATACAGAAACTCCTCCTCTCCACTCCACCTCCCAGTAACATCGTCCAGTCAGACTCTCTCTACTCAGAACCTGCCACCATTTAGTGAATCTGTCTGGATGATCAGGATAAGACTGAGGTCGATTCATTGCTGTTACCTTTCTGTTCTCCTCTGATAATAACAGATAACTGTTTGCTGTGTTTGGATCCAGAGTGATTTCACATGAAAATTTTAAGAATCCAGCTCTGCTCTCTGGTTCTGGTTCTGACAGTAAAACGTCCACCTCAGTGAGTGTCAGTGAGACGTTTGTCCACTTGTCTCTCAGAATGTCCTGTAGTAGATCTCTGAGCTCTGACACAGCTGCTGTCACATCCTCAAAGTATCTGAGAGGACGGATGTTGATGCTGGATGAGTGTGGAGACTGACTGAGAGCTGACACTGAGGGGTAGTTGTGGAGAAACTGGTTGTGATCCTCTGTGTCTGAGAGCTGCTTCAGCTCAGCATGTTTCCTCTTCAGCTCAGTCATCTCCTGCTCCAGCTTCTCCTGAAGCTCTTGGACTCGACTCACTTCAGTTTCCTGCTGGGATCTGATCTGCTGCTTCACATCAGAGCTTCTTTCCTGGATCAGACGGATCAGCTGACTGAACATCTCCTCACTGTCCTCCACTGTTTTGTCAGCAGACTGATTGATGGCCTCCACCTCCTGTTGAAGCAGCTTCACATCTTTCTCTCTGTCCTGGATCTCCTGCTGGATTTCTTCTCGTCTCACCTCCAGCTCTCTCTGCCTCTCAGTCCTTTCTGCTGCAGCTGAGACTGTGTCGTGACCTTTATGTTCGTCCACAGGGCAGAGATAACAGATACACTTCTGATCAGTGCGACAGAACATCTTCATCACCTCATCATGACGAGAGCAGATGTTCTCCTGGAGGTTCTTGGAGGGCTCCACCAGCTTGTGTTTCTTTAATGGAGCCACATCATAATGAGGCTGAAGGTGTTTCTCACAGTAAGAGGCCAGACAGACTAAACAGGACTTGATGGCTTTCAGTTTCCTTCCAGAGCAGAAATCACAGGTCACATCTTCAGGTCCAGCATAGCAGAGATCAGCAGGAGCAGCTTGGAGTCCAGTCTTCTTCAGCTGATCCACTAAACCAGCCAAAATGGTGTTTTTCTGAAGGTCAGGCCTTGGTATGAAGGTTTTCCTGCACTGAGGGCAGCTGTGGGTTCCTCTCTGATCCTCGTCATCCCAGAAGCTTTTAATACACTTCATGCAGTAGCTGTGTCCACAGGAAGTAGTCACTGGATCCTTCAGGAGATCCAAACAGATGGAACAGCAGAAGGTTTCCTGGTCCAGCTGAACTCCTTTCTGCTCCATTTCTCCTCTCAGTAACAGAAACTCAGTGAGTTTCAGTCACTTCTGTCTGTAAACTTTAGCTCTCAGGAGGAAGAAACAAGGAAATGTGTTGAAAACCTGGAGCTACTGTATTTAAAGCAGCTAAAAGAGGGAAGTTCCCCAAGTTATCAGCTATAAACAGGACCTTTGTCACTTCAGTGACAGTAAAGAGTCAGGTGATAATTTCAGTTTAGTTCTGTAATAAAGTCATTCATTCTTAAAGGGAGAAGAGAGAAGATTTGAAAAACGAACCTCATGAGCGCCGCGCATGGCGCTGCGAATAACTACAGTCTTGGACAGGAGCGCAATCAAATTTCTCACTATCTCATAAGGGTTCAACCAAAGGCAGTCAGAGACATGATTCCATAAATAAAAATACATTTTATTAATACAAAAGGAAATATAGTAAAACAATGCCCCATGACACACACACAGAGAGACTGCAGGAGCCAATCTAACAGGGCTAATCTCGCTAGCCGCTAGCTGCTATGTTCCAGTCCTTCCCAGCTGCCTGTATCGCTAAAAACTTTAATCAGTCAGTGTTCTCTGACTCCCGGAGGTGAATTTGAGAAATCTAGGGTGATAGAATCATGTCCCGCCGCCTCTATCACCCTAGATTTCTCAAGTTCGCATCACAGAGTGGAGCTCCGGAGCACCCGGAGGAGCGTGCGCTGCACACCCGCCTTTGATGCACTTGTAAGCAGACTGAGGTCCAGGAAACAGTCGGGGATTTGAGGCCTATCGTCCCGAGACCCATAAACATGGACAGATCGCTGTGCGGTCGCCTATAACAGCACCTTTAGCTCTGTGGAACCCTATAATCCATCAGAGAGGTTTTCAGCTCCATAAACGCTGCCAAGATAACACCAGTTTGATGAGAAAAACCACAAATTCAGACGAAGGAAGTCCGCCATTGACCAGCAACACAACGGTTCAATACTGCCACCTACTGGATATACATTTATTATTACTATTTTTAGCTTCCAGAATGCGCAAACAGCGTCAGTTGACGTCACATCCGTAGGACAGCGCGGGAAATTCGTTCCCAAATTGCAGAACATTTTACAGCTCACAGCCTGTTCTAGATGATGGAATGATACATGGGTGGCCTCATTCTTTTTGATTTAAAATGCTTCATCACTTAAAACTGAGCATGCATGATAATTTTTATTTAAAATATTCCCTTTAAGGGCAGTTGTTTATTTGAACAATCAAAGTCTTAAACTGAGTGAACAAACCCCAAATCTAACGATCTCATCTGTCAAACTCACTCATCAAAGTCAGAGGGCGGAGCTAAGGCTGATAACAAACATGGCGGTTCATGTAGACGATTTCTCTCGAGCTGGTGAGATGTTTTAACCCTAAGAATTATCCTCACTGTTTGATAAAGGTGTTGACCTTACAATAGGAGATGTGCTTCAGTAATATGGGGTGTTGTGTTGATATGTGTTACCCCGTCACACCTGTGTCCTCACCTCTCAAAATCACACAGTTAGTTACAGCCTTCAGGATGTGTTCTCCCAACTAAAATGTAAAAATTGAGACACAGATTAATAAAAATCTCTTTACGGATATCCATAATACATATTATGTGTTTGAAAAAAAAGTTGAATATATTTCCCTATTAAACACACAAGAAACTTTTCTAGTGATATTCAACCATCCTGATGCGTTTACTTTCTACAATCAACATCATAAATGTGATTTTATATATATATATATATATATATATATATATATATATATATATATATATATATATATATATATATATATATATATATATATATATATATATATATATATGTATATATATATATATATATAATATATTATATAATAATATATATATATATTATTCATAACGTGCTAAATACAGAGTTTAAAAAGAAAAGAAAGATGGATTATTTTTGACAGGGTAACACATTTCAACATAACACCCTGTATTGCTGAAGCATCTTTTAATGAAATTCTTTGATCAAAATCTTGATCAAACAGCAAAGAACTTCCTCACTAAAATCCCCTGTTTTACCACAGATTGTTGCTTAGCAACTTTTTTTTCTGTTAGGAATAAAACATATCAGCAGAGAAATCCTCCATCACATGAGCCGCCATGTTTGTTATCAGCCTTAGCTCCGCCCACTGACTTTGGCAAGTGAGTTTGACAGATAAAACAATTCATGATGTGCAGCAACACACAGACAGAGATCATGAAATAATGAAATCATTTTTTAAAAATAGATACATTTTAAATGTATTTATTATTTAATGTTGGAGTTTCCGGCTGTGTTGGCACCCTTCAACCTTTCTTGAGAAGTTTTCTGTTAAATAATCAAAAACATTTTGTCCAAGCCAGAAATAACAGAAGTCAAATATCCAGTGAGAACTATGAGAACTGTAGTTATACCATGTCTATAGCAAAACACATCACAGAACAGTACTTTACTTACTGTGTTATTTTAATATTACTTAATGGGTACTTACAAGGAATTTTCCAGCTATCTTTATTTGCAGGGTATTTAAAAATAGTTTTAAGACACTTATGGGGTACTGTCCTACTACTTAAGGAGTTCTTAAAAGGTACTTTCTGGCTATTTATCCTGTACTTAAAGGATTTTTACAAATTCTTTACACCGGTGTAAGTTCCCACTTATGGTGTACTACAAGATTCTGTTTTGATTATTCCAGAGTACTTACATGGATGTTTTAAGATACTTTTCTATTGTTTTGTGCGAGTAGCCATGTTATACTTTCCCAGTATTTACACAATAATATTCCAGTACATTTAAGGGATTTACAAGGTCCTTAAAGGATAATTACGTGCCCTGTTGACAGTGAAGAACAAAGTCAGGTCTCCTCTACAGACTTGGACTGGCAGCTGAAAGCAGACCTGAAGCAGCTGAAGTTCCCTCAGCATATCGCTACAGCATCACTCAGGCCAGACGTTATCATCATGTCCAAGTTAACAAGCAGCTGATTGTGTTTGAACTCACTGTACCCTGGGAGGAGTGGATAGAAGTAGGGCAGTAAAACCTGCGATATCACATGTGATGAACAAATTCTTAAGCCTGCAGTGAAAATGGAGATTAGATGTTCCCCTTCGTGGTTATGGCAAACCAAAATCACCACAAAATGTCACTTTTCCAACCCATCTGGTTAAAGAATGGTAGAAAAAACTGAATGAAATGAGTCAGGGCTGGTGTGAACGTGTCCTTTGGAGCAGCGTAAAAAAACAGCATTTTACCCTGACCTTGAACGTCACTTTTTACATCACTCAGCCGCCAGACCCACTTGTTCTGTGAGCAACACTAAAAAATGATGCTGCTCAAAAGGACATGTTCAAACCGGGTTAGACTGGCACAAAATACAACTTTTGGGGGAAGTTTTCACCATATTTTGACTCATTAAACCATGTTTTTTTCACATTTCTAAACCAGATGGGTTGGAAAAGTGATTTTTTTTTTTTTTTTTTGTGGCACATTTGTCTATGTGGTTGTCTTGCAGAGTACCAGTGTTCTGAAGGCAGGACTGTGTTGTAGTTGTTCGTCCGGTCACTAGGGGGCGCGGCCGTTTTTTGAGCTCAGTTATGTTCAGACGCACAATGGTGTTCCAGAAAGTTGTGTGGCCGCAGACTTGATGTTCAGAGGTGGTTTATCTGTTTTATTTGAGAGTGTGCGTCCATAAGACTGGTGAGTTACAGCATATTTTGGTTCAAGCTGCTAAAGTTATTACTCTAGACATTTTCTGTTAGTTCATTTAATCAGTAGCATATATGGCTAGGCTAAGCTAAGCTAACTATGACCTTGAGTTGGTGATTCTCTTTGAGTTGGTAATTTTATCTTATTTAGGTGCTTTCTCTGTCTTTATTTTACTGTTGTGACTGATTGAAACACAAGACTGGAGTAATGAACAACTTGTTTATTTCTTTTATTGCTAACTATTGTTTAGGTTGTACATAAAGGGCTTTGGCCTAGTAGTTAGGCTTACAAGGTAGTATTTAGCAGTTATGTGTTAGCCTACTAAATTGAATATGTTTGCATTGAATTGTGACTTATATTATTTTATTTGTTCTGTTTTGTACAACCACACACACACACCCATACATTTATAACCACCAGCTCTACAAATTCTGCTATTAAAGAACTGGAAAATCAGCACCTGGCCTCATAATTTGCCTGAAGGTCATACCAGCATTTAACCAATGCACATTATGCGATCACCACCATAGCAAACTGGACACTTTACTTCAGAAATCTACATTACAACCAGTGTTTATAGAACATCATCTCTCTTGTTACTAAAATATCCCAGAATGAGAGATGTCCTATTTGTTTCAACCACAAGGTCTTTATCACTAACAATTTCCTCCTTGTCTTGCTCTCAACCTTTGCAATGCTAAGCTAGCTCAGGTGTTTTCCATCCAACAGAGTCTACTCGGGGGCATCTAACGTAAACTGATCCCAGCTAACTGAAGAAGTATTGGAAGGGCTACATTTGATTGGTCAATACTTCAAAAAGAAAAACTAGCTGAACCTCAGTCTGTTTTATAGATGTTGACATAAAATATTGGTGTGGTAGTTAAGAGTCATCCTCAACACCCAATCAGAATGATGCTTTATGTCCTTTAGTAAAATATCTTATAAATCAATGGATGGATTTTAATGAAACTGTCAAAGTTATTATAACTGAGTAACTTTCTGAGTGAATCCAAATCAAGAGGGATGCTCAGCAGATGCAATCTTTCAACATCAAACTAAGGAGACGACAATAAAGCTGAAACCAAAGTTACGATCTTATCTAGCATAATGTGAGTCTCTCCTGATAAACTTCTACCTTTGAGCAGTGACTGAATCTCCTAGACGTCTCAGCAGATTTAAATCTATGAACTGGTTTATTGTTCACAGAAATAAGTAGTAAGACTTAAATTATATGGTTCCTTTTAAGACAAACATCCCAAAGTGCTTTACAGAACACATTGCATACCAAACATGTGTTACAAACACAATTTAAAAACATAGGCAGATTTATTAAGGTGCATCTTAAACTGACTTTTAGGGGTATATGAACCAGGATGGGCCACATGACCCTCCATGGAGTGTCCGTGGTCCGGTCCAGGGGGAATCCGTGCTGATTTGCGGTTGATTTTATTACATAATCACAGTTCATGGTGAGCATAGAACAAGATTTTAAGGGCAGAGAGCAGAAAAAATGTTTAAACTGTACAGATACAATTATTTTGCTATTGTGAAAGCAGTAGTTTGTCATATTTAAAATGTAAATGTCATCTAATCCGGTTCTTAATGTATTCTCTTTGACCTTATGACTTACATTAAAATGGCATTCAATCCTAAAGGAGACTGGGGCCCAGAGGTAGAGAAAGTCACCCTCCACCGGGGAGACCCAGGTTCAAATCCTGGCACCAGCATCTGACATTAAATTGTTAAAAGTTACTGTTTAGGGACGTGTATATAGACCTTATATGGCTGCTGGGCCAGAAATACAGTACATGGGTCATGGGCTGTGTAGCGTTATAAACTCTTTAAGTTTATGCTGCACACTTCTGTAAAATCTAGCTTCGCTTTGTCAGTCTTATAAAGAGAGTTTGCTCTGATGCCTTCACTTACTAGGATTTTACAGGGACTTTTCCAGGTTCTGTCAGATGTTACAGGAAGTAGATTACGTATCTTGATATTGACGAATTGAAGTCTGAGTCAGGAATAAGACTTTACAGGATTTATTATAAAAGAAGACAGACAAACAGTTACAAGCAGAGGTAGCAAGGTTATAGCTTTTGTCAACACGATGGTGTGGTGTTCTAGGTTGATCTTAATTAAGTTTTAATGACCTGAGTCTCATGATGTTTCAAGACTAGGGAGTTTTAATTTAGATTAAGGATTAAATGGAGGAGTGGCTGGTTGAATAAGCTACATGGTGTGTAGAGCTTATCAACAGAGGCCTTTAGTTTTACCAGAGAAGGTTCTACTTAGCTGGTGTTCCGTGGATCAATTCCGGTGGGGGTTGACGACCGCTGGAAGGTGGGCACCCTTCTCGACCGTCGGGAGCCCGTTGGGGGCTGAGCCACCTCGGGACGACCGGGTTTGTCTTGGATACAGCAGTCAGAAGACCCATCTCGGCTGGTGGTTAGCATTTTGAGCTAACATAGCAAAGGCTCCTTTTCCCATGTGTGGAGAGAGGCAGACGTGGGGTGTCTATGCCTCGGGGAAAAGAGCGGTGATCATCGGCTCAAACGGGGCTCGTTACCCGTTCAGGGGAGAGCCGGCAACTTAGGAAAATAGCTGAGCTGTGTAGTGGTTGACAGCTGAGTGTCTGGTCTCAGTGTAGGGTTACTGAGAACTCCACTTTTCCGGCTTAGACAGAGCTTAAGATGGAGTCATGTATCAACGTGGACCTATGGGGGAGGTTCTAACAAGTCACGTGACTCAAGCCCTTAAAGCCATATTACGCCTTAATAAGTAAATATGAATCATATTGATTTGAACCTTTTAGCAAAGTAAATATGAAATAATACTGAAGCTGGATCAAACATTCATAATACTGTAAGAGAAAGTGTATTAATCACATTAAGACATTTCTGGACAGTGGATTAAAAGTAGTATCATTTAGAAGGAGACATCAGGAAGTCTTTGAGTTTATTATTACTAAAGAGTCCTGTGGAGTCTTCCAGGAAAAGCGATCTGGATACCTGGGAATGTTGATTCAGGTAAAAACATAATAAAAGAGTCATTATAATCCAAGTTATTGGGAAAAGATGGTTATTGTTTGTGTGATGTTCAAGGGGTCAGAGGTTATAGCGTATTTGGAAACGCTACAGCTGCATCTGGCCCTCGGGCCTCCATTGAATCTGGTTTAGGGTTTCAGTCAAACCTCTCAGAGACTGTCTCCACTGAGGACAATCAGTGTTTTTAGAGTTAGAAAACAAACTGTGTGATGGAAGGAATTTTCAGAATCACGCAGCAAAAACATCTTGAAGTCAGAACAGTTTTAATAGTGATTCAGCTGATCTGACCTGTGACACAATCAAGGACTTTGAGTCATGCAGTGAATGGAGATCAGTGATAGAGTGAACTAAAACACTACAAAATGTTTACTCCACCACTCCATCACAGTGATGAATAACGTGTTAATCCTATGTTAAAAACATTAACGGTGGTAAAAGGAACACTAACAGTAAGTACCGTTATGTTAGAAGTGTAAAACTGTTTACCCCTGAAACACTGCCCTCTTCTGGACAATGTCTGTAACTTCATGCAAAACCACTTTGGGCTTCTTTGAGTGAATTAGACCAAATTTATGGTAATTTCATGTTTTAAATCATGTTTTATTAAACAAAACATGATTTTAAACATGAAATGTACAAATATTGTTTTGTTAAAGTATAAAGTAATATTTCATCATCTAATGAACCTTTACACACCAGCAGAAAGTCTGCTTGCTTTTCACATTGACATCATGGAGACATGAAAGGGACTTGAATGGAATCTGAATGAAACTGAAATGTTGATTTGAATTTAAAATCACTGAATGTTTTCTACAATCCAGACTGACAAAGACCAGAACCATAACTTTCATCTGGTTTTCAGGACATGAACTTTATTAGTTTTTTTTGTGAACAAATCAAATATCAAACAGAACAGAAGAAAGTTCAGTTACATCCATTAAAACATTCTCAGAGTTTGAGCTCAAACTGAAGGTCAGGACAGGAACTAATGAAGCTAAAAGTTTCTCACATTCATTCATTCTACTGTTTTATCACCTAAAGCGAGAGAGAAAATGATTCACCTGAATCACAACTCAACTCAACATTTTCACTCTTGATCAAATGAGTTGATTCTGATTTTGATGTGAAATGAATCTCCTTCATGTACAATCACAATCTGAGGTCAAAACAACAAGTGGTGAAAAAAACACAACAGAAACACCAAAACAACCTGAAACATCAGAGAACAAAAGAGAAGAAAAACAAGACGTGATGATCTCTGTGTTTAATGGCTGATCTCTGAGCAGTTTAGAGAGAAAACATGAAATCAAGAAGAAACATGGAGAATCAAACCATCGGAATTATTTCAGTTTACAGAACTCAGCACTTGATGGAAATTTATAAAGTCTATATCCAGCGTGTAGCGGCTGAGTGAACGTGGTCTGGACTCTGTGGAGGAGAGTCATGGTTTTAGAGACGCTGTAGAAGGACAGAATACCTGCTCTGTGGTCCAGATACACTCCTAGTCTGGAGGAACCAGGACCTGAGATGGAGGATTTGATGTTGTTGTGACAAAATGTGTAACCGTTTAGAGAACAATGTAAAACCCAAGATTTATCATTACGTCCAAATCCACATTCTTTCCCCCACCCTGCTCTGCTGATTTTCTTGTATGAAACTGATACAATGACTCCTCCTCTCCACTCCACCTCCCAGTAACATCGTCCAGTCAGACTCTCTCTACTCAGAACCTGAGAATAATCAGTGAATCTGTCTGGATGATCAGGATAAGACTGATGTTGATCCATTAATGTTACCTTTCTGTTCTCCTCTGATAATAACAGCTGTCTGTGTGCTGTGTTTGGATCCAGAGTGATTTCACATGAATATCTTAAGAATCCAGCTCTGCTCTCTGGTTCTGGTTCTGACAGTAAAACGTCCACCTCAGTGAGTGTCAGTGAGACGTTTGTCCACTTGTCTCTCAGAATGTCCTGTAGTAGATCTCTGAGCTCTGACACAGCTGCTGTCACATCCTCAAAGTATCTCAGAGGACAGATGTTGATGCTGGATGAGTGTGGAGACTGACTGAGAGCTGACACTGAGGGGTAGTTGTGGAGAAACTGGTTGTGATCCTCTGTGTCTGAGAGCTGCTTCAGCTCAGCATGTTTCCTCTTCAGCTCAGTCATCTCCTGCTCCAGCTTCTCCTGAAGCTCTTGGACTCGACTCACTTCAGTTTCCTGCTGGGATCTGATCTGCTGCTTCACATCAGAGCTTCTTTCCTGGATCAGACGGATCAGCTGACTGAACATCTCCTCACTGTCCTCCACTGTTTTGTCAGCAGACTGATTGATGGCCTCCACCTGCTGTTGAAGCAGCTTCACATCTTTCTCTCTGTCCTGGATCTCCTGCTGGATTTCTTCTCGTCTCACCTCCAGCTCTCTCTGCCTCTCAGTCCTTTCTGCTGCAGCTGAGACTGTGTCGTGACCTTTATGTTCGTCCACAGAGCAGAGATAACAGATACACATCTGATCAGTGCGACAGAACATCTTCATCACCTCATCATGACGAGAGCAGATGTTCTCCTGGAGGTTCTTGCAGGGCTCCACCAGCTTGTGTTTCTTTAATGGAGCCACATCATAATGAGGCTGAAGGTGTTTCTCACAGTAAGAGGCCAGACAGACTAAACAGGACTTGATGGCTTTCAGTTTCCTTCCAGAGCAGAAATCACAGGTCACATCTTCAGGTCCAGCATAGCAGAGATCAGCAGGAGCAGCTTGGAGTCCAGTCTTCTTCAGCTGATCCACTAAAGCTGCTAACATGGTGTTTTTCTGAAGGTCAGGCCTTGGTATGAAGGTTTTCCTGCACTGAGGGCAGCTGTGGGTTCCTCTCCGATCCTCTTCATCCCAGAAGCTTTTAATACACTTCATGCAGTAGCTGTGTCCACAGGAAGTAGTCACTGGATCCTTCAGGAGATCCAAACAGATGGAACAGCAGAAGGTTTCCTGGTCCAGCTGAACTCCTTTCTGCTCCATTTCTCCTCTCAGTAACAGAAACTCAGTGAGTTTCAGTCACTTCTGTCTTTAAACTTTAGCTCTCAGGAGGAAGAAACAAGGAAATGTGTTGAAAACCTGGAGCTACTGTATTTAAAGCAGCTAAAAGAGGGAGGTTCCCCAAGTTATCAGCTATAAACAGGACCTTTGTCACTTCATTGACAGTAAAGAGTCAGGTGATAATTTCAGTTTAGTTCTGTAATAAAGTCATTCATTCTTAAAGGGAGAAGAGAGAAGATTTGAAAAACGAACCTCATGAGCCCCGCGCCTGGCGCTGTGAATACTACAGTCTTGGACAGGAACGTGCAAACTTCTCACTATTTCCTTGGGGTTCAACCAAAGGCAGCCGGGCCAGAGACATGATTCCATAAATAAAAATACATTTTATTAATACAAAAGGAAATATATTAAAACAATGGCCCACGACACACACTCACACACACACAGAGAGACCGCAGGAGCCGATCTAACAGAGCTAATCTCGCTAGCTGCTATGTTCCAGTCCTTCCCAGCTGCCTGTATCGCTAAAAGCTTTAATCAGTCGGTGTTCTCTGACTCCCGGAGGTGAGTTTGAGAAATCTAGGGTGATAGAATCATGTCCCGCCGCCTCTATCACCTTAGATTTCTCAAGTTCGCATCACGTAGTGGAGCTCCTGAGCACCTGGAGGAGCGTGCACCGCACATCCGCTTTTGATGCACTGTAAGCGGACTGAGGTCCAGGAAACAGTCGGGGATTTGAGGCCTATCGTCCCGAGACCCATAAACATGGACAGATCGCTGTGCGGTCGCCTATAACAGCACCTTTAGCTCTGTGGAACCCTATAATCCATCAGAGAGGTTTTCAGCTCCATAAACAAGATAACACCAGTTTGATGAGAAAACCACTGATTCAGACGAAGGAAGTCCGCCATCGACCAGCAACACAACGGTGCAATACTGCCACCTACTGGATATACATTTATTATTACTTTTTTAGCTTCCAGAATGCAGCAAACAGCGTCAGCTGACGTCACATCCGTAGGACAGTGTGGGAAATTTGTTCCCGAATTGCAGAACATTTTACAGCTCACAGCCTGTTCTAGATTATGGAATGATACATGGGTGGCCTCATTCTTTTTTATTTAAAATGCTTCATCACTTAAAACTGAGCATGCAGGATTATTTTTATTTAAAATATTCCCTCTTGTCCCTTTAAGGGCAGTTTCTATGTTTATTTGAACAATCAAAGTCTTAAACTGAGTGAATAAACCCCAAATCTAACAATCTCATCTGTCAAACTCACTCATCAAAGTCAGATGTAGACGATTTCTCTCGAGCTGGTGAGATGTTTTAACCCTAAGAATTATCCTCACTGTTTGATAAAGGTGTTGACCATACAATAGAGGCTTTTCACGGCGCGTCACCGCTGCGTCATCTAACCGGAATCCGCCATATTGGAGATATTGAGGTAAACAGAGCGCACGCATTTCATGAGTATTATACTGCGAAACGAAAAGAAATGGTGAATTAATGCCGTGTTTATGGCTGTACCAATCTGTCAGACCATGAGACACCTTTGCAGTTTTATAGACTGCAAAAAAATTATTACGGATCAGAGAGAACAATGCTAGAAGATATCAGATTAAAGGAGGTGCTTGTGTTTGGCAAAGCTAAACCAGGATCTATCCGAATTAGTTCGACCCATTTCTGGTCAGGTAAGTGAATTGTTGATAACAGCTGCTCTTAAGTAATTTTTAGTGGAATGCTAATATAATTTATATCAAGCTATTTCCTTAATATAATCACATTTAACAGCCTGATACAGTAGCAACACAGTTATTCTTCAAATGTAGAGCTAAAACAAAATGTGCTGTATTTCTCATTATTCAACAGGTAAAAGGTCTGACCTTTATCAGAAGGATGACCCAGATTGGGCGCCATCAGTTGGAATGACAGGTCAGCAAAAGACACCTGAGGAAACGGGACATAACGCTACAAACGTTGTTTGAATAGAACCCAGCAGAGACTGAAGGATGAAGCTGTTGCTGCTCCAGCAGCTGCTGGGGGGACAGATGACCCTGAGACTGATGACCCCTTGACGACAAGGGACTCAAACTGATATGACTGGTGATTTCATTGATGCTTTAACAGGTGAACTTCAAAGTCTTAGAACTGAAAACATTCATTTGCGTTGTGATGTATCACATTTGTCCACTTCCTATGATCCTTCCTATGGACTTGTCTGTTGTGCTCTGGTGAATCTTTGCTCATCAGTTGTTGATTTTGACTAAAGCATATAGTAATATGTACTGTCAATAAAAATAAACCAGTCTGGACTATTTTATGACCTAAAGGATTCATAATTCATTATTATGTACATAGAAACTGAATCAAGTCATTGTTATTGTGTTGTTGTGGAAGTGAACACAGCTTTCTTCAGAACACAGCTTTATTTAAGAAAACCACACAGTTATTAGAACACAGCTTATGAACTGCAGCAACAGCTTTGTCAGTATAGCATTACAATATCTCACTAACTTTAAAACAAAGAGCCTGAAGTGCATACCTTCAAAGCAGTTCACAGAAAAAAAGACATTTTTTCTTTTTCAATTAGGTTTCTTTCCTTTTTTTTTTTTTTGCCTGAAACTGAGTTAGGTTTTGGCATTTTGGGCAATACCATTTTCCTTTTGATGCAACCTTAATATTAATGCACGAGTAGTGAAACCACTTAATGACATTTTGCATTGTCACACAGAATCATTCTTCCAAACTCAACCTGGTCACAGAAACAGGTTTTTTCCTGGCCACTGGTACCTGCAGTACAATCAGATTTAGCTGAGACAGATAGTCCAGGTTGTGAGGACAGCTGTCTTTTGCTGACCTGTCATTCCAACTGATGGCGCCCAATCTGGGCCCCAATGCCACTTATTGGTTGTCTTGCAGAGTACCAGTGTTCTGAAGGCAGGACTGTGTTGTAGTTTTTAGTCGGGCCACTAGGGGGCGCGGTCGTTTTTTGAGCTCAGTTATATTCAGATGCACAATGGTGTTCCAGAAAGTTGTGTGGCAGCAGACTTGATGTTCAGAGGTGGTTTATCTGTTTTATTTGAGAGTGTGCGTCCATAAGACTGGTGAGTTACAGCATATTTTGGTTCAAGCTGCTAAAGTTATTACTCTAGACATTTTCTGTTAGTTCATTTAATCAGTAGCATATATGGCTAGGCTAAGCTAAGCTAACTATGACCTTGAGTTGGTGATTCTCTTTGAGTTGGTAATTTTATCTTATTTAGGTGCTTTCTCTGTCTTTATTTTACTGTTGTGACTGATTGAAACACAAGACTGGAGTAATGAACAACTTGTTTATTTCTTTTATTGCTAACTATTGTTTAGGTTGTACATAAAGGGCTTTTGGCCTAGTAGTTAGGCTTACAAGGTAGTATTTAGCAGTTATGTGTTAGCCTACTAAATTGAATATGTTTGCATTGAATTGTGACTTATATTATTTTATTTGTTCTGTTTTGTACAACCACACACACACACCCATACATTTATAACCACCAGCTCTACAAATTCTGCTATTAAAGAACTGGAAAATCAGCACCTGGCCTCATAATTTGCCTGAAGGTCATACCAGCATTTAACCAATGCACATTATGCGATCACCACCATAGCAAACCGGACACTTTACTTCAGAAATCTACATTACAACCAGTGTTTATAGAACATCATCTCTCTTGTTACTAAAATATCCCAAAATGAGAGATGTCCTATTTGTTTCAACCACAAGGTCTTTATCACTAACAATTTCCTCCTTGTCTTGCTCTCAACCTTTGCAATGCTAAGCTAGCTCAGGTGTTTTCCATCCAACAGAGTCTACTCGGGGGCATCTAACGTAAACTGATCCCAACTAACTGAAGAAGTATTGGAAGGGCTACATTTGATTGGTCAATACTTCAAAAAAAAAAAAAACTAGCTGAACCTCAGTCTGTTTTATAGATTTTGACATAAAATATTGGTGTGGTAGTTAAGAGTCATCCTCAACACCCAATCAGAATGATGCTTTATGTCCTTTAGTAAAATATCTTATAAATCAATGGATGGATTTTAATGAAACTGTCAAAGTTATTATAACTGATTAACTTTCTGAGTGAATCCAAATCAAGAGGGAAGCTCAGCAGATGGAATCTTTCAACATCAAACTAAGGAGACGACAATAAAGCTGAAACCAAAGTTACGATCTTATCTAGCATAATGTGAGTCTCTCCTGATAAACTTCTACCTTTGAGCAGTGACTGAATCTCCTAGACGTCTCAGCAGATTTAAATCTATGAACTGGTTTTATTGTTCACAGAAATAAGTAGTAAGACTTAGGGATGTCCCGATCCGATCACGTGATCGGAAATCGGCCCCGATCACGTGATTTTGGACTCGATCGGTATCGGACGTCACCTCCCGATTTTGACTCGGGTTTCCTCTACATGCGCACCGCCCCGCCAAAATAAAAGCCGCTACACCTTCAGATGGAAGTTTGGGTTTTTAAATATATGTTAAATAATCTAAAGCACATGGGATTTATATATAGTCTATATTTGTGCACTTATATTAACCATAATCAGAGTTTGAATCAGTTTCCGCCGGTCCAGGAGGAGGGAGGGGCCGGGACCGGGAGACATGTGAGCTTATGGAGCAGCGACCGGGTTCGCTGCTCTCACCACACCCGCCGCCAGGATTCGTCCTCCCCCTGAACGGAAAGTAAGCACTGACGGGAGTGCTCGGTCTGGAGGAGGCGGCGAGGTCGGCGTGGAGCCAGTCACACCCGCGCTAACTTGTTCTCCCTACGCCGCGTCTCCCTCCTACCTCAGGAGGAGATTCTGCTCCGTGCGCAGCACAACACCCGCCCTCCGTCGGGAAAGAAATTGAGCGATGTTTAGATTTTTAAAAAGCGCTTTCTGAGGAGGAGTTTCCTGATTAAATGTCGCTCCAAAACGAATTCTCCAAATAGTCCAATTAAGAAGTTGTTCAGAGCTGCTGTAGTCAGAGGATAAAGCAGGAGGAGAAGTGAAGGAGAAGATGATGACTTAAGAAATTATCCGGGTCATTGTCAGTAAACAAGTTTGTTCTTTCTGGGCAAAAAATGGAGCAGAGTGTTAAAATAATGTTGACATTTCTGCACCTGAACAGCTGTAGGAAAAAAAGATTTTCCTCAAAAAGTTACTTTAACCACAAACTAATTTTGTGCACATAGAATTATGTTTAAGTATTTAAACATATATGGATATGATAGATTATACAGATGGATGATTTATGTCTGCAGCATGACATCATTTTGTGGCTTGTTTGTTTTTATTAGTTAAACATCGACAAAGTAGAACTCAGAAGCAGCTTGAAGCAGAAAGTGTGAGTATGTCTGTGTCTGGAGGCTTTATAAAGTTGATCACAACAACATATTAAAAAGATCGGATCGGGACTCGGGATCGGCAGATCTTCAAAATCTAATGACTCAGACTCGGACTCGAGGGCAAAAAAACCTGATCGGGACATCCCTAGTAAGACTTAAATTATGTGGTTCCTTTTAAGACAAACATCCCAAAGTGCTTTACAGAACACATTACATACCATAAGTAAATATGAATCATATTGATTTGAACCTTTTAGCAAAGTAAATATGAAATAATACTGAAGCTGGATCAAACATTCATAATACTGTAAGAGAAAGTGTATTAATCACATTAAGACATTTCTAGACAGTGGATTAAAAGTAGTGTCGTTTAGAAGGAGACATCAGGAAGTCTTTGAGTTTATTATTACTAAAGAGTCCTGTGGAGTCTTCCAGGAAAAGCGATCTGGATACCTAGGAATGTTGATTCAGGTAAAAACATAATAAAAGAGTCATTATAATCCAAGTTATTGGGAAAAGATGGTTATTGTTTGTGTGATGTTCAAGGGGTCAGAGGTTATAGCGTATTTGGAAACGCTACAGCTGCATCTGGCCCTCGGGCCTCCATTGAATCTGGTTTAGGGTTTCAGTCAAACCTCTCAGAGACTGTCTCCACTGAGGACAATCAGTGTTTTTAGAGTTAGAAAACAAACTGTGTGATGGAAGGAATTTTCAGAATCACGCAGCAAAAACATCTTGAAGTCAGAACAGTTTTAATAGTGATTCAGCTGATCTGACCTGTGACACAATCAAGGACTTTGAGTCATGCAGTGAATGGAGATCAGTGATAGAGTGAACTAAAACACTACAAAATGTTTACTCCACCACTCCATCACAGTGATGAATAACGTGTTAATCCTATGTTAAAAACATTAACGGTGGTAAAAGGAACACTAACAGTAAGTACCGTTATGTTAGAAGTGTAAAACTGTTTACCCCTGAAACACTGCCCTCTTCTGGACAATGTCTGTAACTTCATGCAAAACCACTTTGGGCTTCTTTGAGTGAATTAGACCAAATTTATGGTAATTTCATGTTTTAAATCATGTTTTATTAAACAAAACATAATTTTAAACATGAAATGTACAAATATTGTTTTGTTAAAGTATAAAGTAATATTTCATCATCTAATGAACCTTTACACACCAGCAGAAAGTCTGCTTGCTTTTCACATTGACATCATGGAGACATGAAAGGGACTTGAATGGAATCTGAATGAAACTGAAATGTTGATTTGAATTTAAAATCACTGAATGTTTTCTACAATCCAGACTGACAAAGACCAGAACCATAACTTTCATCTGGTTTTCAGGACATGAACTTTATTAGTTTTTTTGTGAACAAATCAAATATCAAACAGAACAGAAGAAAGTTCAGTTACATCCATTAAAACATTCTCAGAGTTTGAGCTCAAACTGAAGGTCAGGACAGGAACTAATGAAGCTAAAAGTTTCTCACATTCATTCATTCTACTGTTTTATCACCTAAAGCGAGAGAGAAAATAATAATGATACAATATCTGTCATTTCACCTGAATCACGACTCAACTCAACATTTTCACTCTTGATCAAATGAGTTGATTCTGATTTTGATGTGAAATGAATCTCCTTCATGCACAATCACAATCTGAAGTCAAAACAACAAGTGGTGAAAAAAACACAACAGAAACACCAAAACAACCTGAAACATCAGAGAACAAAAGAGAAGAAAAACAAGACGTGATGATCTCTGTGTTTAATGGCTGATCTCTGAGCAGTTTAGAGAGAAAACATGAAATCAAGAAGAAACATGGAGAATCAAACCATCGGAATTATTTCAGTTTACAGAACTCAGCACTTGTTGGAAATCTATAAATCCAAACTCCAGTGTGTAGTGGCTGAGTGAACGTGGTCTGGACTCTGTGGAGGAGAGTCATGGTTTCAGAGACGCTGTAGAAGGACAGAATACCTGCTCTGTGGTCCAGATACACTCCTAGTCTGGAGGAACCAGGACCTGAGATGGAGGTTCTGATGTTGTTGTGATAAAATGTGTAACTGTTTAGAGAACAATTTAAAGCCCAAGATTTATCATTACGTCCAAATCCACATTCTTTCCCCCACCCTGCTCTGCTGATATTCTTATATGAGTCCGATATATAAACTTCCCCGCTCCACTCCACCTCCCAGTAACATCGTCCAGTCAGACTCTCTCTACTCAGAACCTGTGAACAATCAGTGAATCTGTCTGGATGATCAGGATAAGACTGTTGACCCATTAATGTTACCTTTCTGTTCTCCTCTGATAATAACAGCTGTCTGTGTGCTGTGTTTGGATCCAGAGTGATTTCACATGAATGTTTTAAGAATCCAGCTCTGCTCTCTGGTTCTGGTTCTGACAGTAAAACATCCACCTCAGTGAGTGTCAGTGAGACGTTTGTCCACTTGTCTCTCAGAATGTCCTGTAGTAGATCTCTGAGCTCTGACACAGCTGCTGTCACATCCTGAAAGTATCTCAGAGGACGGATGTTGATGCTGGATGAGTGTGGAGACTGACTGAGAGCTGACACTGAGGGGTAGTTGTGGAGAAACTGGTTGTGATCCTCTGTGTCTGAGAGCTGCTTCAGCTCAGCATGTTTCCTCTTCAGCTCAGTCATCTCCTGCTCCAGCTTCTCCTGAAGCTCTTGGACTCGACTCACTTCAGTTTCCTGCTGGGATCTGATCTGCTGCTTCACATCAGAGCTTCTTTCCTGGATCAGACGGATCAGCTGACTGAACATCTCCTCACTGTCCTCCACTGTTTTGTCAGCAGACTGATTGATGGCCTCCACCTCCTGTTGAAGCAGCTTCACATCTTTCTCTCTGTCCTGGATCTCCTGCTGGATTTCTTCTCGTCTCACCTCCAGCTCTCTCTGCCTCTCAGTCCTTTCTGCTGCAGCTGAGACTGTGTCGTGACCTTTATGTTCGTCCACAGGGCAGAGATAACAGATACACTTCTGATCAGTGCGACAGAACATCTTCATCACCTCATC